>JARFJB010000559.1:747500-880000 GCA_036346205.1 Vesta saturnalis | reverse complement strand
CCTGTCATGAAGTTTTAAACGTCTGTTTGCATAGATTATTGTTTTGCATTTACATTGACATTAATTTATAGCAAACCAGTAATGAAAAATGGTAATTTGACATTTTGACGAGATGGTTGTACTGTATATAAAATATGACACCAACCTACTAGATAATGTATCAATAGAATTTTGCAATAAAACGTATTATTTTTGCTCAAAAACAATGCATCAAGTCAAGAAACCAATTTAATTCAGAATTCATGGCCAATTTTACAAAAATACACTTTTTTATTAAAAGATGTATTCTTGCACGAACGCCATTGTCAAGTAGCAATATTCGAATCATCCCAAAATGCACATTTATCCTTTCAAAGCGTTTTGCAAAACTCGAAATAATTAATAAAAATAAATAAAGATTAAATTTTAACACTCTACATCTCGGAAACGAAGCATATTTCGACCTACATTATGGTAACCTTTTTTACACAAAATAACTTCGGCAATTGCCTCCTCAAAATCTGTCGCAGTTATTTACAAACACCCTGTATACTTAATGTTAATAAAATAAAAATGTACAATTTTGTAATAGATTAAGAGCAATTGCAATTACATTGATGGTAAAAATAAGCCTTATTTTAAATTGACAATTAGCAATAAACGTTAAAATTTCATTTTAATGTTTAAGTTTCAATAACCACAGTTTTAATAATCTTGACGAAAGGTGAATAGTTTTAATAACGTGCACGCAATCTCTACACTTCAAAAGCTTTAGGTTTTCAATTTACCTGATTGATCGTATATACATATACTTAAGTTGCTTTCTAACATCGTAATTTATTAAAGAAAAATTTGTCAACGTAAAGCTTAACTTTTGTACGTGTCATAAAATGTGGGCTTAGTGATTTAATAAATTAGTTTTAGAGAGATCAAACACCATCTATTAATCTACAATTACTGCTTACGACAGGATATTTATGTAAAATTATACTTAAGTTAATGTTCTAACAAGAAAATCTGCAACGATTTCTATTCTTAATTAAATTGTGACCAGTTTTCTACAAGCTCGGTAAGACGTCATCAAAATAAATCTTCTGTTTTTACAAAGATCGTTGGTTTAAACGTTACGATTAATTTTCCTAATTCATTTTTATTACTGCATTTGTGCTAGATATCTTAATTAGTAGAGATTAAGCTAGCTGAGCTTTTTACTAGATTACATTAATTTAAGGAGAAATAGATTGGAGATTAGGTTAATTATTTGTGAATAATTCGTTATGTTCAATAGCATCAGAATTGAAGTCAAAAGTAATAGTTCATATAACAGATAGAGTAACTAATTTTACCAAATGTAAAATACTCTATGTGTAGTGTCTATCGATATTATCTTTGCCAGAGGTGTTTACCGTACGTCATTACTGTCTTCTGATATAAAACAGTGAATTAAATAAGGATGGTGCATCTGACGAAATCGACATACGGTATTGAATAAGCAAATGTAGTAGAAAGAGTAAACGTATAAACGCGAAATCAGTTTGTTTTATACACATAAAGTGGGGTCGGCGAGAGGTGTCTTATGACTCATCTTTTAGTAAAGCGTGGTTTAAGATTTTAAAAACGTATGTCGTTATTGGTTCATATAGTTAGTAATTTTGAATACCAACAAAACATCGTTAATGTTTCTAGGTTATTTTCAAATTTAAACCGCGCTGTCAATTTTAAATAAAACTATTGTTCGAATATCTCGATTTAGCATCCCAAAAGTCTTAAAAATCCCCATCCACTCGTACAAATAACGTCGAATTTCGTTTAAGGTCTGTTCACTTACTCTGACATGTAAAGTCCACCGAGTGTGGGTAGTCATATGTTAAAAATATATTGTACAACTGTAAACGATTATCAGAATCGAGACTGGGTCAACAAAATTTCGTTTTGATCTGTTTTACAAATTAATTATATCAATAATTTTCAATAAGAAACGAATTAGCTAGCAGTAGGCAGTGCCCGAATAAAGTGCGAAAAGTTAGTTAATTGTGAGGATAGTTTTAGCCGACAGATCTCACTGCGTCAAAAGAGTCAAGACTGTAATTTGGTTATCGAAGCCACTTATAAATAACTGATTTTATCATAAATAAATACACTGTATTGATGTTAAAATGAGATTTATTATTAGTTAATATAACCGATTTTAAAAATGTCAGTTTACAGTTTGTCAATATATATATATATATATATATATATATATATATATATATATATATATATATATATATATATATATTATAAAGGTGATTGCCCAGGTCATTTTATACAATAAAGTTTCTATAAACATAGGTCCGCAAACGCTTCGTTACCGATCTACAGCGTGTTGAAGTTAATTTAAAAAACAGTCAAAATTAGATTTTTCCAAAACGGCTTGAGATATCATAATGAAATTTTACGCGTGTTAATAACTGTGTGAGACGCATACTTTGCAATACAACAGATGTTTCAGTCGTACCATTGGCGCGATATTGGCACGTCACAGGCTATTTTCAAGAAAAAGTAGGATGCCACTGATCTCTAAAAATAAAAATTTTTCAATTCTTTGTTCAATTGTGAAGAAAAAGCCCTCATGGCTTTTTATCGTACGATACCGTTTTTGAGTAAAAAAATTTAGTGCATGTCCATTTATTACAGAAAAAGTTTTAAAAATCAAGGGTTTCATTTAAGGGCAAAACAAATATTTCACTAAACCAAAATTTTACCAACCAAAATTACAAAACTGTTCAAAGTGACCACCTCGAGCTCGGATGCAAGAATCAATCTTCTCCTCATTGACTGGCGAACTATCTCAACAACTCCAGGATCTGTTTTAATTGAGTTGCGCCCAGCAATGATTCGATTTCTTCAAATGGCCCCACAGGAAAAAATCAAGGGGATTTAGGCCCGGGGATCGTGCAGGCCATAAGTGAGGTCCACCCCGGCCAATCCAACGATTTCCGTATGCCTGTGTTAAGAAATCACGAGCTACTTGACTAAAGTGAGCTGGTGCACCACCGTGCATATACCACATTGCATCTCTAATTGCTAATGGTACGTCCTTCAGAAATCCAGGGAGCGTGTTTTCCAAAAAGTTGCGATACACTCTCCGGTAAGTCTCCGGTAGAAATACCGGTCCAATTAGGCAGTCACCCACAATCCTAATCCAAACGTTCAAAGAAAACTGATGTTGAAAACGATCTTCAACAATTTCATTTGGATTTTCTTCACAGCATACATAGTTATTATGGAAATTCCGTATTGCATTTCTTCAAAAACTCGCTTCATCGGTGAACAGAATCAACATCAGGAGTTGAGGTATTTGAACCATTTTGTGCAAAAGCCATTGACAGAATGCAATGCGAGGAGGAAAATCAGCAGGAAGAAGTGCTTGAACACGTTGTATATGGAATGGATACAACAAATTTTCCTTAAGAATGTGCCAAATAGTCCCATTACTTACATCCAAAGCGTCAACAATTTTTCGAGTAGAAGTACCTCAATCTTCTTCAATCATATCCAGCACATCCTCTTCCAGCTCTACCGTTCTTGCTGTCCTTGGCTTTCCTGCTCCTCCATTTCGTTTTAATGTGCCTGTTTCATAAAGACGCAGATGAATACATTCGAAAGTTTTTCTATCAGGAGCAATACGGCCCGGAAATCTTTTAGTATACAACCGCCTACATAAATGTAGTGCATGTCGGTCATCTCAACATTCATATAGCGATTCAGGATAAGGAACTTCAACAAATTCCACACATACAAAATTATTAATCACGAGACCCATTCAATATGTCAGTGATATGTCAGTGAATAATACAGGAATGTTTAAAAATATTTTTGTACGCATGATAAATGGACATGCACTAAAATGTTTTTTTACTCAAAACGGTACGTCGTACGATAAAAAGTCGAGAGAGCTTTTTCTTCGAATTGAACAAAGAATTAAAAATTTTTATATTTTTAGAGAAATCAGCGGCATCCTATTTTTTCTTGAAAATAACCTGTGACGTGCCAATACGCGCGCCAATGGTACGACTGAAACATCGTGTTGTATTGCAAAGTTTACGTTTCCCACAGCTATTGACACGCGTAAAATTTCATTATGATATCTCAAGCCATTTTGGAAAAATCTAATTTTGACAGTTTTTTAATTAAACTTCAACACGCTGTAGATCGGTAAGGAAGCGTTTGCGGACCTATGTTTATAGGAACTTTATTGTATAAATGACAGTATATATATATATATATATATATATATATATATATATATATATATATATATATATATATATATATATTCAGGGTGAGTCAGTTTTTGTAGACAAATTTTAGCAGGAGATAGAACACATGTTTCTAAAAAGAAAAGTTTCTATAAACATATGTCGTAGAAGGCTTCGTTTCCGAGATGCAGGGTGTTGAATATAATTTTTTTCTCAAATTTTCATTATAACTCATAAACGAATGCTTAAATTTTTTCATGTTGGGGGATAATGTCTATTAATTAAGGGTATAAAACAAGCGATAAGAATGTTCACAAACTTGCACAGTGACGGAGTGGAGGGTGCTCAACCACTTTCATAAACAGAACTTCTACGCCAATGACTATTTTAAAAAACTGTTATTTTCGTTATCTACATACATTTTAACAAAATAATGTACCTTCTTCTGTTTCGAAATTCCTGTGCCTTTCCGAGTTATTTTGATTTTTAGTGTTTGATGTGGTACTAAGTTAAGTAATGTGCTTTATGTGAATAATTGAATATAAAGTTTCTAATAAAAAGATATAATAAAACATTTAGAGCCATTTTAGTACCTAACGATTGTTTCTTTAAAATATCAAACACATTTTCATTTATAAATAGGTAGGTTATCGGTTTATTTTGGTATCCATTGTTATTATCCTCGTATAAAAGAAATGCATAATTATTATTGTTATGCGGTCAATACTTTCTGTATAATTATGTCTGTATCAATTTCGCCATAAACATGTATGTAGTTTTAAGTGAGATTCTAATAAGTTATAGACCGCTGCTCACTTGCTCTCATTAAAGAGTCGCCACTGTATCAAGCCATACTCAAATACAAGACTTTTGTAAATTGAAATCTGTTTAGTACACTAATTTTAACAATCCTTATTTATTATTGTAACAATACTTAATTAATAATTGTGAAATTAATAAGAATTCTTAGCAATAACGATTTATAAATAAATAACAATAACACTAGTATAACAAAATTAGACACTTTGTTCAAAATGTAAACCGTTCTTTTCAATACATTTCACAGCGACGTACAATAGAACGTCTTAAGTTAATTAAATGATGCACCCTTATTTCAGTGCAAGCATCTCTGATGCGATTGTGAAGTTCTTCAAGTGTATTAACCGGAGTGGTATACACTTTTCCTTCATGAATCCATACAAAAAGTCAAGTGGCGTTAAATCGGGGATCTAGGAAGCCACGCCACTGGACTTCCACGACCTATCCACCTCCCGGGTAGTTATTGTTTAGCCAATTTCTTACATTTCTGCCATAATGGGCCGGACATCCATCAAGCTGAAACCAAGAATGTCCTCTTAAATTCAAAAGAATGTCTTCCCACATATTAACATGTTCTTCTTTGTTGTAGGAAATTTTCTGAATTTACACGTTGTGGCAAGAAATAAGGTCCAAACACGTGGTTGCCGTAAATTCCAATCCAGACATTTGTACTAAACTCATGTTGAAAACTTCTTGGTCGAATGGCATGTGGGTTTTCATGTGCCCATATATGCAGATTGTGAAAGTTTACGATACCACGACGAGTAAAACAGGATTCATCAGTGCACAGTATGTTGGATAAGAAATCTCTATTATTTTGAATGGAGTTAGAACCCACCTACAATAATTAAGTCTTCGTTCGGCGCCACCTGGACATAAACCATGAACAGGTTGAAAATGATATGGGCGTCTGTCATCCCGTTTTAAAACCCGGAAACTTTACTTTGGGAAATACCAAGAGCAACAGCAGTACGTCGAGTACTTGTCGGGGTTCCTATTAAATTCACGCAATATACCCTCTCCAATTCTATCTCGTCCACGGTTGTTCTGTCGGCCCCATGTACATTTTTCAAACCCTGGTTAACAAATCGACGATGAATACTCACAAAAACGGAATGATGAGGTTGTCGTCTATTTGGAAATCTTCTCCGATACTCCCATTTGCGAACCCATAAATAAAATGAATGTCGGCTTGTTCGCTATTTGTAAATGTAAACGGCATGTTACACTAATTAAAAGCTGGCAAATCAAATGAAATAACTTTTGAACTTAAAACAATAATTAATAACAGTGAAATTATTCAAGATGAAGCAAGTGTTTGTAAAAAGTCAAACTGTCGTTTCAAAATATAAAATTTAATACTTACTTGTTTTCCAAGGAGTATCATATTTTGTTGCAATGAAATAAGGATGCATCATTTAATTAACTTAAGACGTTCTATTGTACGTCGCTGTGAAATGTGTATTGAAAAGAATGGTTTACATTTTGAACAAAGTGTCTAATTTTATTATTCTAGTGTTATTGTTATTTATTTATAAATCGTTATGGCTAAGAATTCTTATTAATTTCACAATTATTAATTAAGTATTGTTACAATAATAAATAAGGATTGTTAAAATTAGTGTACTGAGCAGATTTCAATTTACAAAAGTCTTGTATTTGAGTATGGCTTGATACAGTGGCGGCTCTTTAATGAGAGCAAGTGAGCAGTGGTCTATAACTTATTAGAATCTCACTTAAAACTACATACATGTTTATGGCGAAATTGATACAGACATAATTATACAGAAAGTATTGACCGCATAACAATAATAATTATGCATTTCTTTTATACGAGGATAATAACAATGGATACAAAAAAACCGATAATCTACCTATTTATAAATGAAAATGTATTTGAAATTTTAAAGAAACGATCGTTAGGTACTAAAATGGCTCTAAATGTTTTATTATATCTTTTTATTAAAAACTTTATATTCAACTATTCACATAAAGCACATTACTTAACTTAGTACCACATCAAACACTAAAAATCAAAATAACTCGGAAACGCATAGGAAATTCGAAACAGAAGAAGGTACATTATTTTGTTAAACTGTATGTAGATAATGAAAATAACAGTTTTTTTAAAAATAGTCATTGGCGTAGAAGTTCTGTTTATGAAAGGGGTTGAGCACCCTCCACTCCGCCACTGTGCAAGTTTGTGAACATTTTATCGCTTGTTTTATACCCCTTAATTAATAGACATTATCCCCCAACATGAAAAAATCTAAGCATTCGTTTATGAGATAATGAAAATTTGAGAAAAAAATTATATTCAACACCCTGTATCTCGAAACGAAGCCTTCTACGACATATGTTTATAGGAACTTTTCTTTTAGAAACATGTGTTCTATCTCCTGTTAAAGTTTGTCTACAAAACTGACTACCTGTATATATATATATATATATATATATATATATATATATATATATATATATATATATATATATATATATATATATATATATATATATATATATATATATATCGAATGTAAACCTAAGTGCAGCTACAAAGGTATATGTTAAATATAATAATTCTTTGCAATGTTATAAAGTAACTAAGATTTTAATTTTTGCTTTAAATTCAAATATTGGACATCTTATAATTAAAAGTCATCACCTTCACTTTCACTATCATTTTCACTCGACTCTCCGACATTGATTACTAGAGATTTTACCTTTTCCTCAGCTCTTTTTTGAACGTCCCACCACTGGGTCATTTCCTTTTCAGCATGTAAAATACACTTTTGCCACAGTTCTCCAGTTACTTGGTTTAATGAATCCTTCCATAGCGATAAAACATTCTCGTCCCTGAAGCTCTGTCTTCCAACGCTTTTGTTGTAATACTGTTTACAATTTGCCCATATTAACTCGATAGGGTTGAATTGGCAGTGATACGGAGGTAAACGTAAAATTTGATGTCCCTATTGATGAGCGATTTCACCAATTGCATATGTTTTTAGAACTTGTAAATCCTTGGCACCACTTTCAGCATATCATACGAATGAGGAATGTCGTGTTTTCTTAAAAATTGAAGATCTTTCTTCCAACTACTTTAAGGTAATTTTTTACTAATGTAGAATGATAACTGGCATTGTCAAAAATGATCAAACTTGGTTTTTCTAAATTTGGTAAAGCTGTTCTTGAAACCATTTTGAAATAAATCAGCGTTCATCTTAGCGTGTTAGTCTGCTGTCTTACTTTTACTGGAAAATACCAATGCTGAATTAGGTATAAAACCATCCTTGTTGTCAGCACTGAGTACGATAAAACTACAATTTATTCGGTTAAAAATATTTTTAACAAATCGGACTATTATAATTACCATTTTCCTCCTCACGGTTTGTTTTTGTGCTTTTAAAATCATTATCATGCCATGATTTTCGAACGCTTCCAACGTACTACAGCACGCAGGAACCCTGAGAGGGTTTAGGGATATTGTTAGGCTGCCGAGAAATGTTTATTATTAAATTGACTTAAGTCTAAGTTTGGAGGAAAACAGGAATTGGGTAGTGCATTCCACAATTTGGTCGCCGTGGGGAAAAATGCAGATTGAGCCCGTTTAGTGTGACACGATGGAATTTTGAGTAAGTAATTATTATGTAAATGGGCAAACCAAGTGTTCCTAGCGAAGATGGCCTGTGAAGGTATTAAGGAGTGTATTTCGGACGCACACTTGCCATGGTAATAGCGATAGAACAAGGAAAGAACTGAAACTATTCTTCTATGCTCAAGAGGCTGTAGGTCATAAGTCAGAGACGTGTAATTTACAAGTCAAACAGCTCTTTTTGGATGGGGTTTATCATATCAAGGGCGTATTGGGAAGCACTGACCCAAAGGTGGGAATTGTATTCCAGATGAGGTCGAATTTAAGCCTTATACAGTAAAAGGAGTTGTTGCGATGTGAGGTACTGTTTAGATCTGTATCAGCTAAGATAAAATTTTAGCATTAATATGTGTAAATTTACCTAATAGGTTACACCTGTTAATAATTGAGATTAGTCTTTGAATATTTTTGAGTTTAATGATCGATTAAAAATCGATTATAAAATTTTATCTTAACTACTTTGAATTGTTTGACAGTCAGTAGAATACCGAACACATAACAGAATATTTTTATTAAGTATAAATTACACATTTGAAGTATTAAAATTTAAACCTATTGATTAATGTTTAAATACGATTTTTAAAGATATAGTTATTTATGATGAAAGCACTGACCGTTCTATTTTAAATTTTTCAGAAACGAATGTTTTGTTGATACAAAAATTATTACACCGACTTTTTATTTTAATTCTTTTCTAAATTGGGTAATGTTTATTTAATTCAGAGTTTTGACAGTTAGGAATATAAATTTATAGGTGTACGAGGGATACTTAACAAGTATTCAAGTTAACGTTAAAATAAATTTCTTTTGGAGTGTTATTGATTTTGAGTGGTGAATAGTTTTACTGAGTAGGGTACAATCCTATCTTTTGTCTGCACGACTCCTATTGCGGTTTGGACGTGTAACGAGGTACAACGAAGAATAAACCTCACTAAGAACAAGATACAAAATGAGAATAAAAATACCAAGCACAATGCACAATAACAGAAGGTACAAGTGGTTTAAGGTTCTTTTGTGGTTTGGTTCAGGTTTAATGTTTAAACTATGTTTTACAGTTAGTTCCAAGGTCTAATTTTTTCTACTTAGCTTGAGATAAGTGTTCAAAGTTTAAGCTTAATATTTAAATTTGCAAGAGTTAAGGTTTAATATTGGAAATACAAAGTTCAATGTTCAAGGTTAAATGATTAAGATTTGAGATTCAAGGTTTAATATTTATGGTTTGAGAATTGAGATCTAATACTCAAAGATTAATATCCAAAATTCAAAGTTAAAGATTTGTTCATACTGATCCGGAGCTAAAAATACGACGGCTCATGAGACCAAATGCAACATGCAATGCACAAGATTTGAGGAACAGCAATAAAAAAATCCACTGAGCATAAGGTACAAGATAAAAATAACAGGTACCAAGCACAAAGTACTATGCACAATAATACAATGCACAAGCCGTTTAAATGTTTACAGTACAAACTTTAAGGTTAATTTCAAGGTTCAAGTTTTAAGGCTCAAGGTTTAAAATGATGTTGAACGTGGTCTATTTAGCTTAAGATAAACGTTCAGAGTTTAAACTTCAAATTTAAATTTGCAAGCTTCAGGAATCAAAGTTTAATGCTGAAACTCTAATGTTAAAAATCCAATATTCAATGTACAAGATTACATGATTAATATTTAAGATTCAGATTGAGAATTTAAATCTAATAATCAAAGATTCATATCTAACATGTTAAAGTTCAAGGTTTGTGCACGTTGATGCAGACCAAAATATGCTCAAGGCACTAAATGCAACGTGCAACGCTCAAGATTTGTGGTGCAACGTAGAAAAACAAGTAATGGAATACAAAAAACACGATAAAAATGAAAGGTACCAAGCACAAAGTACAATAAGGAATAATACAAAGTACAGATGGTTAAAGCTTCTTCTGTGATGTGGTTAAGGTTTAATGTTTATACTATAAGTTTGAAAGCTAGATTCAAGGTTTGAGGTTTACTGTTTAAGGTCTAAAATTATACAGTTCATGGTTTGTAGACAAGCGTTTTCTACCTACCTTAAGATAAGTGTTCATAATTTAAGCTTAAAATCTGGATTGATAGGGTCCAAGGTTCAAGGTTTAATGTTCAAAATTCAAAGGTTAAATAATTAATAAAATACTTATCTTTTTTGGGTTTTTTAATGGTGTATTTAAAATTATACAATCTAAACGTTTCGATAATACTTACAGTTATCTTCGTCAGTAGTAATATCTATTAAAATTGTTAAAGATGTTGAAAACAATTTTGTCAAAGTTGAAAAATTAAAACATAAACATCAGCCTACTATTAATATAACAGTTTGAGAAACTATGAAGCCAACTATAGAATTAAACTTTAGTAAAGAATAACTAGGTCATTAAAAATTAAGTATTGTTAAACTGTCTTAAAGATGACAAATCAGAGCACCCTCTAACGGTCGAAGGCTAACAATGAAAAATGTCAGTCAAAAAACACATTTAACAAAATTTATTGATCTTCAAGACAGTTTAACAATATTTAATTTTTACGATTCAAAGTCTAAAATTATACAGAGCAAAGTCTGTAGATAAAGGTCTTAATTTTTAACGTTTTCTACCTTGCTTAGTATAAGAGTTCAGGGTTTGAGCTTAAAACCGTGAGTTACAAGTTCCAAAATTAAAGGTTTAACGCTAAAGATCTAATGTTCAAAATTCTAGGTTTAGTGTACAAGGTTAAACTATTGAGATTGGAAATTCGAGGCTTAATGTTTACGGTTTGAGAATTGAGATCCAATAATCAAAGGTTAATACCCAAAATTTAAAGTACAAAGTTTGTACATAATGATACAGAGCAGAATATACAGCTCAATGCTTAAGATAAAGCTCTCTGATAAGTGTTCATAGTACAAGCTCAATGTTTAAATTTGCAAGTTTCAAAATTTGAGGCTAAAGATTTAATTTCCACAATTCAATGTTCAATGTGCAAGGCTAATGATTAAGATTTGAGTTTTAGGGTTTACTGTTTAAGGTTTGAGAATCCAAGTTTAATAATCAAAGGTTAATATCCAACATTTAAAGTTCAAGATTTATACGCAATGATGCAGAGCTAAAAATACCAACTCACTGAGTACAAGATGCAAGATAAAAGAGGTATCAAGCCCAAAGTGCTACGCACAATAATACAAGGTACAAGTGGTTTAAGCTTCTTTTGTGGTTTCGTTAAGAGTGTAAAGTATATGCCTTAAAGTTAGTTTCAAGGTTTAAGTTTTAAAGACCATGGTCTAAAATTATACAGTTCAACGTTTGTGGATAAAGGTCTAATGTTTTTTCTACTTATCTTAAGATAAGTGTTTATAGTTTCAGCTTAATATTTATATTTGCTAGTTCCAAGATTCAAGGTTTACTGCTAAAGGCTTAATTCTCATAATTCAAGGTTCAATGTTTAGGGGTTAAGGTCTAAAGCTTATAATCCATGTTTCAGGTTAAGATTTAGAGTTTCACATTAAAATATTAAGCTTTATAGTTTAATGTGAAAAGTTCATTGTGTATGAAAATGTAAACTTTCACCATTAACACTCATAATAAAATACTTATCTTTTTGGGATTTTTTAATGGTGTACTTTAAATTATACAATCTAAACGTTTTGATAACACTTACAGTTATCTTCGTCAGTAGTAATGTTTGTTAAAAATTGTTAAAGATGTAGTAAACAATTTTGTCAAACTTGAAAATTCATTGTGTATGTTTAAAATAAATTTAAGGGTTAATGCTGAAGACTCATGATTTTTAATTTAAGGTTTATAGTTTTAAGTTTTGACCTTTACAGTTTATGGTTAAATAATTAAGATTTAAGGCTCCAGAATAATGTTTAAAATTTAATGTGCTTACACATCAAGAATCAGTGTTTATGGTTTGTGAATCAACATTTAAGATTAAATACTTAAGGTTTGACATTCAAAACTCAATTTTTTGGGTTTGATATTTTACTTTTAATAATCATAGTTTACAGCTCATGGTTCAAAGTTTAGTAGTAGAAATTCCATTTTCAAGATTCAAAGTTGAATACGTAAGGTTCATGGTTTAACGGTTAAGGCTCAACATTTGAAGTTTAAGGGTTAAAGCTCAAAGCTCAACGCTCAACGTTCAAAGCTCAAAACTCAAAGTTCAAATCCCACAGCTCAAGACTCAAAGCTCAAAAATCAAAGCCGAAGACCAACACTCAAAGATCTAACCTCAAATTTCAAATCACAAAGAGGTAAGAGGTAAGGGGTTAGAGGTAAGAGGTAAGAGGTAAGAGGTAAGAGGTAAGAGGTAAGCGGTAAGAAGTAAGAGGTAAGAGGTAAGAGGTAGGAGGTAAGAGGTAAGAGGTAAGAGGTAAGAGGTAAGAGGAAAGAGGTAAGGGGTAAGAGGTAAGAGGTAAGAGGTAAGAGGTAAGAGGTAAGAGGTAAGAGGTAAGAGGTAAGAGGTAAGAGGTAAGAGGTAAGAGGTAAGAAGTAAGTGGTAAGAGGTAAGAGGTAAGAGGTAAGAAGTAAAAGGTAATAGGTGAGAGGTAAGATTTAAGAGGTAAGAGGTAAGATTTAAGAGGTAAGAGGTAGGAAGTAAGAGGTAAGAGGAAAGAGGTAAGAGGTAAGAGGTAAGAAGTAAGAGTGGGGTAAGAGGTGAGACGTAAGATTTAAGAGGTGAGAGGTAAGATTTAAGAGGTAAGAGGTAAGAGGTAATAGGTAAGAAGTAAGAGGAAAGAGGCAGGACATGAGTTTTAAGGAGATTTAGTTTTTAATTGGTACTAATAACAAAACCACGATCCATGATATCATTGAAAATTATGTGCTTTTAAGCTTTACTTAAAATATTGGACACTAACAACACTAAAACGAACATTTTGTTAATGTAGATTGCATCAACATTGACTAAAGAGCGAACGGGCTTTAAACTAGAGTTAATGTATATTGCAGTTCCTCTAGGATTTTGTATAAACGTGCTGACTGTTCAAAAACAGTTTACAAAGCATTAAGTTAAAGTACGAATTCGAATAAGTGTAAGGTATATGTTACGAGGTATAAGGTGCAAGGTACAAAGCACTTGGTATGATATACAAGGTACAAGGTACAATGTTTAAGGTACAAGGTATAATAAATAAAGTGCAAGGTACGAATTACCAGGTGCAAGACGCAAGGTACAAGGTACATCGTACCATCTACGAGGTAGAAGGTACAATCTATAAAGTGGGAGGTGTACGGTACAGGATTCAATGTACAAGGTGTAAGGCACAAGATAAAGTGTAAGGTACAAAGTGCTAGATATAAGGTACAAGATACATGGTACAAGGTACATGGTACAAGGTACATGGTACAAGGTACATGGTACAAGGTACACGGTACAAGGTACACGGTACAAGGTACACGGTACAAGGTACACGGTACAAGGTATATGGCACAAGGTACATGGTACACGGTACATGGTACAAGATACATGGTACAAGGTACATGGTACAAGGTACATGGTACAAGGTACATGGTACAAGGTACATGGTACAAGGTACATGGTACAAGGTACATGGTACAAGGTACATGGTACAAGGTACATGGTACAAGTACATGGTATAAGGTACATGGTACAAGGTACATGGTACAAGGTACATGGTACAAGGTACATGGTACAAGGTACATGGTACAAGGTACATGGTACAAGGTACATGGTACAAGGTACATGGTACAAGGTACATGGTACAAGGTACATGGTACAAGGTACATGGTACAAGGTACATGGTACAAGGTACATGGTACAAGGTACATGGTACAAGGTACATGGTACAAGGTACATGGTACAAGGTACATGGTACAAGGTACATGGTACAAGGTACATGGTACAAGGTACATGGTACAAGGTACACGGTACAAGGTACACGGTACAAGGTACACGGTACAAGGTACACGGTACAAAATACAGGGTACAATATACACCAAAATGGATAGAATCAAAATATTATACGTTAATCTTGCGAGGTTCAAAGCGGCACAGGAACTGCTACTGGTAAATGCGACTAAATGGAAAGCGGACGTTATTATTGCCGCCGAACCAAATAAAACGATGGTAAACAGCAATAAGTGGCTGAAGGATAGTAATCTGGACGTCGCCATATTAGTGTTAAATCAAAGCGTTCAGATATTGAACAGCCGAGCGGCGGCAGGCTATATAGGCCTAAAGATTAAAAGCTTCAATATATACGGATGTTACATATCGCCCAATTGTGGTCTAGTGAACTTTGAAAACTTTGTCGAGGAGTTAATGACCCAGGTTACAAACAATAAAGAAGCCAGTGTCATAACGGGGGATATGAATGCGAAGTCCCATGCCTGGGGGGGAACAAAAACTCTAGGGGTAAATATTTGGCAGAGCGAGAGGCAGCGGGGAATTTTGTGATAGTAAACGACGGAAGAAACCTACATTCCAGAGAAGCAATAGTAACTCTTACATAGATCTCACAATATGTAGTGAAACACTGACAAATAGAATACAAAAATGGGGGCTTATTGAGGAAGAAACGTTATCCAACCATAAATACATAATGTTTGAGATATTCAATAGGGGAGCGAACCCACATAGGTATGAAAAGAAGATATGTTATATAAATAGAGAAACCATGAAGACAGACATGCAGAAAGCTCTAACAAGGCTACATAACAGGAAAGGCAAGGTAACGCGGAGCGACTTAGAAATACTAATTAAAAAAGCATATGTGAATAACAGAAAAAACAAGGGAGGCATAAAAAAGGCACAGCCATATTGGTGGAACGGGAAAATAGAGCAATGTAGAAAGATATGCAACACTACTAGAAGGAAAATTAGCAGAGACGACCATGAGGACAATGAAAGCAAAAATAGGCTGAGAGAGGAATATAAGAAAAACAAGAAGGACCTTACAAAAGCTATCTCTAGGGCCAAGAGAAAAAACTGGAGGGACCTACGTGACCGACTGGAAGGAGACATTTGGGGCGACGGTTACCGTATTTTAATGAAAGAAGTAGTACCCGAGTGTCCCCTACCAGATGACACTGGAGAAAAAAGAAAGGATTATTAAATACCTATTCCCGACAGTTTTAGAGCATAGAACAAAGCCACGAAGTGGTAAAACTAAGCCGTTCACCAAACTGGAGCTGCAGCAGACGATAAACAAGACTAGACCAAAGAAATCCCTGGACCGGACTGTATTCCACCGGAGGTGATAATAGACTTAGTGCAGGTTGCGCCGGAGACAGTATTACAGATCATGAACAACCTCTACAAAAGCGGGGCTTTCCCAAATGATTGGAAAAAGGCCAAGGTCACCCTAATCGCAAAAAAAGGAAAAGACCCAGAGAAGATAAACTCGTTTAGACCGATCTCGTTACTGAACACGATGGCCAAACTCTATGAGAACCTTATTGCGTTAAAGCTCACAAAGGAATTGGAAGAAAAAGGTGGACTCTCGGAAAAGCAGTACGGTTTCCGGAAAGGGAAGTCGAGTGTAATGGCAATAGAGGAAGTCATGAATAGCACAAAAACTAATAATAAATGGGTGGCATTAATTACCATAGACATAAAAATGCCTTTAATACGGTTCGGTGGAGCCTAATCGAGCTGGCACTGAGAAGAAAGCAGGTCTGCGAACACATAATAAGAATAGTCAGAGAGTACCTGACGGATAGATATATAGTAATCGATGAAAACACACACATAGGATGACAATGGGAGTACCGCAGGGATCAGTATTGGGACCAACGTTGTGGAATGTGTTCTATGACGGAGTCTTAAGTCTAAAGCTGCCGATGACTTGGGACTAACAGTGGGGGCTAAAGCTACTATAACACTGGTTAAAATAGCAGAAAAATCCTTGATGGCCATAGGAAATTGGATGGCTGAAAACCACATAGAACTGGCAAAAGACAAAACGGAAATGACGCTACTCAAGGGACCATATCCAAAACAGGATGTCCATATTAACATTGATGGCCATGAAATCAAGCTCTCGAAGACAATCAAGTACCTCGGTGTCACTATAAACAAACACGGAACGTTCGCCGAACACGTACAGAACGTTACGGCTAAAGCAGAAGAAAAGGTGACCAGGCTCTCTAGGCTAATGCCTAACCTAAGGGGGCCAAGTAGTTTGAAAAGAATTGCCCTTAATAATGCAGTGGAATCGATCATTTTGTATGCAGCCCCGATATGGACGTGGGCGATAGAGTTCAAAAAACACCGAATCAAGTTGAAAAAAGTACAAAGAAAGATGCTGCTCAAAATTGCTAGCGCATATAAAACTACATCGACGGAAGCACTACAGGTTATCGCGGGAGTGATACCTATAGAGCTCAAAATAAAAGAAAGGGCAAGCGTATATAAGGCCGATAAGCTAAACAGGAGCGAAAATATGAAAAAGGCTAGAGAGGTAACATTGAGAGAATGGCAGAAAATCTGGGAGAGCAACACAGGGAAAGGGCTTTGGACAAAAACTTTAATCCCAAACTTGAAAAGCTGGATGGGTAGACCGTATAGAGTATTAAACTTTTATAACTCCCAAATTCTTACGGGACATGGATCTTTTAGGACATACACAAACAAGATAGGCAAGACCACAACAGCAAATTGTACCTACTGCGGGAAAGAAAAAGACGATGTAAACCACACACTTTTTGAATGTACCCAGTGGCAAGCCGATAAAGCTGAAGCCGAAACCAAACTAAAAAGAGAAATTAACCTAGAAAACTTGAGAGAAACGATGACAGAATCTAAGAGATCATGGGAAGTAACGAACGAGTGGTTTAGGAAAGTACTAAGGACTAAGATGGAAGACGAAATAAACGCTAAAAAGAGAAAAAAGAAAGAACAAGAGAACGTAGACACGAAAAGGAGAGACTAAAATGGCCAAAAATGAAGAATCAATGCACTGTAAGGCGATGGTATACCTTGGATTAGGTGGTTCCGTCTTACGGAGAAAAATGCGGACTTGGGTGGTTTTAGTTGGTATAAGGAGTCCAACACTACCTTGCTGTGATAGACGTTAAGCAGCTTGGTGCTCATAAAGAGTTTTCACCTACCAAAAAAAAAAAAAAAAAAAAAAGGTACAATATACAAAGTGCAAGGTACAAATTAGAAGCAAGGCGCAAGGTACAGGTACATCGTACCATCCACTAGGTAGAAAGTACAATCTACAAGGTGGAAGGTGTAAGGTACAAAATTCAAAGTACAAGGTGTAAAGCGCAAGATAAAGTGTAAGGTACAAAGTGCTAGATATAAGGTACAAGATACAAGATTACATGGTACAAGGTACATGGTACAAGGTACATGGTACAGGGTACATGGTACAAGGTACATGGTACAAGGTACATGGTACAAAATACAGGGTACAAAATACAATATACAACGTACGATAGGCAAATTACAAGGTACGAAGTAGTCACTTGAAATTAAATTTTGTATCGCTAAATCTGGAACAAGCCTAATAAATGAATGAAATTGTTTTAACCACTGTAACAATGTTTTTAATAATACTATGTTAATGCATATTTGCAAAATAACTCTTATTCTATTGGTGTCAGTTCTGAATAAGCGCTCACTATCAAGAAAGATTGATTTTTAGAAAATTTGTAATTTTATTGAAGTTTTGACAAGGTTACTTTAAATTTTGAATTAAGGAACGTACTTAATAGGGCTAAATTAATGTTTACTAAAACAGCTGCTTATTTTCTTATAGCTTAAAACTATTTGCCCAACGTACATTGTGAAAACTCATAAGTAACAGTAAAATCATGAAAACAGCATTTGTTTGACAATTTATATTTATAATATTAAGCAAATCTAATGAAATAAGGCTTAATTTAAAGTGTAGACAAAAGAAATGCATAATTTTATATTCAGTATAACACGTCTGCTTAATGAGAAAGTGCTCTAACAAAGAAAACTGTACAATAGCTGGAGCTCGTTTTCATTGTTACATTGAAGCTGCTCAAATGCGTATAATACGCTTTAACATACAAAAATTACACACAGCACGCCGTGTTCTACATACAAGCAGCACCTCCAATTAGTAAAACAATATCAGTCTTGTTACTACATGAAAAACCTATTTTTTTCATTTTGGTATATGAATCATTACATGAGCAAATACATCTATTTTGTGCTTTACGCAACGTAGCGACAAGCATTTTGTTTGATTAGAGTTAGACTTATAAATCAGTCGGGGCAATTTCACATACATGGGTGTAATTAAGGTGCCTATCTAGTTATGCAATCTGTGATTATTTCGGTAGCCATTCTTGTTGATGACTCCTTTCCTTTACGAACTAATCAATAAGAATGTTAATTTCAAATCAAAGGTGCCCTTTCATGAAATACTATCCTTTTTGAGCACATCAGAAAGCCATTACGTTAGCATGTCTCTGAACCATATATTTGATGCTTTCTACGGTACTCAAGCCGAATTAATTATTTGTTCAAGTCTAACAAGAATGCAACCGCTAAAACTATGTACACACTAAGAAATACCTTACCTTAGTTTAGAGGGTGTAGTATAGCACCCTCATTATTTTCGATAAGATTCGTTTTGAATTTTTTCATTTTCTTTAGCATGGTGTGCACACACATTAAATAAACATGAACCAGGTTCGAGCTTAGATTAATTATGCACTGTAATTAAAATTCATTTGGTTTTAGCGTAGAAAGTAGGGACACTTTACGTTAAGATAAAGAAGATACTTACTTTATGGGTAGCGAGAAAAAGCGTACAATGTAAAAAGTTTCTCCAAACAGAAAACAAGTACGAAGAGATTAAATATTTTTTATGAGAGGTGTATAAAGCGAAGCAAAAGCTTTTCTCAATTTGTTGAGAGCTCGCATTACAGAACTTTGTTTTTGAAATTGTGAGCTTAAGGAGTTTATGTTTTTCTTATATTTTTATTTTAGTAAAACCAAGAAGAGGAATAGCAAAATCAATCCTGCTCGAAGGACCAAATGTAATAAAACAGTAATGAACACAAATTAAATATAATAATCAAATTTTATACATTTACATCTTAACTGTTCTTTTATAAATATAAATATTTTCGTTGCCGAAATATTCAGGTAATAAATCAAAGCTCGGCATAAATGGTACTAAATTATTTATCAATGCCGAATATAGTTCTTAAATTTAGTTAATTAATAATACATTTGAGTTAAGGATAACACGTATATTATTGATTGCGAAACTATATATCTGTTCTGCAACAACCGATTTAAACATTATTGCTTATATTTATGTACCTAAATAATTGAGTTTGTTGCCGAACAAAGCTCATTTATTTCAATTATTGTTTAGTTCTTTGGAAACTTCAAAATAAATAACCTAGATGTCATACATAAATTCACAAAATTCGACATCACATGATTGAAGATAATTATTTTGTTGTTGAAAAAGTATACGAGTGTGACAATCATTGACGAGCCTATTAGGTTCAAATTCGGCAACAAATCTTTCAAACAGCATTATAAGTTTTGATATGAACGAATAAGTTCGAAAGTAAATATGTAATTAATAATGATTTTTAACATAGTTATACTTTCAATTTTAGGTGAGTTAGATCATTTTCTTTCTTAAATAAATAATCGAAAATCCGATAAGTAGCACGAAAACAAAAAATCGCGTATTAAATACGATGTAATTGAAATTACGTAAGTTAAAAAAAATATACAGTAATATATTATTATTTATATCTCTCTTGTCTCTGCCTCTATGTCTACTTCTTACTTCCCTTCTTGTCGAGGCAGTAGGCTAAATAAGTGCTAGCACTACCCGGTAGGACGATACCGTTAGTAGGGAATGCTACTTTGTCGGGGGCACGATTTGGCTAGTAACCGGTCTGCCTGCTAATTTAATTACTAAAAACAACAATACCAATGGCTACAAGGGGCGGCCAAGCACGAAACAGACAGTCTCTTCTCTCTTCTGTGTGTATGAGAGACAAAGAGCAAAGGAAAGGTGATGTAGTATAGCATCCTAGCACTACGGCCAGGAGTTGAGACTGAAGAGAAAGGCGCTAAAGGAGTTGGAGTAATCGTGAGTAAAAGAGAGAGAACATGTGTTAAACAATGCGAATTTTTATCCCAACGGATAATGTCGGTTAGACTGCAAGATGAATTTTTAAACATTTTTCTCATTGTGTGCTATGCACCGGTGAATGGAAAAAGAGTGGGAACTTCTGAACGTATGTAAGCCAAACTATAGAGTAGTGATAGTGGGAGATATGAATAGACAGGTGAGTGTATAGAGAGAACATACCCAACGTGCCCTGGGAAAGTTCGGAGACTAAAGAGTCAACGAGAATGGTGAACGCCTGGTGAACATCTGCGGGGAGAGAAACCTATTTGTATCCAATACGTGGTTTAAGAATAAAAATGTGCATTTGTATGCGTAGCAAGGAGATGACTCTAAAAGTATGATTGACTTCATATTGTATAATGAACGACCTAGAAAGCTGGAAAGTAATACGCGAATTGGAGTATGTGGATCGGACCACTTTTTGGTTGTATCAATAGTGTATTTACGACAAAAGTGGGTCTAGAGAAAGAAAGCAAATGCAGTGCAAACGTCCAGAATTAGGGTAGGTAATGATGCGAAAATGAAATACGCAGATGCTATGAGTAGATAGCTAAATGTGAATGAAGAAGTGTGGAACGAACAAATACAATGATGTTGACAGTACATGGATAAGCTTGTAAGACTGTGCCGTGCAGATATGTGGAAGAGCGACTACAGGTAAACAGAAAAAATGTCCTTGATGGAATGAATCGGTAACAAAGGCAGTATGTCAGAAAAAAGACGCGTACATGGCAATGATTGCTGTAAAAGATGATATTGAGAAAAAGGGGCTGTATGTGGTGTACAAATTAAGAAACAAAGAAGCGAAGAAGGCACTGAGAATAAGTAAAGAGGAAGTGATGACTGCGGCAGGAGGGAAAATACAGAATGATTTTGAGGGAAACAATAAGTTCTTCTGAAAATAGATCAACAATACACAGCGTGACCCAGAACGCTACTGAAGTGATGAATAGGAGGTAGGAAATAGTATGCGACGATTTTGAAGTGAGGAAATGCTGGTAAGAATATTTCGGAAGCTATGCGGTAGTGAGGAAAGAGACTGAAAAGTTTAATAACGAGAATATAGAATGAATAGTGAATGAAACTGAGGAGAATGTTGGTTTAAATAGATAGGAAAAATGGTAGGAACGTTGAAAAACAGTAAAGGAGCAGGCATAAACGAAATCACTGGTGAAATGCTAAAGTATGCAGATGCAAAGTTTGTGTGAATTGTTCAACGCATGGCTGAAGTGTGGTAGAGTGTCGAGTCAATGGAGGAGCGCGGTCATTATACCATTGCATAAAGACGAGGGGAACAAGAGTTATTGCAAGAACTATAAAAGAGTACGTCTGATCAGTGTTTTTTTTATGATTGTGGGCCTGAACAGGCTAAATTTGGCCTATCTTGGTAAAGCACTCAGCAACTAGGGAGAACATTCCAGAGTTTAGAAGCCGTGTATAAAAATGTGGATTGCGCCCGTTTGGTACGACAAGTGGAGATTTGTACTGCATACCGATGATGTGAATGAGCGAACCGAGTGTTTCTCGCAAAGATAACCCGAGATAGTATCAAAGAATATAATTCAGTAGCACAATAGCCGTTGTAATAACGATAATACAAAAAAAGAACTGAAACCATCCTTCTATGCTCAAAAGACTATGTGAGAAGTTAAAGACGGGTCATTTATAATCCTAATCGCTGTCTTTTGAATACGATCAACGATATCGAGAGCGTATTGGAGAGCACTAACCCAGAGGTGAGAATTATATTACAGATGAGGCCGAATCTGGGCCTTATACAGCAGAAGGAGTTATCGAGAGGTAAAGTACTGCTTAGATCTGTACAAAAAGCCTATTTTATGAGCAGCTCTTTTGGTAGCTGACAGAAGATGGTCAACCCATGAGAGATTTGAAGATACAGTCATACCCAACAGAGTAATAGAGTCTGAAAACTTAAGAACTGAGCCATTCATACTTACAACAGGAAATGATCGATCTTTTTTGGAGGACATAAGGCAACACTGTGTTTTGTTAGCATTAAATTTAACTATATTATGGCTTCCCAATTCGAGAATACGTTGAATGTCTTTGTTGATTGAATTTGCCATTTCAGCTTTAATTTCTTCATTTGACATAGAAGGTGGATTATCACTATGAGTAGACTGAGATGAACTATAGTGAAGAGTGCTATGGTCAGCAAAGCAATGGATGGGGTTAGTTGTTGAAGAAATAAAGTCATTTATGTACAGCAAAAAAAGTGTAGGCGCTATAACGGATCCCTCTGGTACGCCCGCGTTAATGCTAACTTCTTTTGAAAAAAAGCCATCAACCTGGTAAAGTATTTGAAACAATACTAATTAATAGAGTACGTAAAACTACCTAAACTTAGATTTGGGATGTGCAGGGTGGTTTCATGCCAGGGAGCGGATGTGTTGATCATCTGGTTGCTCTCCAGCAGGTGATTGAAAACTGTTTAAGTGTAAATTAAAGCATATGACCAAGTGAATATGGAGAATCTGTGGGAAATATTAAGTGAGTACGACGTAAGTAAATGTCTAATATACGGAATAAGGTCAGTATATAAAGATTTCCGGGCATGTGTTTGGGTAAGAGGTGGTGAGTGAATACTTTAACATTGTGCAAGGAGTGTGACAAGGCTGTTATGTGATGTCATCGTGGTAGGGATTGTTTTGCCTATCCCGTAAGGGAGTGGCGTAACTGATTATGTTACGCTATGTTTACGTTATGTAAATATAATATAACAGTCTGATTTCTTCTACATGTTAAAGTAGAATGTTTTCTGAGGTATTTTGCTTTATCATTGTGCAAGGCACGAAGGTTAAAAATTTTACTTTCACGCGCTGCATAACTCCATATCTCGTTAAAAACAAATTTATACACCATTAACGCAATGTCACACCTTAAGAATCTATTGGCTATAGAAATTAACTTCTGTAACCGATAGTTTACATGGATATTGGTTTTTAATTGTTTTTGTGTGTTATATAAGTAGACCCATTTGCATCGTGGCATTACGCTCTAATAGCCGAAACTGTAAACTAGCTTAACGAGATGTGCACACCTGTAGAACGAAGTATTCATTATTGTATTGTATTATTATTATCGATTTGTTATAGAAGCTACACTTTTGCGAAAATCAAACCCCCCGCTACTCCAATTGTTAGTTGGTCGTGCGATGTAGACCTGTCAAGAAGGGATGCGTTGTTCTGCAGAGTATGTACACTTCCCATAACGGGTGACGATAAATATTGTTAACTTATTCATACATTCATTTGTAGATTTTACATTTACAGTTATTGTTTCACATGCAATAAGCTATTAAAGAGTTTTGACTTTACATTTCTCCCATAACAATGGCCGAAAGCCAAAAAATGTGTAGATAAGATAGCGGAAAGACAAGATACAAGGAAACATGGCGATTCATTAACTTTTAAAATACACCACAAGAATGTAACACGAGCAAATAACGGGAGTACTGAAATAGGGCTGAGACTTAGGTACAATTTGTGTAGGCTAACTGCTGTCCTATAAGATGGTAAAGGACCCCAGTTTCAAAGTGTATTTAAAATTTTGTTTTCCCGCCTTACAATACTTTTAAAATACACGGGTAAATGGAATCACGATCAGACCCTACTGCAGGAAACTTCCTATAGTTTCAAAAAATACACCACAAGATGACGCCACAAACAAGCAAACACATAAGGGGTTCTAAAATGTAGCTAAGACTAACGCAAATTAGAGCCCCAGAGCAGTCCTAAGATGATATGGGGTTCCCTTAGCATTAGAATTTATTGGTGCTCTAAACAAAATGCATTGCCAAGTTAGGTAACAACTAATGTCTATAATAGGTATAATTCTAAGTATTGCAACAAGTAAGTTTTGTATAAAATAAAATAAACCAAAAATGCCACAAGTATGTAAATTTGCTAACTTACTGGCTGAGTGTTCTATCGGTTGAATTATGATGGCGTTCCTTGTGGTATGTTACAATGCTTATGACCATCATCCAAGCGTTGTTTTCCCCCCGTTCCCCCATCCCGTACAGCCACATAGTCATAACTGAAAAGAATTACAAATCTACCAGTTTCTTCAAATAAAACTTCAACAAATCAATCGCTATCTGAATATTTTAAGTTACCTTGCCCTAAAATGTTTGCCCAAGAAAGAGAAATAGGAGAAATTTTGGTAGCGGCACAAACTATATTTAATATTAACACTGTTATCAAACACAAACAGATAAGTTAGCCAAAAATTTGAAGATGGCCGATGTCCAAAATTAGCACACTTGAACTTTTTCTTAATTAACAATCATTTTCGATTTGGATCACTTTTATAGATTTTCTGTTTACGTATCGCGCTTTGTGTTAAAATAAGCAGCAACCCTACTAAACCTATTAAATAAGCCTTTTTGAGGAAAAAATATAATTAAAGATAAGTAACTTGAGGCCTACAACCGTATGAATAACTAGACAATATTTAAGTTAATTTTGGATCAATCTAATTTGATTATTACTAAACAATAAAAGATGTGGAATACGTAGAAGATAAGTGTTACGAGTTGATGGGTTAGAAAACGTATTAAGTTTGCTAACGCATAAAGTAATAGACAAAACAATTTGCAAACCGAGGATTATAAGGTATGCTGTAGCAGAAGCAATGTTTAATCGAACTGTTTCAAATTAGTAGAGTGTGCAGACTGAAAGTAGCGATACATGGAAGGCTATAAAACAAATTAGTAATACTTAACGTTATTATTTATAATAATTTTAATATTACCGGATATGTCACTTTTGGGGGAAAATCATAATAAATCTGCACACCAGAAAGGCTAAAAATAATTTTCAAGTTCGTATGATGGCCGCTAAGGTGCTTAATAGGTACACCAAATTAGAAAATCAAGATTTATATGAAAGATGTTAAATTGAGGTACGACAAGGTTATCCGCATTAAATTTCTAAAATGTTTTGTCTAAAACTTATTGGTCTCAGTCTTCAAATACAGTGGTGGGGAAAGTGTAAACTTTTTTTTGAAAAATATAAATAATTTTAGATTACTTTAACCACGGCTAACAGCACATTTTTGACAAGTGGCGTCTTTTGTAGTTAGTTGGGAACTCTAATCGTAAAGATTTACCATGTAATAGCGTGGAGATAAATAGAGTCCGAAGTCTGCCTCGGCATCAAGTGGCGTTATTATGTTATAGATGTGGTTTATCGAAAGTAAACAATAGAGTGCTAAAAAACTAGCGTTTTGATTTAACTGTGGTTTACGTAACAAATTGCTTGGATTATCGTTGTGGAGCTGTTAGCTATACTGTGAGGAGGTTTACGGAGTTCCCATGTATAACTCTTGCCGTTCTGTTAAGGGTGACGGCATCGAAAGACCGTGATGAAAGCGCGTTCAAGAAATATAACAATTTAAGTAATGCAGAAGAAGGAATCTTCACCTGTAGTGAAATCGTAAAAATGGAGCTATTATAAGCAAATTGGATTAAATTTCGGCGTGCTTAAAATTTTGATGAATGATGAAGTATTACTTTATGCGCTAGTTGGCTAATGATAGCGTAATAACAAGTGTGAATAATAATAAAATTCTGAAATGCTGATAATGCGAAGTGATGCGTTTACTGGTAAGTTGATTTAAAAGGACTCGTATTGCCTTGAACTCTTTACATAAAATGCTATGTAACTTAGGTACATGTTTTAAGGTGAAATTTCGATGTATAAATGTAATTTTCGTTTTTATTTTTGTGGTTTGAGTCCTTTTGAGTAATTTGTCATTAAAATTGTTATGACATACCGCAATGCTTTGATAGTTAACAGAACGTAATTGTTTACGTCTTGCTATTGAATTTGCGGGCGTATTTATTTATCGAGGAATGTAAGTGCATTTGCGCGTTGTTGTTGTAATGCATTTAAAATGATAACACGGCATTCTTTTTAGATCATCTTGTAGTAGCTTTTATTCTGCTGGCATTCTTTTTTGTTCTCTTGTTTGTTAATCTTTGTAATATAATAGTTTAACATAAAATTCAGGGATCTATGTTTGTGTGTGGGTCGCAAATCTTTAAGCACGACGTAACTTGCGAGTATATTGCACATTCAAATAATACAATTGTCCCATTATTTTGACTTAAATTTAATAGTAAATTACCAATTATTTAGTAAGCATTATTTGACAGTTAGATTGTTAAGTTTCATTAATAACGACAAATTATTTGGTGATTAACAATGCACAATTTTTCTATGAACTTGCACTCAGTAAGTTTCTGTACTTTAAAATTATAGCTTACGATAACTTGAACAACTTTTCCAATTTATGGTAAATTTGTCGGATTGATTGAGAGAGCTTGAAATTTTTTATTTGGAAGCAAATTTTACTAGTTTGTATTTTTGTGAGTAAGGACTACAACCCATCCCAATGAGTTAGTTTGGAACTATACACTTTGTCTGTAAGGGCTAATGTGCTAATGTACCAAATGGGCAAATAAGCAATGTAAATGGCTATATCTCAGGACCTGTCAACCTGACAACACTGGAATAAAAATTTTTATTATGACTGGCAATGAGAAAATGCTGGAAATGAAATTTCACTCAAAACTCCTGCATAAACCTTTGGTTACATCGTTAGAAAGTGTAAACAATTTTACATAATTTTGCTTTAAAGTTCATTGGCAGAAGAGAAAGCGTAATCATTAGCATTGCTGTAAATTCTAAACCACTTATTCAATTTCAGTAAGGTAAAGCTTGTTTGGAAGACAAATACTTTATTTATTTATTTATTTAAATAAATTGCCGTTCCCATTGTTACACACTAGTTCATAATAAAAGTGCTAGAAAAGGCGCAGTTTGTTATAATCTCAGGTTTTTCTTTTTACTCCGAAAATTTTAATCACACGGTATATTTTTGACATCATATTCGAAAAGTAGATTAGAGTTGCAAGAAAAACGTAAAAACCGCAAGTTGAGATCTTTGCTCGTTTTAAGTGATAGCGAAATAAAGATTTTTTTAAATTAAGGGCCAACAGCAATTTTTAATGCCTATCACCGTCGCTAGGGAGCGCTAAGAATCAAAAATAAGGTCTTTCTTTAAAATTTTAATGGTAATAGTGTAGGTATTTATTATATCAACATCATCATCCGGCCAGTGATAAGCGGCCGGCCGGCATTACCCCACTTAAATCAATAACACGGTTTTAATTGTACTATTTATTGCAAATGCCACGCACGTATACCAGAAAAACACTGAAGGCCTCTTGGACTAAAGCACAGTTGCAAGCAGCATTAAATGCAATAGCTGAAGGCTTATCAGAGAGGCAGGCCGCTAAAAAATTTAGCATTCCCGGATTTACTTTGCAAGACAGAAGAAAAACTGAAAATAATTCTGAACCTTCATTAGGCCGAAAATCACTGTTTTCGCTTGAGGCTGAAACAGAACTCGCATATCACGTTAAAGAGTTGGCAAATCTCAATTTCGGGTTAACTCCAAAAAAAGTTAAAACTTGTGCTTTTTCCTACGCAAAGTTGAATAACAATACAAACTCCCGTTAATCAGAAAAAAGAAGAGGCTGGGAAGAACTGGATAGCTGGGTTCATGTCTCGCCATAATATTACTCTACCAAAACTTGAAGGCACTAGCGTAACTCGCATTACTGCTTTTTATCGAGAAGGGGTGTCTATTCTCTGGAAAAATCTTTCCTTCACTATGGAAAAATGCAAATTCTCACCACAAAGAATTTTCAATTGTGTTAAGACTAGGGTTACGACAGTTCAACGTCCTAACAAGACATTTGCAGAAAAAGGCCAAAGAAAAGTTGGATTTTTGACAATCTGGGAAAGAGGGAAGACGACTACGGTGATGTGCGCGTTCAGTGAATCAGCCATATGCTATGTTTATATATGCCCGCAAAAGGATGTTCCCACAATTGAAGCGAAATGGTCCCCCATGCGCAATTTATGAATGTTCAGACAATGGGTGGATCACGGAGGATCGTAGGTTGGTTAAAACATTTTCGGACATTTGTAAAGTCATCCAAAGAGGATCCAGTACACATTTATTGTAAAGAGAATGGAATCATTGTGTTGAATATTCCACCCCACACATCTCACCGTCTGCAGCCACTAGATGTGTCCTTCTATTCTTCTCTAAAGTCAGCTTATCGCACTGAATGCGACAAATGTTTGACCAGTCATCCAACGAAATTGCAGAATTGTTTAATTCAGCTTTAGCAGGGTAGCTACGCCCGAAAAGGCAATTAAAGGCTTCAAAGAAACTGGCCTGTTTCCTTTTAATACGGACATTTTTACAGAAGAAGACTTTGCTCCAGCAGAAAATCTACATATGCAGGATTTTGTAAAAATAGAAAATGCAGAGATAAGTAGAAACAACGAGACTACTTCTGTGAAGTAAAGCATCGATTCGGCTGCTGATATTGTAACAGCCAATATTCCTTTCGCAGACATTATTCCTGTGCCTTCTTGTTCACGTTCTAATGCTAAAAATTCAAAAAAGAAATCAACGAGACAGCATTGTATAATCTTTACTTCCACTCCGTTAAAGAAGAATTCTTGAGCAGAAACAAGAAAATAGGAAGAAAAATTTAGCGGGCAAATCTGGTGAAAAGACAAAAAGAAAAATGTTTGACAAACAGCAATTGCAAATACCTGAACCAAGACAAAAGTCAAAGCGGCCAAAGCCTTCTATAATTAATTATCGGGAAAATGAAGAAAACTAACCTGTAGAACATGATGACAGCAGGAACAGGGATGTTACTGAAGACATTTGCCTTGTATGCGGTGAATTTGGAAAAAACGGAGTAATATGGCTTAAATGTGTAATGTGTGGTCAATGGGCACATAAAGCCTGGACAGAACAGCACTAAAGAAAAAAAATTATTTGCGATTTTTGCTTGTAAGTGGTGGCCGGTTTTATCCCATCCTTGCGGGAAATCCCGGTCATCACACCAATTTGTTTTATAATTTTTGTATTAATATTTTCGTATTTTGAAGTTAAAAGAAAAATAAAACTAATAAAAGCATGCTCTAACCTTTATCTTGCATCCTGTGTAGTTTCTCAAATATCTAGCAGTCAAAAGTTAAAAACAAATTTCCTTAAGTGGCTCGCATCCCCCTTTACCCTACGTAGTGCTTCGATAATTGTTCAAACTGGCTTCCGTCACATTCCAACCTTGTTCTGGAGTATAACACTGCTGCTTCGATTTCCGCAGCTGGTATTTTCTGGACAAAAGTAGCTTTGGTCATTGGCCTATTTGGAGCTTGACGAAGGGATGAACTGGTGAAGATTAGTCTTAATGATGTTCGAGATATGGAAAGTAATATATTAATTGAGATTCTTCAAATCAAAAATAGTCAACAACAAAGTTTTTTAGTAATTGAAGAAAATAAAATGTGTGCATTAAAGCTTATTAGACACTATACTGCACCGATCAAATTTGACCCAGATTGGTTAAAACAAACATTTTTATGTATTTTAATACAAATCTTTATTATCGCCCTCAAAACATGCTCCATTTGAGACAAGACAAGCATGCCAACGGTTAATCCAATTTTCCATTGACTAACTATAGGCCTCGGCCGGGATGGCCTGTAGTTCCTTCACCGAATTTCTTTTTATGATCTCAACCGACTCATGGTGTATTCCCCGGAGCCGATACTTGAGTTTTGGAAACATGAAAAATTCACAGACAGCCAAATCTGGCGAATACGGTGGTTGAGCTATGACCTTTGTTTCGTGTTTGGCCAAAAATTCAATCACAATTAGGCTGGAGTGGGACGGCGCATTATTGTGGTGAAAAATCCATGAATTGTCTGCCCACAAATCCGGCCGTTTACGAGGAATTGCTTCACGTAGACGCCTCATAACCAAGTAGTACTCTTTATTGACCGTTTGACCCTCTGGAATGAATTCATCGTGAACCACACCACGCTAATCAAAGAAAACGATGAGCATCACCTTGATTTTCGACCGACTTTGACGTGGTTTTTTCGGTTTCGGCTAATTTTTGGCACGCCGTTCGCTAGATTGTTGGGCAGTTTCGTTGTCATATTCATAAACCCGCGCCTCGTCACCAGTAATGACGCGTTTAGTGAATGTAGGGTCATCAGCTACGTTGCAAGCATCTGTTTTGCCGACCTCTACTCGACGTTCTTTTTGCAAAAAATTATGGTCTTCGGTACGAGTCTGGCGGCAATGCGCTTTATATACAAAACATCAACTAAAATGTGTTGAGTCGATCCATAAGAAATTTTGAGAGACTCTGCTATCTCTCTAATACCAACGCGACGATTTTCGAGCACAACTTCCTTCACTTTTTCGATGTTAACGTCGTTAACAGAGGAGGATTCACGACTCGCATGAGGCAAGTTTTCTACGGCCTCACGACCCTCACTGAATGCTTTATGCCATTCAAATACTTGCGTTCTCAGTAGAGCAGACTCCCCAAAATATTTCTTCAACATTTCCACACGAATGTCAAAGAAAGTTGTACCAACATAGAAAAAAAATTTTTTTTAATTCAGTTTACCCGCGGCGGTTTAAATAGGCCAGTCCGGGTCAAATTGGATCAACCGGTATATCATTAAGACCCAGTACAGCACCTGAGGATATATTTCTTTGTGTCTTACCTAAATAAATAATGTACAGTACAACCCGTTGGTAATACCTTAAGTTTTAAATTGTGTAAAATAATTGTGTCTAATACTAACATTATTACCAAAGGTAAAAATCACTTTGGGAGTATTCCTGCTAAAATAGCGACCTTTTTGAATTTATGCAATGCTAACAGTAACTTTACGCTCTGATGAAGGAGGTATCGCAGAAAGTTTGATGAGGCTTGTAGGCTGGAAGAGTACAACAATAGCTCAAAGTTATGTAGACAATAGTAATCACTCTAACTTAATGAATGCCTCACTATTAGCGGGTATAAATTCAATTTCACGGTCGACAGTAGCAGAATCTAGCACTACTTCAAAAAATATGGCAGCTGGTCCTATTTCAAATGGAAGTAGTACTTTTCGGGCGTGTTTAAAAATAGGTGCATTATTGGAAAATAACACACTATAAGGACATTAATAATGTTTGCTTCCGTCTAGGATGATGAGAACTACCAGTATTGGCATAGTCGCTATACGAAACGTGGAAAAATTCTTCTTCCATAGTGATGGCAATCTGGATACCGGGCCACATACTGTCTTTCAGTTATTACTGCATTTTGAAAGCACTCGAAATAGACCCCAATCATATCAACGGCTTCATCACTTGTGAAAGGCACTTTAAAAAATATTCACAAACCAAATTGACAATAATTAAACTACGTCTAATAAAAATTTGTCCTTTCGGTACAATGTTATTTAAAAGTTTGTTTTTTGTTTTCTCGGCCTACTACTAAGCATTGATTAAACATTCTAAGACCAAGCGCTAGATAGGGTATTTGTTAATTGAAGGAGTGATTAATTGAGTGCGTTTATTTAAAAAAAAACATGTAAAATGTCTACTACATCTGAGTAAAATTATAATAAAATTAGTTTAAGGAAGGTAAGGTATTAATAAGCGGCAATCGAAGCAGTAGTTTTATACTCCCGAACAAGATTGGAAGACCGTTTGGAATGTGACGAAAGGCAGTTTGAACATTTATCGAGACATTGAATGCCTAATATTTTTGTGATTTTTGATTTTATTTGAACTTTACAGGGTGAGCCACGTTAAAATTAAACTTTAATTTCACTATAACTAAAACTAACAACAATATTAAAATAAATCTTGTATCATTTTTAAGGAAAATTTAATTTACTTTTTGATTTTGATATAATAAGTACCTACACTATTGCAATTTTAAATAGAAACCTTATTTTTGTATGCTCGCTCCCTAGGGACGGTAATAGACATTAAAAATCACCGTTGGTCCTTAATTCGATTAACAACAACTATCTCTTCAATATGAGACCAATATTTATCCAATTCGGCTCAGCAAAACCAAACTTCGTCAATTAAAGTGTAAAAAATATCTTCATTTCGCTATAACTTTAAAACGAGCAAAGATATCAACTTGCGGTTTTTACGTTTATCTTGAAAATTTAATCTACTTTTCGAATATGATCTCAAAAATATACCGTGTGATTAAAATTTTCGGAGTAAAAAGAAAAACCTGAGGTTATAACAAACTGCGCCCTCTAGCACTTTTATTATAAACTATTGTGTAACAATGGGAACTGCAATTTAAAATACCTACATGTGTCTTCCAAACAAGCTTTATTTTACTGAAATTGAATAAGTGGTTTAGAATTTACAGCAATTCTAATGATTACGCTTTCAATAGCTTCCCCAAGTCATAATATGGTCAGTACGTCAATGAACTTTAAACCAAAATTATGTAAAATTGTTGATACTTTCTAACGATGTAACCAAAGGTATGTCTTTATGTAGGAGTTTTGAGTGAAATTTCGAATTTTGTTATCTAATTTTTAATTGCGCCCCCTAGCGGTAAAATACGGAGCTTCAAAATAATTTCCAGCATTTACTCATGGCCACAGTCATAATAGAAATTTTTATCCCATTGTTGTCAGGTTGACAGGTCCTGAGATACAGCCGTTTACATCGCTTATTTGCCCACCTGGTACATTAGCGCATTAGCCCTCACAGACAAAGTGTATAGTTCCAAACTAACTCATTGGGCTGGGTCGTAATCCTAACTCACAAACATACGAACTAGTAAAATTTGTCTCCAAATGAAAAATTTCAAGCTCTCTCAATAAATCCGACAAATTTACCATAAATTGGAAGAGTTATTCATGTCATCTTAATTCATAATTTTAAAGTAAAGAATCTACTTTTCGAATACGACGTCAAAAATTGAGATTATAACAAACTGCGCCCTCTAGCAGATTTATTAGGAACTATTGTGTTACAATGGCAACGGCAATTTAAAATATCTACATTTATCTCCGAAACAAGCTTTATTTTACTTAATTTCAATAAGCGGTTTAGAATTTACAACAATTTTAATTATTACACATTCAGTAGCTTCACCCAATCTTATTATGGTCAGTGTGCAATGAACCTTAAACCAAAATTATGTAGAATTGTCTAGACGATGTAAGCAAAGATATATCTTTAATTAGGAGTTTTGGGAGAAATTTAGAACTCTATTATTCAATTTTAACTGCGCCCCTAGCAGCGAAATACGGAACTTCAAAATAATTTCCACCATTTTCTCATGGCCACGTTCATAATAAAAATGCTTTACCCATTGTTGTCAGATTGACAGGTCCTGAAATACAGCCGCTTACCTCGCTTATTCACCTACATTTAGCTCTTAACATACATTTGGTTCATTTTTAATCATGTTTGTTATTGCAAAAGGCGTGTAATGTACTTTAAGTATTCATAATTTAAGACAGATCTCCAAAATGAAAAGATTATGTAGGTTTTTATTTTATTTGCCATTTCGAACACCAAAAAATCAAATCTGAAAAAAACAATATTGAGTTGAGTATTAAAAACAAAACGCTCTCCAGGCCAAGCGTAGGGTTACATTTATCGTTTTTCACGTCCAGGACAGCTATTGATTGATACCCAGTGTGTCAAAATATAAAATTTAGACGCATAGTGAGGTCTGTACCTTTAGAAGTAATGTTTAACTGTGTCTTAAAAATGAATAGACCAATTGAGAAAATGTTATACTTCAACCGCAAGCGATGAAACGAGAACATTTTAATTAATCTTCAATCAAGTTTCTTTTTGATATCCAAGCAGTTCCCATGCGTGTAATATGTGTTTAATACCTATCCGCCATCTATAACAGAGTCTGGAAAAGAAAAGGTTATGTAAGAATAAGGCAAAGGTTAATCTAATCCAGATCTCTATTCTATCTGACATTTCGAAAAACAAACAATTGGGTAACCAACTGAAATACAATTTTAAGAATTGGGTATTACATATAAGACCAAACATTTACCAAGCCGAGCGTAGCGAGCTCTGCAATCGTATGCGCAATATTCAAAATCATTTGAATATGCAGACGGAATATAGCCAGATCTGAAGGGGCACAGTAAATTAGCAATACTTGAATTGATTTTGTTTCAACTATTACCAATACCATTAGATATAGTTAATGTTTAGCGTAACTTAGCGTAATGTTTTTAACGATTTTAATACATTTATAAATTAATTGAGACAGAGTAGAATGAGGACAGAGTAGACCAATCTTGGGAAGGGGGAGAATAGTCTAGTCACATCGCAGGGTGCCACGGTGTAGTTTTTAATTCCACCCCCTGGATAGTATACAACCGTGGACACATGTCTTAAATGCCGGCTTCTTTTCAGACGCCATTTTCATCCTCTTAATAATGTATTTATGACCCTAACCCCGTAATTATAGCCTTTTTGGCAGTATTAAGAACTTTTTGTAGTCAAGCCCTGGAGGACTATCTGATTGATCGTGCAAACAGATTTTTAGTTACAACTCGAGTTTAAGACCTAAAGTAACATAGAAATACTCTAGCAAAGTACAGGTCGTAGGTTCAAATCCTACTCGAGGTAAAAAATTAATAATAATTTTTAATTACGTGTTTACCTTTGAACTTATTCGTTCATAACAAAAATTTATAATTTACTATTAGTCGAGTTTCTTTGGTGTGTGTGAATCCTTGCGATATTGCAAGCTCACATTCCATTAATGTAATTTGATTATAATCTCATTATATTTAGAATTTACATCAGTTCTATATACATAAAGACAACATTTACATCCATTGGGGCTTGAATCTCGATGTCGCAGTTGGTTAACGCGGTAGTCTGGCAAAGTACAGGTCGTAGGTTCAAATCCTATTCGAGGTAAACTTTTTATTTATGTATTTAATAAAATTAATAATAATTTTTGATATAGAAATAAATTTAAGATAAAGTACTTAACGGTTTTCCCCAATCATTAGTATAAAGTAATTATTTTCTGGATTTCCCCACAATAACATCCTTTCACTGTTCAAATGCCTCTGACGTACTTGGAAAACCCCCGTAATTAGCTAATTACACAAAGAACAAACAAAATTACATAAAAGACAGACAAGTCGACTTTTATTTTCAATTTTGATATTTGATTCTGTCAACCTTATCCGATTTAACACAAAAAACAAAAACAATGTACAAGTCTAGAATGTTGATTTCCAATCAGTTTCTGCCAACCTTATTCGAATTAATACAAAAACAAAAACAATGTCCACGTCTAGGGTGTTGATTTGAAATCAGCTTCTGCCAACCTTATTCGATTTAACACAAAAACAAAGTGCAAATCTAGGTTGATTTCAAATCAATACCCTATACTTGCACATTGTTTTTGTATTTCTATTAGGTCGAATAAGGTTGGGAGAAACTGATTTCAACATCCTGGCTAGAATACCAAAAAAAAGCTCTTAATACTGCCAAAAGGGCATTAATTACGGGGTTATAATCATAAATACATCAACAATGGGATGAAAATGACGCCTAAAAAAGTCAAGAAAAGTAAATGAAAAATAATTTTAAGAATTGAGAGTTCTAAAACCAAACATTTTACAGATTAAGCGTAGCGAGGTCTGCTATTGTATGAGCAGTGTTTAACAAAATTTGCACCTTTAAACGCTTTAAATTGTTTAAACGCTCTTTTCTATAACATATTTAATTTAATAAAGTGAAAGTTTGCCATTTTTTTTATTTCCAAATAATTCCAAAGATGAGTAGAATGTAGCTAATAACATCCTCTTTTATATACAATGATGCATAATATTATTAGGTTGATGTATAAGTAATGGAGCTTTTTTTTTTAATTTAACAGTTGGCTCTGAAATAACAAAATTTTGATTACTCAATATTCAGCTTGTCAGATAATTAATAGTTCTGTCATATAGTGCGTTTGCTTTTGTATTTCGTTCTTAATTGTTAAAGTTTAACCTTATTATGATGGAATGTCAAGTAGACAAAAACCAGCATTACTGACATTACCTCCCATTTGCGTTTAATCGAGGTGCCAAAGCCAGTGAAGCTGCTCGTGAGATTTGCGATGTTTATGGTGAAGATGCAATGCATGTTAGGACGGCGCAAAACTGGTTTAAACGTTTCAAAAGCGGGATTTTCGACCTTAATGATATGGATCGTTCAGGACGTCCGGTTAGGTTCAATGAAGAGCGATTGAATCAACTTCTTCATGAAAATACACGCCAACTAGGGAGTTGGCCCAGGAAATAGAATGTGACCAATCAATCCTTAGGGAAAGTTTAGAAACTTGGCGGTTCCTCATGTTTAGATCGAGAACAACAAAATCAACGTTCCACAATTTCGCTGGATTTCTCGCGCGGAATCGTGCTAGCCTAGAGCGAAACAAGATCTTTACCCTCGAAAGACGATGTTATGCGTTTGGTGGAACTGGAAAGGTGTCATTCACTATGAATTGCTCGGGCGTAACCAAACAGTCAATGCAGAGCTATATGTTAAATAAATACATTGCCTCTATGAAGCTATTCGGGAAAAACGACCCCATCGCTAGCATGACCTTCTTCTTCATCACGACTACGCTCGTCCTCACAGGGCTAATAAGACAAAGAGAGCAATTCAAACGCTTGATTGGGAAGTATTGCCACATCCTCCATATTCTCCTGAGTTGATTCCGTCAGATTTGCACCTATTTCGATCACTTTCGATAGTTTGCGGGGTGTTGCGTTCAATATTGACGTGGAATCACTTTTTTGAGTCAAGGCTGAACGATTTTTACCGTAAAGGTATCGAGAAACTTGTTGTACGCTGGGAGGAAGTCGTTAATAATAACGGAGAATATATAATTGATTAATATGTTGTAAATTTTTTTTTAGTAAAATTTATATTTTTAAAAATAAAGTATAATTCAAAATATTGCATGCCGAGCAAAGTGAGGTGCAATCGTAGTAATTGTTTCAAATTTTTTGAAACATTTCCGACCTCGTTATACCTGGATAATTTTTAATCGCCAGAACTTAAGGGTGTTCAAGTATTGATAAGAGGGTGACGTTTTAATTCCCGTATAGCGTACCTTGCAATTATAACAAAGTGTATAAGATTTACTTGTTGTTACAGAATAGACAACCTTTAAGGTTTCACGCGGCTTTTGATAGACTGCTGTTAAACTTAAAATATTTACAACTCCAAAGAACTTTAAAATTGTTGGACAATGTTGGGAGTGGTTCGCTTGTAAGATTTATAGTTTGTTACTGTTGATTAATTCCCATCTGTCATAAAAGGTTAACTATTTGTCAAAATATAAAATATAGACGCAATAGTTTGCAGACCGAGTTTAGCGAGGTCTGCAACCGCAGGAGTAATATTTCAGCTAACTTAGATTTCATTTTATCTTGTTACTTTTATATGATGTCCTTTACACCAATTAAGTAAAAAAAGAAACTTGAAACAAAAACTGCAAGTAAATCGAGGTTGTAACGGTATAAACGGGTGGTAGAACGGGATTACAGATAAAATTGGCCTTTTTGCCCCGACTAGCCAGCGTATGGGTGTAGGTCAGATGTTGAAAAATTTTGCGCATCCAGAATAGTAAAACGTACGTAAGTCACAATAGGGGATGAAGACAAAATCAATTCGGTTTGGGCGCCAGAACGTTTAGTAGTCAAAATAAGGGTCGTCGTGCCAAAATTACGAGTACATAGCGTGTCTAAACATACAAAAAACATACGCTTACCTATCCGCAATCAATTCCAGGTGTGCTGGACAGCAACTCAGCAAACCACCTGAAATAGGGGTTCAAAAACACTACACGCTTGTCAAATAAAAGCGTGATAAACACTCAATAAAAATTACGTTAATACTCCTCAGTGTAATAAATTAGGCATTAAATAATAATCAAAACAAAACAAAAAAAAATAAGCTATAGAATGAACTCTAAACTGAATTAATACTCAACTAAAAATCAAATAAAATACTAAATATTAAGAACGCTATTACTCAATAAAACAAAAAAACTAACTTTGTTACGTTAAAACTAAATTACAGGTAACTTGCAATTTGCAAAAAACTCTTATGTAACACAAAAGGGTTTCCACATAATTAAAACACATTTATAAAACCTAACAAACCATAATAAAATAATAAAAATGATAAATATAAAAAATGTAAACATATGATAATGCGTATAAACAAAAAATACAAATACTTAAAAGGCGACAGGATGTCTGATTTACGCCAGTCTAAATCATTTAACCTATAAAGATATAATTCGTGGATAATATACCCACACTACAATAGGGTCGATTGCCGTTTAATACCAAAATAAAAAGTGTGAAGGCGGAGCGTCAAAACTATAATTAATTACGCTAAACAAATTTAAACAACAACTTACTTTAACAAAAAAATGACCCCGCTTTCAAACTTTCATAAACACAAAAAAAATAAATCGAAACACACAAAAATCTTCAAAATTTTCAATAAAAAACACAATATTATATTACCTTACGGTCTAGAATTACACCTCTTCTGTGTTACAATATATGTGGAAGATAACCAGGTGGTCGGTTACGGCTATGACGGAAATGAAATCTCCCTGCTCTGGCAAAATGATGAATAAAATGTTGACTATTGTTCCATTATACACAAACAATTTCTTGACTAAACTCGTTAAAATGTTACTGTATTAATTACTAACTTCTTTTAAAATATTAATATGAGCGTTCAAATGACTTGATAACTTTTAGCTTTAATTGGTTTTATTTCCACTAACAATCCAAAATGTTGATAACTGTTTTAAATAACTATACATTTTAATATATTGTGAAAGTTTCTTTATCTTTACACACGCTTTGTACGGTAAATAGGTGGCACTGCAAGAACGATGATGTTAATATCCGCAGAAGCGATATAAACCAAAGAGGTCACTGAAGCACTATACAACACGACGATGTCCTCTAGGTAACTTTACGTAAAACCGAAATCGGCACTAGGTATAATCCTTTGGTGATGAACAATTTTAATAAATCCCTTTACAGGTAATCTTCAGGAGTAGCTAAACTACCCTTACTACACAAAACGTACGTTCGTTAAACACCACAAGGTCCAAAATTTCAACGTTCTAAACCACCCCTTAAAGCGTAACACTAAATGGCACCGTACTACTCGAAAACGCAGTCAATTTTAGACTCCCAAAAATTATTAACAAAAATTCATCTTTGATTTTGCATCCCACTACTCATAAAAAATCTTATCTAATTTAATTCCACCAATTAAAAAAACGGAAGGGGAAAATAAGGTACCCCGATACACAAATTTGTTTCCGTCCGTAAGGACTCTGTAAATTTTCAAAAACTCAAACGTCAGCAAAGGTATCCTGTACAGCCTCTCTATGTTTACCTTAAAGTACGAACAATAAGGCCCGCATGCAATCTCTATGGCTCAAAACCAGCATATTCACTAATACACTGAACAACTATACTTAAGCGTCTTTATGTCGCTAACATGACATCATACACAGATAAATCCACACTATTTATTTAAATTACTTAGTTTTCTATTATATTTTACGGAAATCAAACGAAATGAACCTTAATTAAACGTAGATACCACTATTTACAAATAAACGTTAATCAAACTTCTATAAACGAGGAATAATAAGGAAAAACAACATAAATTTCGGAATAATAATTCACAAACAAGGAATCTAAAGCTCACCATACACCTACCATCCCTAAAGGTCGCTACACACGTTAAAACTAATTTACGATAAAACTAAACTTGACAACAAAAAAAAATATGTATATACGGAATCTAACTAAGTGCATAAAACTACAAACAAAATTACCCAATACGTATTCAGGGTGTTCAAAATACCCTGACATGGTTTACAACCGTATGAATACATCGACAATATTTAAGTTAATTTTCGATCAAGCCCTGAAAGAAAGAAAGATTGTCTAGATCGGATAAGGAACAACTGTAAAAATTCAAACAATTTTAAATCTTATTTTCAATTGATCTTTTGAAAAACAAGAGTAAGAATTGATGTCACGAATTGATTGTTACAAAATTTAGCAAAACATGAAACCTATACGGAACCATTAGCAAGGTAAGCGTGGCAAAGTATGCTATCGCAGAAACAATACTTAAGCGTCCAATTATTGCAGTCTACATGTTGAGGGCAGCGACATATGGATGAGTATAAATCAAATTAAAAATGCTCGAGCTAGGCGTATTTCATAGATAATATGGTTTAAGCAATTTCAAATTTATTTTTCTATTTCATAGTTCGAAATACAAACGGTGTGAAGTACGAGTATACACGTAATGTTTAATTGTATTTTAACGTTGAATAGACGGATTAAGAAAATATTAGACTCGCAACAGGAAGTAATAAAACGAGAGCATTTTAATTAAATTTCAATCAAGTTTCTTCCAAAGCGTATAAACTATTTGTGTCAAACCCAAAAGGAAATGGTTATGTAGTTGGAGTAAAGAAAAGATTAATGCAATTCAGATTTTTATTCTGGTATTTCAGAAAACAAAGAATCAAAAAAGTAACTGAAAGACAGTAATAAAAATTTTGTGTTATAAAACCAAACATTTTGCAGGACGAGCGTAGCGCAGTATACAATCGTATACGCTATATCCAAAATAGTTAAAAACTGCAGACTGTATTTAGCGAGATCTGGAAGAGTATAGTAAACTAGCAACACATGAATTAACTTTGCTCCAAATATTTCTGGTCCCATTATCTATGGTTAATGTTTAGCGTAATTTAACGTAATTCTTTTAAATAATTTTAATACACTGATAAATTAAGTTAGAAAGCAGCAGACTACAGAACGCTTTGTATAATTTTAATCTTTTCTTCAAAATATTTCTAAACACAAAAAATAAACAGAAGGAACGAATTTGTGCTAAGTGCAGGTTATAAATAAAAAAAATTTAAAAATACAATGTAAACAAAACAATTTGAAACTGATTTGGGTGAGGTCTGCAGCTGTTTTTAGTTTTATTTTTATTTTTGGAACAAGACACATGTAATTCCGTAAAAAATAAATAAATTAACTACATAAAAATTTGTAGGAGAATCGTGGGAGGCGGGCAAGGGTATTGTAGTTAATATTCAATCATGCCAATATTTCTTTATTTCCTAATAATGTCAAAGATATGTAATATTATCTTTTGCATACAATAGTTACATGTTCGTAATGTTATAAAATTTGAGAAGTTTAATAAAACAAAGGCACAAGCGTATCGAGGTTTGAGCCGTAAAAAAGGAAAGGAAATGGACACGTATTTCACTCCCTCCCCAAGGAGGAGAGCGGGCTGCTCGAGCTTACCGAGCTTCTTAAGGCACAATCATGGATTCCCAGCATACATACATACATTACGTATACATGCATGGTGGCATTAATGATGGGTGTGGTCAGGATAGGATCAGAAGGAACAGAGTTAGGGTTCCAACGGGGAAAATACTACCCCAACATTCGTCTAAGTAGCCGCAAATGGTGTGCATATACGCAGGGCCCATGCTGCTACATGTGTTTGTGGAAAAACCCCTGAAAAAACTTCATACAAGATAGGCGATAACGGGAATCGAACCCATTACCTCCCGAATGCCAAGCAGGTTATGTCTCCACTACGATACCAACTCGGTTTGAGCCGTAAAAGCCACGTTTACGCTTTCCGGTCTCATCAACCATGGCTAATTTTGATCACCTTTACTTGGTGCAAAATTTTTTTTAATAATGTTAATTATCAAATTCAACTATTTTACTTTTTTTGAACAATTTTTAAAATAATAGCAAACGTGTATAATCTACTTCTTTATAAAATAAACAACTCGGAAGATTCATAGAGCTGTTGATAAATTGCTTTTAAACTTTAAAATCAAATATACTTCAAACAGGTAGGGCGATGTGGAGATAGTTTGTGGGTCATGCTTTTTTAACGCAAGAATTATAGTTTTTCAAGTCCAACCCAACTATTTATTAACACCCTTCTGTACGAGTTATTTTGTGCTTGTCATCCAAATTGTGTTACCAAGCTAAATTCATTTATACAATTTTTTACCTGCGCACACTGCGATTTGAGCGATACTCACTTTTGCATAATTTGCTTAAACAACTTTTCAACAGTAATACTACTTTTCATGAGAAAATTACGATTTTCAACAATGAACCATTTCTCGGTCGAAGCCATTTTTATGAAAATCGACCTTCAATACACTAATAAATTGAGTTAGAAAGCAGGAGACCGCAGAATGGTTCGTATAATTTTAATCTCTTCTTCAAAATATTTCTTTACACAACAAATAAACAGAAGGAACGAATTGATACTAAGTGCGGGTTGTAAATAAAAAAATTTTGAAAAATAAATTTTTACAAATACAATTTGAAGCTGATTTGGGCGAGGCCTGCAGCTGATTTTAGTTTTATTTTTATTTTTGACACAAGGAACATGTAATTCGGTAAAAAAATTAATAAATTGGCTGCATAAACATTTTTAGGTGAATCATGAGAGACGGACAAGAGTATTGTAGTTAATTTTCAATCAACCCAATATTTTTTTATTTCCTAATAACGTCAAACATATGTAATATTATATTCTGAGTACAACAGTTACATGTTCGTAATTTTATCAAATCTGAGAAGTTTAATACAACAAAGGACCGAGTGTAGCGAGGTTTGAGCCGTAAAATCAACATCTACGCTTTCCGGTCTCATTAGCCATGGCTAATTTTGATCACTTTTACTTAGTGCAATTTTTTTTAATAATTTTAATTATTAAATTCAATTATTTTACTTTATTTTTATCAAATTTAAAAAAAAATGCAAAAGTGTATAGCACAAAATAAACAACTCGGAAAATTCATACAGCTGTTGATAAGTTGCTTTTACATTTTAAACTCAAATATACTTTAAAAGGGTTGGACAATGTGGGGATAGCTAGTAGATCATTCTTTTTTAGCGTAAGATTTATAGTTCTTCGCTCAGTAGGAGTTATTTTGTGCTTGTTATCCAAATTGTGTTACCAAGCTAAATCTATCTATACAATTTTTTACCAACGCACACTACGATTTGCGCGATACCCGCTTTTGCGTAAATTGCTTACTTAACTTTTCGCCAGTAATACTACTTTTTGTGAGAAAATTGCTGTTTTCAAGAATGAAACATTTCTCGATCGAAGCCATTTTTATGAAAACCGGCTTTCAATACACTAATAAATTAAGTTAGAAAACAGCAGACCGCAGAACACTGTATAATTTTAATCTTTTTTTCAAAATATTTCTATTCACAAAAAATAACCAGAGGGAACGAATTTGTGCTAAGTGCGGTTTATAAATCAAAAATTTTAAAAATACAATGTAAACAAAACAATTTGAAACTGATTTGGGCGAGGTCTGCAGCTGTTTTTAGATTTATTTTTAAATTTGAAACAAGGCACATGTAATTCGAACATGCCAATATTTTTTATTTCCTAATAATGTCAAAGATATGTAACATTATCTTTTGTCACATGTTCGTAATGTTATACAATTTGAGAAGCTTAATAAAATAAAGGACCGAGCGTAGCGAGGTTTGAGCCGTAAAGCAACGTCCGGTCTTATTAGCCATGGCTATCTTTGATTACCTTTACTTAGTGCAATTTTTTTAGTAATGTTGATTATCAAATTCAATTATTTTACTTTTTTTTAACAAATTCTAAAATAATATCAAAAGTGTATAATCCATTTCTTGATAAGCGCACCTATTGAAACGCGTACGGTGTTTTTTAATTTTGTGCGGTACATGGCTATATTTTGTTTGTTACATATCCTGCCACAGTTCCAGTGTTCCAGATTTTTCAAGTCCAATATACTTCAAAAGGGTTGGACGATGTGAGGATAGTTCGTGGGTCATGCTTTTTTGGCGTAAGATTTATAATTTTTTGAGCCCAAGTCAACTATTGATTAACACCCTTCTGTACGAGTTATTTTGTGCTTGTTACCCAAATTGTGTTACCAAGCTAAATTTATTTATACAATTTTTTACCAAAGCAATGCGCCATCGAAGCCATTTTTATGAAAACCGACTTTCAATACAATGTGGATTATAAATTTTAAAAAAATTAAAAACACATTATAAACAAAACAATTTTATAACTGATTTGGGCGAGGTCTACGGTTATTTTTAGATTTATTTTTGTTTTTGAAACAAGGCACATGTAATTCGGTATAAATGTGCTGCATAAGAATTTGTAGGCGAATCGTAAGAGGCGGACAGGGGTATTGTAGTTAATTTTCAACCATGCCAATATTTTTTTATTTCCTAATACTGTCAACGATATGTAATATTATCTTTTGCATACAACAGTTAATTGTTCATAATGTTATAAAATTTGAGAAGTTGAATAAAACAAGGGACCCAGTGTAGTGAGGTTTGAGCCGTAAAAGCAACGGCTACGCTTTCCGGTCTCATTAGCCATGGCTAATTTTAATCACCTTTACTTAATGCACCATTTTTTTTAATAATCTTAATTATCAAATTCAATTTGTTTACTTTTTTTTTTAACAAATTTCAAAATCATAACTAAACTGTATGATCTTCTTCTTTTTAAAATAAAAAAGTCGGGAGATTCATAGAGCTGTTGATAAATTGCTTTTAAACTTTAAACGCAAATATACTTTAAGCGGGTTGGACGATGTGGGGATAGTTTATACGTCATTCTTTTTTAGCGTAAGATTTATAGTTTTTCTTGTCTAAACCAACTATAAATTAACACCCTTCTGTACGAGTTATTCTGTTAATGTTATCCAAACTGTGTTACCAAGCTAAATTTATTTTAAGGTTTCGAGAATGAAACATTTCTCGATCGAAGCAATTTTTATGAGAAGCGGCTTTCAATACACTAATAAATTAAGTTAGTGAGTAGCAGATCGCAGAGGGCTTTATATAATTTTTATCTCTTCTTCAAAATATTTCTATACACAAAAAATAAACAGAAGGAATGAATTTGTGCTGCGTGTGGGTTATAAATAATTTTTCTTTAAAATACAATATAAACAAAACAACTTGAAACTGATTTGGGCGAGGTTTGCAGCTGTTTTTGGTTTTATTTTTATTTTTGAAACAGGGCACATGTAATTCGGTAAAAATAAACAAATTGGCTGCATAATAATTTGTTGCCGAATCGTAATAGGCGGACAAGAGTATTATAGTTAAGGTTCAATCATGCCAATATTTTTTATTTCATAATGTCAAAGATATGTAATATTATCTTTTGCATATAATAGTTACATGTTCGCAATGTTATAAAATTTGAGAAACGAAGCGAGGTCTGAGCCGTAAAAGCAATGTCTAAGCTTTTCGGTCTCATTAGTCATAGCTAACTTTGATCATCTTTACTTAGTGCAATTTTTTTTTAATAATCTTGATTATCTAATTTAATTAGTTTGCTTTCTTAACAAATTTTAAAATAATAACAAAAGTGTATAGTCCACTTCTTCACAAAATAAACAACTCGGAAGGTTCATAGAGCTGTTGATAAGGTGCTTTTACATTTTAAACTAAAATATACTTTAATGGGTTGAATAATGTGGGGATAGTCTGTGTGTCATGCTTTTTTAGCGTAAGGTTTAAAGTTTTTCAAATTTTTACAAATACAACTTTGAAGCTGATTTGGGCGAGGTCTGCAGCTGATTTTAGTCTTATTTTTATTTTTGACACAAGGTACATGTAATTCGATAAAAAATAAATAAATTGGCTGCATACAAATTTGTAGGTGAATCATGAGAGGCGGAGAAGAGTATTGTAGTTAATTTTCAGTCATGCCAATATTTTTTTATATTCCTAATATTGTCAAACATATGTAATATTATATTTTGCGTACATCAGCTACATGTTCGTAATGTTATCAAATTTGAAAAGTTTAATAAACCAAAGGCCCGAGTGTAGCGAGATTTGAGCCGTAAAATCAACGTCTACGCTTTCCGGTCTCATTAGCTATGACTAATTTTGATCACTTCTACTTAGCGCAATTTTTTTTAGTAATTTTGATTATCAAATTCAATTATTTTACTTTATTTTGAACAAATTTTAAAATAATACAAAAGTGTATACTCTACTTCTTCACAAAATAAACAACTCGGAAGATTCATAGAGCTGTTGATAAGTTGCTTTTGCATTTTAAACTCAAATATACTTCAAAAGGGTTGGACGTTGTGGGTATAGTTTTTGGGTCATTCTTTTTTAGCGTAAGATTTATAGTTTTTCGCTCAGTAGGAGTTATCCGAAGTGTGTTAACAAGCTAAATTTATTTATACAATTTTTTACCAACGCACACTGATATTTATGCGATACTCGCTTTTGCGTAATTTGCTTAAATAACTTTTCAACATTTGTGAGAAAATTAGGGTTTTCAAGAATGAAACATTTCTCGATCGAAGCCATTTTTATGAAAAGCGGCTTTCAATACTCTCATAAATTACCTTAGAAAGCAGCAGACCACAGAACGTTTTGCATAATTTTCAACTTTTCTTCAAAACATTTTTTTACACAAAAAATAAACAGAAGGTACGGATTTGTGCTAAATGCGGGTTATAAGTAAAAAAAAATTAAAATACAACATAAACAAAACAATCTGAAACTGATTTGGGCGAGGTCTGCAGCTGTTTTTCGTTTTAATTTTATTTTTGAAACAAGGCACATGTAATTCGGTAAAATAAATAAATAGGGGGCATAAAAATTTATAGGCGAGCGTTAAGACACGGACAAGGGTATTGTAGTTAATTTTCAATGATGCCAATATTTTTTTATTTCCTAATAATGTCAAAGATATGTAATATTATCTTTTGCATACAATAGTTACATGTTCGCAATGTTATAAAATTTTAGAACCTTAATTGAACAAAGGACAGAGTGTAGCGAGATCTTAGCCGTAAAAACAATGTATACGCTTTCCGGTCTCATTAGTCATGACTAACTTTGATCACCTTTACTTAGTGCAATTTTTTTTTTATAATCTTGCTTATCCAATTCAAGTATTTTGCTATTTTTTGAACAAATTTTAAAATAATAGCAAAAGTGTATAGCCTACTTCCTCACAAAAGAAACAAGTCGGAAGATTCAGAGAGTTGTTGATAAGTTGCTTTTACATTTTACACTCAAACATATTTTAAAGAGTTGGAAGATGTGGGGATAGTCTGTGGGTCATGCTTTTTTAGCGTAAGGTTTATAGTTTTTCGAGTTCAAGCCAACTACTGATTAACACCTCTCTGTACGCGTTATTTTGTCCTTGTTACCCAAAGTGTGTTACCAAGCTAAATTTATTTATACAATTTTTTACCAAAGCACACTGCGATTTCTGCGATAGCGGCTTTTGCGTAGTTTGCTTAAATAACTTTTCAAGAGTAATACTGCTTTTTGTGAGAAAATTACGGTTTCCAAGGATGAAACATTTCTCGGTCGAAATCATTTTTATGAAAACTGGCTTTCAATACACTACTAATTAAATTAGGAAAGCAGCAGACTGCAGAACGCTTTGTATAATTTTAATATTTTCTTCAAAATATTTCTATACCCAAAAAATAAACAGAGGGAACGAATTTGTGCTAAGTGCGGGTTATAAACAAAAAAATTTTACAAATACAATTTAAAGCTGATTTGGGCGAGGTCTGCAGCTGATTTTAGTTTTATTTTTATTTTTGACACAAGGAACATGTAATTCGACAAAAAAAAATAAGTAAATAGGCTGCATACAAATTTGTAGGTGAATCATGAGAGGCGGACAAAGTTAATTTTCAGTCATACCAATATTTTTTTTATTTCCTAATAGTGTCAAACACATGTAATATGTTTTGCGTACATCAGTTACATGTTCGTAATGTTATCAAATTTGAGAAGTTTAATAAAACAAGGGCCCGAGTGTAGCGAGGTTTGAGCCGTAAAATCAACGTCTACGCTTTCCGGTCTCATTAGCCATGGCTAATTTTGATCACTTCTACTTAGCGTAATTTTGATTATCAAATTCAATTATTTTACTTTATTTTGAACAAATTTTAAAATAATACAGAAGTGTATAGTCTACTTCTTCACAAAATAAACAACTCGGAAGATTCATAGAGCTGTTGATAAGTTGCTTTTACATTTTAAACTAAAATATACTTTTAAAGGGTTGAAAGATGTGGGCATAGTTTGTGGGTCATTCTTTTTTAGCGTAAGATTTATAGTTTTTCGCTCAGTAGGAGTTATTTTGTGCTTGTTATCCAAATTGTGTTATCAAGCTAAATTTATTTATACAATTTTTTACCAACGCACACTTATATTTATGCGATACTCGCTTTTGTGTAATTTGCTTAAATAACTTTTCAACAGTGATACTACCTTTGTGAGACAATTAGGTTTTGAAGAATGAAACATTTCTCGATAGAAGCCATTTTTATGAAAAGCGTTTGTGTTGTGTGTGGGTTATAAATAAATTTTTCTTTAAAATGAAATATAAACAAAACAACTTGAAACTGATTTGGGCGAGGTCTGCAGCTGTTTCTGTTTTCTTATTTTTGAAACAAGGCACATGTAATTCAGTAAAAAATAAATAAATAAATTGTAGTCGAATCGTAAGAGCCGGACAAGAGTATTGTCATACCAATGTTTTTTTTATTTCATAATAATGTCAAAGATATGTAATATTATCTTTTGCATACAATAGTAACATGTTTGTAATGTTATAAAATTTGAGAAGCGTAATAGAACAAAAGACCTAGTGTAGTGAGGTCTGAGCCGTATAAACAATGTCTACGCTTTCCGGTCTCATTAGTCATGGCTAACTTTGATCACCTTTACTTAGTGTAATTTTTTAATAATCTTGATTATCTAACTCATTTATTTTGCTTTTTTTTAACAAATTTTAAAATAATAACAAAAGTGTATAGTCTACTTCTTCACAAAATAAACATCTCCGAAGCCTCATAGAGCTGTTGATAAGTTGCTTTTACATTTTATACTCAAATAAACCTTAATGTGAGGGTAGTGTGTGGGTCATGCTTTTTTAGCGTAAGGTTTATAGTTTTTCGAGTCCAAGCCAACTATTGATTAGCACCCCTCTGTATGCGTTATTTTGTGCTTGTTACCCAAATTGTGTTACCAAGGATTGAACATTTCTCGATCGAAGCCATTTTTATGAAAACCGACATACAATACACTAATAAATTCAGTTAGAAAGCAGCAGACCGCAGAACGCTTTGTATAATTTTATCTCTTCTTCAAAATATTTCTATACACAAAAAATAAACAGAAAGAACGAATTTGTGCTACGTGTGGGTTATAAACAAAATTTTCTTTAAAATACAATATAAACAAAACAACTTGAAACTGATTGGGGCAAGGCACATGTAATTCAGTAAAAAATAAATAAATTGACTGCATAATAAAATATTTGTAGGCGAATCGTAAGAGGCGGACAAGAGTTTTGTCGTAACAATATATTTTTTATTTCATAATAGTCTCAAAGATATGTAATATTATCTTTTACATACAATAGCTACATGTTCGCAATGTTATAAAATTTGAGAAGCGTAATAGAACAAAGGACCGGCGTAGCGAGTTCTGAGCTGTAAATGCAATGTCTACGCTTTCCGTTCTCATTAGTCATGGCTAACTTTGATCACCTTTACTAAGTGCATTTTTTTTTAATAATCTTGATTATCTAATTCATTTATTTTGCTTTTTTTGAACAAACTTTAAACTAATAACAAAAGTGTATAGTCTACTTCTTCACAAATAAACGACTCGGAAGATTCGTAGAGCTGTTGATAAGTTGCTTTTACATTTTAAACTCAAATATACTTTAAAAGGGTTGGACGATGTGGGGATAGCTTGTGGATCATTCTTTTTTAGCGTAAGATTTATAGTTTTTCGCTCAGTAGGAGTTATTTTGTGCTTGTTATCCAAATTGTGTTACCAAGCTAAATTTATTTATACAATTTTTTACCAACGCACACTGCGATTTTTTGTGCGATACCCGCTTTTGTGTAATTTGCTTACATAACTTTTCGTCAGTAATACTACTTTTTGTGAGAAAATTGCGGTTTTCAAGAATGAAACATTTCTCGATCGAAGCCATTTTTATGAAAACCGGCTTTCAATACTCTCATAAATTACCTTAGAAAGCAGCAAACCACAGAACGCTTTGCGTAATTTTCAACTTTTCTTCAAAATATTTCTTTAGAAAAAAATAAATAGAAGGAACGGATTTGTGCTAAGTGCGGGTTTTTAGTTTTAAATTTATTTTTGAAACAAGACACATGGAATTCGGTAAAATAAATAAATTGGGGGCATAAACATTTGTAGGCGAGTCGTGAGAGGCGGATAAGGGTATTGTAGTTAATTTCCAATAATCCCAATATTTTTTTATTTCCTAATAATGTCAATGATATGTAATATTATCTTTTGCATACAATAGTAACAGTGGCGAAACTAGGGGGGTGCAAGGTGTGCCAGGTACACCCCAGGCAAGCCGTGACACAACCCAGAAAAACGGAGCACTTCCCCATTTTTTATTCTTATCTTAAATTCCATCTAACAACTTAATTCGTTAAATCTTGAACCATTGCGATAAACAAACGAGTAGTAATAGTGACATAGTGATAAGTACAATTATTAATTATGTAAGGACATTAGAATATTCGTCATTCGAGCATAAGTTGTATCGGTGAAATAATATTTGTTTAGCTAAGCGGCGCGGCGGCGGTAGACTGCTGACTGTGACTGTGTTGCTCTTGGAATTGTTTTGGTTCATGATACTGATATGCGTTGAGTGTTGATGCATAAACAATAGCATGTATAGTTCCTCTTTCACGATGTAGTAAACCCAGCAAGCATAAAGACGCGGCAAAGATTAGTAGATTAGATTAGTTTACATACAGTTTACATTAACATTCTAAAAGATAACTTTTTATAAAGGAAACTTAAAAATAGTGTAACATACCGGAAATGGTGACTCATTATTCCGAACAATCTAGATGTATGAATCATAATTACGATGCCTTGGCAGACGCAGACAGCAGCTTACGTAAATTATTAGTCATCGAACTTCTAGAAGATTCGAGAAGGGTTGCTTGCGTCATCGGTACCTACATAAGCCACGCTGCAACGCACGATGAATTCATGGGGTTAGTACTTGTTATAGTTATGTTTAATGTTTTATGTAATATTATTATTATTATTATTATTATTATTATTATTATTATTATTATTATTATTATTATTATTATTATCATTATTATTATGAGCCAAGTACCAATATAACCTGTGTTCGGTGTTCCATGTTTTGAGTCTTCTGTGCTGACAGCACAGTGCTGTGTGAAATAAAACATCAAAGCAAACAAATGGCCACTGCCAAGGCCAACTGCCACAAACAACTAAGGACTAAGGTAATTTTACTTATTTGTATGTTTGTTTTAGAGTATTATAAGATGTTAAAATTTTGATGGGTGAAAAAAAAAGTAAAGATTGCATCACAAGTTTCAGCTAATAATAATAATAATAATAGTTTAAAGTTAAAATTGCAAAGTGATTTTGATTTGTACTTTCTTTCACTCCTTTTACTTGTTTCCCCATCAGTGTCCGAGCAGTTAGCTTCGGTGTTTATAAATTTGTTTTTATTTGCGTTGCAGATTGCAGATTGTGGGCGGTTTGAACATGAAGAAATTCAAAGACATACGATCGTTTTTCAAATCTGCCACAAATCAACCCGACAAAGATGAGACTGAGACAAGGCAAACGTCTACTCCAGTATGTGACTCAACAATAAATATTGAGATATCTTGTGATTTAATACAATCTTTAACTTCAAATATAGAAAATGTTGGTGGAGGCATACGAGAAGATGTAAATAAAGCCGTTGAAGAAGGGCAAGGTAGCTAAACATCCGATGTTTTTACATCTGCAGAAACAAATCAAAGAGGACGAAATGATCCAGAAGATCAAGATCTGGGAACTCTTGATAGTGGTCCTTCGCAGCCAAGGGGCCCAAGGGTTGTTTTTCCAAAAAGTTCATTTGGAGATAGACGGAGATCGTTTTCGTCTCAATTCTTTGATACTTATCAGTGGCTTGAATATAGTGTGAAGTTAGATAAAGCGTTCTGCTTTGTCTGCAGACATTTTCGGCATTCTGCAAATATTCGAGATCTAAATGAAAAGTTTTCGATTAATGGGTTCAGTAGTTGGAGGAAACTAAGTGAGTCGCTGAAAAAACATGACACCTCTTTGGCTCACAGTGACTGTATGCAAAGGTTTGTAGGCTACAAGCATTCCTTGAAGGCCGGAGATGTTCATAAGAAGCTAACCATTCAACATGAAGCAATGATAATACAGAACCGAGATTATATGATAAAATTAATCGACGTGATTTTATACTTGACACGTCAAGGGCTACCACTACTAGGACACCGAGAAGACGCAACATCTACTAACCGAGGAAATTTTCTGGAGTTGGGTGAACTTATGGCAAAACATGACACGAATTTTTCGATGCATCTAGACAGATATATCAGTTATTACAGTTCCAAAATGCAAAATAAATAATAAGCATCGCTCCTCAACTTGTTATTGAACAGATTGTAGAAGAAGTGCGGCAATGTGGTTTTTTTCGATAATGGTTGATGAAGCTAGGTGCTACAAACAAGAACAATTGTCCGTGGCAATCAGATATACCGTAGGCTTGGAAGTTGAGGAAAATTGCAAATCCCTTTTGAAAAATTTCCAAGCAATTCGAAATGCTCTGGATGAGGAAATTGAACAAGGGCGAGACAAAAATTCTGTAGAAGCACTTGGAATACAGGCATCAATGATAAAGCCACACTTTATCGTTTGTTTGTTCGTCTTCCATTCAGTGTTAATGGTCGCAAATGTACTGAGTAAATATTTTTAGAGAAAACATGCCACACTAGGTCAGGCTACTGATATCATAGATAGCACCATAAGTAGCTTTGAAGAGAAGAGGAACAAATTGGAGGACCTGTGGAGTGAAATAGAAAAATTCTCAGGAGAACAAGGCATTTGTTTGGAGCCTTTAAGGATTTCATAAAAAGGAAACAACCACAAAGGCTTAATGACTCAACCCTGGGTAAATCATCTCTGATCGACATACCTGCAGGAACTACAGCTCCCAAATACTGGAAAGTCAACATTTACTACCAAGTCATGGACAACGTGATTGGCAATATGAAAAAACGATTTGAAAATCTTCCCCTTGCAAGATCGATTGATTCCTTTATGAAGCTAGATTTGGATCAAGCATTTGAGTTCGTCGCCAATTATCAGAGGGCCTTCAATATCGAAATCTCAACACTTCAAGCTGAAGTTTTAGTGATACGAAATTTATTCAAAAATAAAAATCTTGAAATCACGTTGGAAAATCTAAAAGTTCAAGTGAGGGGATCTGACTCCAAATCTTTACAAATTACTACAAATTGCTGTAGTTTCTCCACTATGAGGCGGATAAAAACATGGCTGATAACCACAATGGTACAAGATAGATTTTCAAATTTATCACTTCTCTGTATCGAAAATGCTTTAGTTAAGCAGAAATTGTCGGCTGAACAAGTTCTCTCTGAGATAGAAAACTAAAATTAGTTTGAAGTTTTTTTTATTCATACTTATATGTTATATTTCCTAAATAAAATGTGAAAACAAGAAAGTCTTTTACTTAAAGTAGGTATATGACAAACAAATGATGATGAAAACCAAAACTGTTTAAAATTGAGAGTGAAAACAAGATTGACGTAGTTTTCATGCGCATGCATCTATAAGAAAGTGGTGTGTACGCCCCAACAAAATTTTTATACGCACCCATCCTCAAAAAGAGCCCGTGGGGCCTGTCCCCCCCAAGAAAAATTTTGTAGTTTCGCCACTGAATAGTAACATGTTCGCAATGTTATAAAATTTGAGAAGCTTAATAGAACAAAGGACCGAGTGTAGCGAGGTCAGAGCCGTAAAAACAATGTCTACGCTTTCCGGTCTTATTAGTCATGGCTAACTTTGATCACCTTTACTTAGTGCAATTTTTTTTTAATAATCTTGATTATCTAATTCAATTTTGAACACATTTTAAAATAATAACAAAAGTATATAGTCTACTTGTTCACAAAATAATCTCCGAAGATTCATAGAGCTGTTGATAGGTTGCCTTTACATTTTGCACTCAAATATACTTTATTAAAGAGTTCGACAATGTGGGTCATACTTTTTAGCGTAAGGTTTAGAGTTTTTCTAGTCCAAGCCAACTATTGATTAGCACCCCTCTGTATGCGTTATTTTGTGGTTGTTACCCAAATTGTGTTACCAAACTAAATTTATTTATATAATATTTTACCAACGCACACTTCGGTTTGTGCGATACTCGCTTTTGCGGAATTTTCTTAAATAACTTTTCAACAGTAATACTACTTTTCGTGAGAAAATTACGGTCTCCAAGGATTGAACATTTCTCGATCGAAGCCATGTTTATGAAAACCGACTTACACTGCACTAATAAATTAAGTTAGAAAGCAGCAGACGGCAGAGCGTTTTGTATAATTTTTATCTCTTCTTCAAAATATTTCTATACACAAAAAATAAACAGAAGGAACAAATTTGTGCTGTGTGGGTTATAAATATTTTTTTCTTTAAAATACAATATAAACAAAACAACTTGAAACTGATTGGGGCGAGGTCTGCAGCTGTTTTTGTTTTTTTGTTTTAGAACAAGGCACTTGTAATTCAGTAAAAAATAAATAAATTGACTGCATAATAAAGTATTTGTAGGCGAATCGTAAGAAGCGGACAAGAGTATTGTCATACCAATATTTTTATATTTCATAATAATGTGAAAGATATGTAATATTATCTTTTTCACACAATAGTTACATGTTCGCTATGTTATAAAATTTGAGAAGCGTAATACAACAAAGGACCGAGCGTAGCGAAGTCTGAGCCGTAAAAGCAATGTCTACGGTTTCCGGCCTCATTAGTCATCGCTAACTTTGATCACCTATACTTAGGGCAATTTTTTTTTAATAATCTCATTTATTTTGCTTTTTTTTTAACAAATTTTAAAATAATAACAAAAGTGTATAGTCTACTTCTTCACAAAATAAACGATTCGGAAGATTCATAGAGCTGTTGATAAGTTGCTTTTACATTTTAAACTCAAATATATTTAAAGAGTTGGATGAAGTGGAGATCTGTGGATCATTCCTTTTTAGCGTAAGATTTATAGTTTTTCGCTCAGTAGGAGTTATTTTGTGCTTGTTATCCAAATTGAGTTACCAAGCTAAATTTATTTATACAATTTTTACCAACGCACACTGATATTTATGCGATACTCGCTTTTGAATAATTTGCTTAAATAACTTTTCAACAGTAATACTACATTTGTGAGACAATTGCGGTTTTCAAGAATGAAACATTTCTCGATCGAAGCCATTTTTATGAAAACCGGCTTTCAATACTCTCATAAATTACCTTAGAAAGCAGCAGACCACAGATCGTTTTGCATAATTTTCAACTTTTCTTCAAAATATTTCTTTAGATAAAAAATAAACAGAAGGAACGGATTTGTTCTAAGTGCGGGTTATAAGTAAAAAAAAATTGAAATACAATATAAACAAAACAATTTAAAACTGATTTGGGCAAGGTCTGCAGCTGTTTTTGTTTTTTTTTATTTTTGAAACAAGGCACATGTAATTCGGTAAAAAATGAACAAATTGACTGCATAATAATTTGTACGCGAATCGTAAGAGGCGGACAAGAGCGTTGTAGTTAATTTTGAATCATGTCAATATATTTTTATTTTCTAATAATGTCAAAAACATGTAATATTATCTTTTGCATACGATAGTTACATGTTCGCAATGTTATAAAATTTGAGACGAGTAACAGAACAAAGGACCGAGCGTAGCGAGGTCTGAGCCGCAGAAGCAATAGCTACACTTTCCTGTCTCATTAGTCATGGCTAACTTTGATCACCTTTGCTTAGTGCAATTTTGTTTCAATAATCTTGATTATCTAAATCAGTTACATGTTCATAACGTTATCAAATCTGAGAAGTTTAATACAACAAAGGACCGAGTGTAGCGAGGTTTGAGCCGTAAAATCAACTTCTACACTTTCTGGTCTGATTAGCCATGGCTAATTTTGATCACTTAGTAATTATTATTATACTTTATTTTGAACAAATTTTAAACCTCTTCACAAAATAAACGACTCGGAAGATTCATACGGCTGTTGATAAGTTGCTTTTACATTTCAAACTCAAATATATTTAAAGAGTTGGTTGAAGTGGATATCTGTGGATCATTCCTTTTTAGCGTAAGATTTATAGTTTTTCGCTCAGTAGGAGTTATTTTGTGCTTGTTATCCAAATTGAGTTACCAAGCTAAATTTATTTATACAATTTTTTACCAACGCACACTGACATTTATGCGATACTCGCTTTTGAATAATTTGCTTAAATAACTTTTCAACAGTAATACTACATTTGTGAGAAAATTAGGGTTTTCTAGAATGAAACATTTCTCGATCGAAGCCATTTTTATGAAAAGCGGCTTTCAATACTCTCATAAATTACCTTAGAAAGCAGCAGACCACGGAACGCTTTGCATAATTTTCAACTTTTTTTCAAAATAATTCTTTAGATAAAAAATAAACAGAAGGAACGGATTTGTGCGGGTTATAAGTAAAAAAATTTTGAAATACAATATAAACAAAACAATTTAAAACTGATTTATGGGTGAGGTCTGCAGGTGTTTTTGTTTTTTTTTATTTTTGAAACAAGGCACATGTAATTCGGTAAAAAATAAATAAATTGACTGCATAATAATTTGTTGGCGAATCGTAAGAGGCGGACAAGAGTATTGTAGTTAATTTTGAATCATGCCAATATATTTTTATTTCCTAATAATGTCAAAAACATGTAATATTATCTTTTGCATACGATAGTTACATGTTCGCAATGTTGTAAAATTTGAGAAGCGTAACAGAACAAAGGACCGAGCGTAGCGAGGTCTGAGCCGCAGAAGCAATGTCTACACTTTCCGGTTTCATTAGTCATGGCTAACTTTGATCACCTTTGCTTAGTGCAATTTTGTTTTAATAATTTTGATTATCTAAATCAGTTACATGTTCGTAACGTTATCAAATTTGAGAAGTTTAATACAACAAAGGACCGAGTGTAGCGAGGTTTGAGCCGTAAAGTCAACGTCTTCACTTTCCGGGCTCATTATCCATGGCTAATATTGATCACTTCTACTTAGTGCATTTTTTTTAGTAATTATTATTATACTTTATTTTGAACAAATTTTAAACCTCTTCACAAAATAAACGACTCGGAAGATTCATACGGCTGTTGATAAGTTGCTTTTACATTTCAAACTCAAATATATTTAAAGAGTTGGATGAAGTGGGTTATGCTTTTTTAGCGTAAGATTTATAGTTTTTTTAGTCCAAGCCAACTATTGATTAGCACCCCTCTGTACGCGTTATTTTGTGCTTGTTACCCAAATTGTGTTACCAAGCTAAACTTATTTATACAATTTTTTACCAACGCACACTGCGGTTTATGCGATACCCACTTTTGCGTAATTTGCTTAAATAACTTTTCACCAGTAATACTACCTTTTGTGAGAAAACTGTGGTTTTCAAAAATGAAACATTACTCGATCGAAGTCATTTTTCTTGCAATACACTAATAAATTAAGTTAGAAAGCAGCAGACCGCAGAACGCTTTGTATAATTTTTTATCTTTTCTACAAAATATTTTTATACACAAAAAATAAACAGAAGGAACCAATTTGTGCTAAGTGCGGGTTATAAATGAAAAACTTTTGAAAAAGAAATTTTTACACATACATTTTTAAGCTGATTTAGGCGAGGTCTGCAGCTGATTTTAGTTAGTAGGTGAACCATGAGAGGCGGACAAGATTTATGTTCAGTGATGCCAATATTTTTTTATTTCCTAATAATGTCAAACATATGTAATATTATATTTTGCGTACAACAGCTACATGTTCGTAATGTTATCAAACTTGAGAACTTTAATAAAACAAAGGATGGAGCGTAAATCAACGTCTACGCTTTCCGGTCTCATTAGCCATGGCTAATTTTGGTCACCTTTACTTAGCGCAATTTTTTTTTAATAATTTTGATTATCAAATTCAATTTACTAGTTTATTTTGAACAAATTTATAAAATGTTTATAAAATAAACAACTCTGAAGATTCATAAAGCTGTTGATAAAGCGCTTTAAACTCAGATATACTATAAAAGGGTTGGACGATGTGGGGGTAGTTTGTGGGTCATGCCTTTTTATCGTAAGATTTATAGTTTTTTAAGTCCAAGCCAACTATTGATTAACACCCCTCTGCACCAGTTATTTTGTTCTTGTTACCCAACTTGTGTTACCAAGCTAAATTTATTTATCCAATTTTTTACCAACGCATACTGCGATTTGTGCGATACTTGCTTCTGCGTAATTTGCTTAAATAACGTTTTAATACTACTTTTTGTTAGAAAATTGCTTTTTTTAAGAACGAAACATTACTCGATCGAAAATATTTTTATGAAAACCGGCTTTCAATACATCCTTTTATGTATGCAGGAAAAGACCCAAAAATGCTATAAGTATGTAAATTTTGTAAACTTACTGGCTGAGTGTTCTATCGGTTGATGCAGGTCCTGAATCATGATGGCGTCCCTTGTGATGTGTTACAATACCCATGAGCTTCATCCAAGCGTTGTTTTTCCCCCCGTGCCCCCATCCCGCTCTGCCACATAGTCATGGCTGAAGAGCATTACAAATCTTCAGGTTTCTTCGAATAAAACTTCAACAGCTCAATCGCTGTCTGAACTCCCCAACACTTACACATTACGATAATTTAAAGTATTTACAACTTGATTAAATTGTCCTAAAATGTTTGCACTAGAAAGAGAAATAGTAGAAATTTTGGTAGCGGCACAAGCTTTATTTAATATTAACACTATTGTTATCAAACACAAACAGATAAGTAAGCCAAAAATTTGAAGATGGCCGATGTCCAAAATTAGCACACTTGAACTTTTCCTTAATTAACAGCCAACTCTTTCTTAAATTGTAATTAGTTCTTTAAAACACCTGAAATATGTTTACTAATTAGAAATTTTAAAATTTTGAAATTAAGCGTATTTTCGCTTAATAACGCGAAGATATTTTTGGATAAAAATTTACGTCAACCGCAAAATTTAATTATTTTCGATTTGGATCACTTTTATAGTTTTTCTATTTACGTATCGCGCTTTGTATTAAAATAAGCAACGCTCTTGACCCTAAGAAGCCTTTTTTAGGAAAATGGATAATTAAAAGTGTATAAAGCAAACCTTAATGATCGTTGCAAGATTTTTTTTGTCAGAAAGCCTTTAAACTGGATTTTTTAAATATGTATATAATTGAAAAATTTCTAAAAATCTAATTCGTTTATAGTAAGTTTCTTAATTTTTTTTTTTTTCAAAATGGAAGATACGCCACGATTAGCAAAAATTGAGCAAGAAATTTATGAGTATAATACAGCTAGTAATGAATTAAATTTATTATTATTGTTATTATTATTATTAATTATGATTATTGCACGAATGAAAATAACACTAAAATAGCACTGCACAAGTCCATCCGCAATTTTTTGCGGTTTTTTAGGACACTGCACATCGCCGTCGAAATGTTTTATTATAGCCCATCGTAGGGCTTTTATGAAGAGCGCGACGCGTCCACGACCAACAGGTGAAAGACGGCGGCGTCGACAGGTTATCTTTAGTTAGCGCGCGATTTGTGCACTGCACCGGGGTTCAGACGTCGGTGGTGGTGAAGATGCGCAGGCGCCCCCGCCAATGCGGACCTCCTGGTCCCGAAATCGCAATCCACTGCTGCAGCGGGTGGTGGATCATCCCCTTCTTTTACCTGATTATCCTGCAGGGGATCGCCTGCCACTGTCCGCCACTGCTGCATTGCCAAGAAAGATAAACTTATAATAAACAGGACCGTATCCTAAACTATTTATTAAAACTTTACATAAAGAAACGATTGCGATCTACGAGTACAAACAAAACAAGGGTTGATTCGTTATAAAGCTTGTTATAAAGAATTAGGGTTGTATCAAGATAAGAGGGCGGATTAACGAACAGACAGCTTGTAAATTACTTATAAATTTTTATACTCTCTTGTCTAAATTAAATATATCGATTACGACCGCATTTTAATCATCCGTTTTTCTTCAGATTTACGCTCCACTTACCATTCGCAGATATTTAAAATTTTGAAGCGCTAAAAATAAATTATTACACCTCTGAGTATCAGAAACTGATTGCCATACTTTACAGTAGATTAAAATTTTAATTATACTTCGTGTTTGATAAAACACGCAATTTTAACAATTTTACTTGGATTGATTTACAGCTTTGTAACGTTAAACGATAATAAAGATCGTTTTGTCTTCCGTTACACAAATCTATGTTACTCATTCGGTTTACTTTCAAAAATTTTATTCAAATAAATAAGAATAATGATAACCATAAAAAATAATGTTACGGGTGGTAAATTTGAGCTTTCCGTGTAATCTTTGCGGGTAATCATAAATTCTTTCAAGTTTTTTAGCTTTGTGTCTGGATACTTGTTTATTTTAATTTAAAAAGTACGATTATAATCGCAAATTCAAAGACTGTGGCCGTACAATATTGTAAAACAGTTAATGAGATTTTTTTCTAAGTGAACAGGGCAAAATGACACTTAAGAACATAATGACGTTTGTAAATTAAGAATATGAATGATAAAGAAATTGAGGAGCAACCGTGATCTTCCCTGAAGCGTCGCTGTCATATTTAATAATTAATTACAAATACTTACTCTTGGGTTTCTAAATTGTGAGCTTGAAGATGAATTATACAAATCTATAAGTTTCCATACCACTTGCAGTATGAGAGATTCAAAGTGGGATATGTCCCTCATGTCAGCCAGGGAGTTGCCACGACCAATATTTGTGAGCTCGATAAGAGCTGCCGGTCACATTTTTCCTTCTCGTAAAGCTATTCTCACCCTTATTGTTCCTTCTCACCCTCACTGTCTTCTAATCGGATTGAACGTCCAAAATTAAAAATGAAAGAAAAGATGGCTTTGATTTCTAAGCTAATAAATTCCCAACGTAAAATTCTGCTCTGTTCGGATGTCACTTTCTGATCCACTATTGGAACATACACAACATCAGGTCTAATCTTAAGCTGTTCACCAATATCTTGAACAATTACAACATGACATTTTGTTTCTGTCTGGAACACAAGTCCTCTCTGAAAGCACTAATTCGCCCGGCTTGCAATTTCTTCATTCCAACTTCTGATACAAAGGAGGCGTATGTGCTTATGTCAAAAACAACTTCGCTTGCAGGAGGATTTGTTCTGTGGAGAACAAAAAATTTGGAGTGAGTTGGTTTCACCATTGTGGTCCAAAATTTGTGAAATTCTACTGTTATATTTAGAGCTCTCCTAGTTTGAAAGTTGTTGTCTCAGTTTCCATCTTGCGATATCCCAATTGTAGGCGATCTTAATGTTAATAACTCTAATGGACTTCAATTTTCACCTGCTACTAATCCTGCTGATCATAGTGCAGAAACATTTGCTAATTCATGTGATCTCACACCAATGATTTCTGAAGGCACCATAATCCCTAATAACCCTAACCATACTCCACATCTTCTAGATCGTTTTACTACATTAAACTCACTTGTTTATAGCGTCTCAGTTCTTTCCCCTTGAGGTCTATCTAACCATTGTCTAATAGAAATAACTTCTAATGGCCCTAATTCCTCTGTTATTTTTGCAAAACTGCCAGCTCAGTGGAATGATTTACGGGACTTCTTTGCAACCTTTCAATACCGTGAATACTGTTTTAAGTCGCCTTCTTCTTCGGACATTGCTCTTTCAGTTACATTCCCAAACAACAAAATCGTGTAGGTCATTCTCCTTCCCAGCCCTGGTTCAATAAGGCTTGTACTGATGCAATATCTTTGAGCAATAAATTTTATGCTAAAGTTAAATCTAATAAAACGATGGAGAGTCATGTAGACGTTACTGCTAGAAATACCTGCAAAAGTGTTATCACTAAAGCTAAAAAGTTGTTTGAGCAACGAAAATGCTATGAACCAGCTACATCTCCTTTAGGCAGTAGTAAATTTTGGTCTTTAGCTAAAGCCATCAGTAAAAACTTTAGAGCATCTTCATTTCCTCCCATGACACTTTTTGACGGATCTGCAGTTACTGATTCTGTAGACAAAACCAATCTTTTGTGAATTTATTTGCATCAAACTCGTCTTAATGATGCAAGTGAACAAATACGTTTTCGGCACAAGCTCCTAGAATCGGTCATCAGTAGACTTGATCTCAATTAGGCGACTGGCCCAAACGGTATCCCGGCTATTGTCTTAAAGAAATGTTCTCCCGAACTAGTATCCGTCCTATCTAAGCTGTATTCTTCTGGAGAATTTCCTTCACTGAAGAAGTTATGAAATGTTCAACTATTTTCAAAAAAGGCAATAAAACGGATCACTCGAACTACCGACAAATTTCCAACACTTCCATTTTGTCTAAAATCACGGAAAAAACCATCAATCAGTAACTGATCTCTTTTCTTGAAACTAGCAACCGCCTTAGTGGCCAACAGATGTTCTTCTTCCATATGTGACCTAATTTTAGAACAATACATTAGAACAATCCGGTAAAACAGTTGTGGTTGCTACATACAGGGTGGTCCTTTTAAAGTGTTACAAAGCGATATTGAGAAAATGGCTGAATGAAAATAAATGTAATATCTAGAGATACAATGGGTCGTTGGGGGACACTTTTTGACAGAGTAAGTAATGTTTTAACCCTTTCCACTTTTAGGGGTGGGAGGTAACTTTTAAATGTTAAATGGAAAGGTGCAGTTTTCTTTCCAGATTCGTAATCTCCAGAAAAAACTACGTTATAATCAATGAATAATTTAATGCCAATGTCAATGTCACTACGCTAAATTTAACAAAATTAAAAATAAAATCAACTGAAGAAAAAACTGATATTAGGTACATTATTTTATTATAATAGGTGTTCAAAATGACCACCATTTTGTTCTAAACATTTATCAACCCTCTTTCGAAAAGAATTCCGCACTCTGAATAACATATCTGGGGTGATTGAGTTTTCTTTGACGAAACCCCACAAGAAAAATCATGAGGGGTTAAGTCTAGCGATTTTGCAGGATAATTTACTGGTCCCGCTCGTCCAATCCATCTGTTAGGGTAAGTGTCATTCAATATAGCACGTGCTTCTCGACAGAAATGTGGTGGTGCGCCGTCTTGCTGGAACCAAATTGCTTCACGTTGTTGCTCTGGAATATTTGGCATCAATCTTTGGAAGTCATTTCGATGGAAATCGCAGTATTGCTGTCCATTAAAATTACCATCGCAAAAGTGAGGTCCAATAACAACATCGCCAAATATCCCACACCAGGTATTTATCGACCAAGGGTGTTGATTAGCGACTGTTCGCATCCAGTGTTGATTTTCTTGAGCCCAATAATCTATGTATTATAATAAAATAATGTACCTAATATCAGTTTTTCTTTAGTTGATTTTATTTTTAATTTTGTTAAATTTAGCGTAGTGACATTGACATTGGCATTAAATTATTCATTGATTATAACGTAGCTTTTTCTGGAGATTACGAATCTGGAAAGAAAACTGCACCTTTCCATTTAACGTTTAAAAGTTACCACCACCCCAAAAGTGGAAAGGGTTAAACATTACTTACTCTGTCAAAAATGTCCCCAACGACCCATTGTATTCCTAGATATTTCATTTATTTTCATTCAGCCATTTTCTCAATATCGCTTTGTAACGCTTTAAAAGGACCACCTTGTATATCTCAAAGGCATTTGACCAAGTTTGGCATACTCACCTCGTTTGGGTTAAATGGTATGCTCATCAACTGAGTTTCTAATTGCCTTGATAAAAGACGAATACGTGTCGTAGTTGATGGTTTTTTTTCAAAAGAAGTTAGCATTAAGGCGGGCTTACCACAGGGTTCAGTTATAGCGACTACGCTTCTTCTGCTATACATAAATAATCTTATTTGCTGACGACATTATTTTTCATTGTAGTTCATCTCAGTCTACTTATAATGGTAATCCACTTTTTACCTTTTTCATAGGTGGAAGCCATATACACACCATTCCGCCCCGTGCAATACCACCACCTTTACCATGGACTCCTTAATATTGGTGCTCCAATTTTATGTGTTCGGTAAGGGCTCCCGGTCACTATCTTCTGTATTCCTTATGTACTCGTCAACAAGCACTAGCCAAACGTTTTAACGGCTAAACCCTTAAAAAATGACGAGTTCTAAAACAAACGCTATCCCCAGGTGAATAAGGCGAGATGCCCACAATATCACATCAATTCGTGGAACCGTACCAAGGATTTTAGGAGGAGGAGGGCAAAAATTCGTCAAAGCCAAAATCAAGACTAAGAAAAGCAAGATTTGCCGGGAATAAAATCCTGCCCGAGAGGAAAGGACTCAAGCAATCTCGGTCATCGAAAGTACCAACATTCGGATGCATTACTGCAACATGCGTGGTATCGGCTCGAATCTTGATGCTGTTTCCTATACCTTGAACTAGTGCAACCGGACATTCTCTATCTATCAGAAACACAAGCCTCTCCTAGAAGCACTGATTTTCCAGAGACAACCTCCACATTAACTTTCGCCTTAAAGGCGGAGTATGTGCGTATACCAAGAACAGTGTAAGTTGTAAGAGGATGCCCACTTTGGAAAACAACAATTTCGACGAGATTTGATTCAAACATTCTGGGCCTCAATTTGTGAAATTCTATTGTTGTTTGTATAGGTTTCTCAATGACAATAATTTCCAAGATGTTTTTGATTACCTTCAATTTTTATCTACCACTAATCTCGCAGGTCATAGTACAAAACCATTTGCCGTATCGTGTGATCTCCCACAAATGCTTTCCGAACCCACCAGAACCCCTGACAACTCTAACCATACATTTGTCTGTAAAACTAGACTCCTTTCCCCACTTGGTCAATCAAACCACTACCACAGATAGATCTATGTGGTGATTTAAATCAACGAACTGGAGCGAACTTCGAGACTTTTTGCAACCTTCCCCTGGCGTAAATATTGCTTTAAACGGTCCTCCTCTTCAAACATTGCTCTTTCAATAACTGAAGTTATCCTGATAGGTATGGAGTTATACATTTTCAAAAAAACATGATCGCGTAGGTCATGCCCGTTGCCAACCATGGTTTAATAGGGCTTCCAAACGTAAATCAAATAAATTTGTTATAAATCTTGCCGACTATATTGCCGCAAGGAACAGTTGCAAAAGGTTGAAAGTTGAAGAACGTAAATGCAAAGAATTAGTCTCATGTCCTTTGGGTAGTGGTAAATTGTGGTCATTAGCTAAAGCCATCAGTAAAAGCTTTAGTACATCTTCCTTTCCTCCCATAACGTCTCGTGACGGAGCTGTAGTAGCGAATATGATATGATAAGATTTTCCCATCGCCCAGATCTTCTTCATACGCTATGAAACCAATCTACTTTCGATACAAGCTCCTAGAAACCATTATCAATGAACTTGCCTCAAACAAGGCGACTGGCCCTGACTGTATTCCAGCTATCGTCTTTAAAGGTACTACCCCGAGCTAGTACCTGTATGGTCCAAACTCTTTTCGATCTCCATGTCATCTGGAGAGTTTCCCTCATCGTTGAAGTTGGCAAATGTCTAACCTATTCCTAAAAGGGCGACCGATCCCTTAAACTATCTACCAATAGCTATCACTTCCATTCTATTAGCTATCAGGCACCAACTACTTTCGTTCCTCTAGTCCAATAAACTGCTCAACGACCACTAGTATGGGTTCAAACACAGTAGTTTAACGGTTGATCTTGTCGCATATATCACCCAACTTTGGAATAACACATTAGAGAGGTCCGATGAAACAATCGTAGTAGCTTTAGATACTTCAAAAGCTTTTGACCAGGTTTGGTACAAGTACCTACTTGCCAAACTCACTTCGTTCGGCTTATACGATACTCTCATCAATTGGATCTCCATTTTTCTAGCCAAAAGACGTATACGTGTTGTTTTCGATGGCTTCTTTTCGAACGAAACTACTATTAACGCGGGCATACCCCAAGGATCAGTGATAGCTCTCACACTTTTCCTGCTATATATAAATGACCTGATTTCCTCAACAACTGACCCGATCCATTGCTTTGCAGATCACAACACTCTACATTGTAGTTCTTCTTAGTTTTCCTACAACAATAAATCTAGTCAGGACCTTAAGGTGAAAATAGCAGCCTCAATCAACAGTGACCTAGATCGTATACTTGAATCGGGAAAGAATAATCTACTCACGTTCAACGCCGACAAAACTCAAAGTTGCCTTGTGTCCGCCAAGAAAGACCGATCATTTCCTTCTGTGAAGATGAATGGTCTAGATCTCAAGTTTTCAAGTTCTATTTCTATGCCTTTTGTCAGTCAGCAAAACATCTACCCGTAAACTGGTCTTTCTATACAGATCTAAACAGTACTTCACACCGCAACAACTCCTTTTACTGTATAAGGCTCAAATTCGATCTCATCTGGAATACAATTCCCACCTCTGCGTCAGTGCTCCCCAATACGCCCTTGACATGGTAAACCGCGTCCACAAAAGAGCTAGAAAACTTTAAATCACCTGTCTCTAACTTCTGACCTACAGCCTCTTGAGCACAGAAGAACAGTTTCGGTTCTTTCCTTGTTCTATCGCTATTACAATGGGAAGTGTGCCTCCCAAATACACTCCTTAATACCTTCACAGGCTATCTTCGCTAGGAACGCTCGGATTGCACATTCCCACCATAATTACGCGCACAAAATTACACCAAATTGTGGAATGCACTACCAAGTTCCTGTTTTCCTCCAAACTTTGATTTAATCAAATCTAAGGTAGCCGTTCATAAAAATTTCTCAGCAGCCTAACAATATCCCTAACCCCCTGAGTGCTTTAGCACGTTAGGCAAATCTTAGACTGTTCAGGAATACTACTAAAAAAATCAAGACATTACAGCTGAAATGGCAATTTCAATCAACAAAGACATTCAACGTATTCTCGAATGGGAAAAAATTTAAGGTAGCCGTTCATAGGCATCTCTTGGTAATTCAATATCCCACTTTTCATCCTCCTAAGTGTTCCTGAGTCCCAAACTTAGCTTGTTCAGGCCCACAATTATTAAAAATATATATTAATGTGCCAAACAAATTTACAAATTACGAAAACGCAATAAATATGCCAGCTATAAGAAAGATGCATGTATTTAAATATTATTTTATTTTAGTAACGATAGTTAGGTCTTTATTAAATATTATTAAACCGCCTTGAAACTGATATTTCCGAATACCTTCTAACGGAGTAACGCTAACAATGAAACATACTACAATCAAAAACACACTTAACAAAATTTAATCACATCATAATGTCGCTGCAAAGTTTAATTTAAAATTGGTAAAATTATTTACAACTTTACATAATAATTAAAAGTACTCAAATCATAACAAATCTAACAAGAAATTTATAATTATTACTTAAATACTGTAATTGTTACGATACATTGAAAACAGAATATACACAGCTAACCTAATTTTAATTTTAACAGTACGTTTTTACTTTACCAAAAGTTAGAATTCAGCCTTTTTTTAATTACGAGATGCCAAAACCTTTTTAATCAAGCCTTTAAAATTAAAAGAAACGTAAGAATCTTGAACGCTTTATAAATTATATTTTCTCTCACGGAGTGGATGCAATTTGTATCATTAATATATACATGTATTCATTTAGTACTCCGTTCTGTGGTGGTGTTATGTCAAATCTGTAAAAAATTGCTTAGCAAATCGTTAGTGAGGCAAACTGGGGTACTTTAAGACATTATTTTAAAACATACAAGTTGATCTAAAAAGCATAGCAACAAATTGTAAGATTTTTTTTAATGAAGCAGCTTGTATGTAATTACTTTCTTGGATTCTTCTGTAAATGTACTTTACAATGATTCTAGGTTTATTGACTTATTTTTAAGGGTTTGAGAAGAGACAAAAAAAACGATATTTTTTGGAATATGCGCTTTTAGTACAGCCTTTAGTAAATAATAAGGCAATTTTTTTTAGTACTCAACTTTGGGTGGGTTGTAATATGAAAATTTAATACATCGTTTCTTATTAATTTCAGTAACCAGTGCAAACTGTTCTACTGTAATTTTGACATCAATTTCATTTATTATAACATAATTTATACCAAAATTTATGTAAAGCAGGCCGTGAACATAGTTGACGTTTGTTGGATTTGTTATTTGTAATATTGTTTTATACTTGAGCTATTAGAGTAGTGGTGACACGACCTGCTTAGCATTCGGGAGGTACTGGGCTCGATTCCCGTTACCGTCTACCTTGTATGAGGTTTTTTCAGGGGGTTTTCCTCATACAAAGGTGGTAGGCATGTATACCTCATGCCAGCTGGGGAGGTACCACCGCCCTTACCATGAGCTCTTTAATATTGGGTCTCCGATTTTCTGAGCTCGGTAAGGGCTGCCGGTTACCTTTTCCTTCATCCTTAATCTATTCTCATCCTTATTCTTCCTTCTCGCCCTCATGTCTTCCTATCGGATAAAAAGTCCCAAATTAAAAAATAAGATGACTGTAGTTTCTAGAGTAATAAATTCCGGACGTAAAATCCTGCCCCATTCGGATGTCCGAGAGGGCAGGGCCCAAGCGACCACTGTCATCGAAAGTATCAACTTTCTGATTCACTACTGCAACAGTTTTCATCTACTACAAATCCCGCTGGTCATAGTGCGAAAACATTTGCTATTTCATGTGATCTCACACAAATGATTTCTGAACCCACAAGAATCCCTGATAACCCTAACCATACTCCACATCTTCTAGATCTCTTTCTTATATCAAACCCTCTTGTTTATAAAACTTCCGTTCTTTCGCCTTTAGGCCTTTCCGACTATTGTCTAATAGAAATCATTTCCACTGTACCTAATTCCACTGTTGTTCGCAAAACCGATAGAACCTTGTGGTGTTTTAAGTCAGCTCGATGGAGTAATTTACGACATTTCTTTGCAACCTTTCCATGGCGTGAATATTGTTTTAAGTCGTCCTCTTCTCCGGACATCGCCCTTTCAGTATCTGAAGTCATCCTCATGGGAATGGAGTTATACATTCCCAAAAAACAATACTGTATAGATCATTCACGTTCCCAACCCTAGTTCAATAAAGCTTGCGCTGATGCAATATCTTTAAAAAATAAATATTACATTAAATGGAAATCTAATAAATCGGTCGACAGTCATGTAGAATACATTGGTGCTAGAAATATCTGCAAAAGTGCCATCACTAAAACTAAAATGTTGTTCGAACAACGAAAATGCAGTGAACTAGCTACATCTCCTTTAGGCAGTCGTAAATTTTGGTCTTTAGCTAAATCCATTAGTAAAAACTTTGGAACATCTTCATTTCTCCCCCTGACATCTATTGACGGATCGGTAGTTGCTGATTCTGTAGACAAAGCCAATGTTTTTGTGGATTTGTTTGTATCAAACTCGTGTCTCAATAATTCTGGAAAAGATGTGCCCCTAGCCAACTCTTCTTCATACGCTATGAAACCAATTCATTTTCGGTACAAGCTCTTGGAATCGATCATCAGTAGGCTTGATCTCAATAAGGCGACTGGCCCAGGCGGTATCCCAATTATTGTCTTAAAGAAATGTTCCCCGAACTAGTACCAGTCTTATCTAAGCTCTACACAATCTCTATGTCTTCTCGAATTCCCTTCATCATGGATGTTAGCAAATGTTCAACCTATTCCCAAAAAAAGCGATAAGACCGATCCCTGAAACTACCGGTCAATTGTCATCACTTCTATTTTGTCTAAAATCATGGAAAATGCCATCAATCAGCAACTGCTCATGTTCCTTGAAATTAACAAACTCCTTAGTGACCACCAATATGGGTTTAGTCAAAGTCGTTCAATAGGTGATCTTCTTTCATATGTGACCCAGGTTTGGAACAATACAGTTGAGCAGTCCGGTGAAATAGTTGTAGTCGCTTTAGATATCTCAAAGGCATTTGACCAGGTTTGGCATAAGTGTTTACTTGCCAAACTCACCTCGTTCAGGTTAAATGATACCCTCATCAACTGGGTTTCCAGTTTCCTTGATAAAAGACGAATACGTGTCGTAGTTGGTGGCTTTTTTCAAAAGAAGTTAGCATTAACGCGGGCGAACCACAGGGATCCGTTATAACGCCTACTCTTTTCTGCTGTACATAAATGACATTTCTTCAACAACTAACCCCATCCATTGCTTTGCTGACGATAGCACTCTTCACCGTAGTTCATCTCAGTCTACTCATAGTGATAATCCACCTTCTATGTCAAATCAAGAAATTAAAGCTGAAATGGCAAATTCAATCAACAAAGACATTCAACGTATTCTCGAATGGGAACCAATAATCTAGTTAAATTTAATGCTAACAAAACACAGTGTTGCCTTGTGTCCGCCAAAAACGATCGATCATTTCCTATTGTAAGTATGAATGGCTCAGTTCTTAAGTTTTCAGACTTTATTACTCTGTTGGGTATGACTGTATCTGGAAATCTCTGATGGGTTAACCATCTTCTGTCAGCTACCAAAACAGCTGCTCGTAAAATATGCTTTTGTACAGATTTAAGCAGTACCTTACCTCTCGATAATTCCTTCTGCTGTATAAGGCCCAAATTCGGCTTCATCTGGAATATAATTCTCACCTCTGAGTTAGTGCTCCCCAATACGCTCTCGATACCGTTGATCGTATTAAAAGAGCGATTAGGCTCATTAATGACCCGTCCTTAACTTCTCACATACAGTCCCTTGAGCATAAAGGGATGGTTTCAGTTCTTTCTTTGTATTACACTCGGTTCGCTCATTCACATCATTAATATGCAGTACAAATCTTAACCTGTCGTCCCAAACGGGCGCAATTCTCGATTTTCTACACGGCTTCTAAACTCTGGAATGATCTCCCTAGTTCCTGCTTTCCTATCACTTATGATATGAGAAAATTTAAGGTAGCTGTTCATAGGCATCTATTGGCAATTCATTATCCTCTATCCATCCTCCTAAGTGTTCCTGAGTGCAAACGATAGGTCATATTTAGCCTGTTCTGGTCCATAATCATAAAAAAATACACATGTAGCGGCATGGTCACTGCGTATATGCACACCATGTGCCGGCTACTTAGGCGATGCTGGGGTAGTATTTTCCCAGTCAGAACCCTAACTCCGTTCCTTCCGATCCTATCCTGGCCACACCATTCCTAATCCCACCACGTATATTGTGCATGATTGTGGCTGAAGAAGCTCGGAAAGCTCGAGCAGCCCGCCCTCGCACTTGAGGTAGGGAATGAAATATGTGGCCTTTTCCTTTTTTTTCTTATACTTGATTAATCATCGCTGTAACTTAATCAGTTTCAATCTTGAATCATTCTTTACAAGAATTTAACCTATACTGGATGTCGCAAGCAGGTGGTTCGCCCTATAACTTTTTACTTGATTACATAAATAAATCAAATTTGGTAAGTAGATATGTCAGATAAACCTGGATTTCTTTGATATACTCATTTTTTCTGTTATTTCTGGTTTGCCCGGAAATTATTTAAATTTCAATCTAGAGTGCCTTGAATTAAACAATACCGCTTTTTATTTTTCAGTATCTTTTAGGTTCGCTTAAAGTTTGCAAATCCGTATTTACCGCCTTAACTCAATATTTTCAATAGTAATGAGGATACCACACAATCCGTGTTTAACAAGTATTAAATATGACAAAACCCGCAGTTATATCCCACAACCGACTGCGATCAAGTTACTCTGGAAAACGAAAGTAAACAAAAAAAAATTGCGTATTACTACGGTATCTAATCTGTCACTATTTTAATTTATGATTTTCAATATTCCTTAGGGTTGTTTATTTTAATTCTTTAAAAATGGATATTTTAGACGAAATATTAACTATTACCATAACTTTTTTTTATTTTAAATCTAGAACTCTAAAATTAAAACGATTTATTATTAATACATATATGTCAAAGCCCACAATACCTGAATTTGATTCATATCGGTTTTTAAACACGATAATTCCCCATTTTAGATCCGCCATTTTGAATTTTTTTATTTTGACAAATGATTTATTCTTAGCGTCTTAAAAACCCCCAATATCTGACTTTCAAAAACATTTTGCACCCTAAAAACGTTGCGCCACTGACTGTTTTTAAAATTTTTTTATTCAGATATTGTTTTACAAATTAACAACGTTGCAAAACTGATCATTAGCCCACAATATCTGAATTTTAGTCATATCGGATTTTAAGCACGATAATTCCCCATTTTTGTTCGGCCATTTTAAATTATTTAATTTTGACAAATGATTTATACTGAGCGTTCTTAAAAACCCCAAATACCAGACTTTCAGAAAAATCGATTGATAAATTAAAAAATGCACAATTTTGTACCTTAAAAATGGCGCGCCACTGGTTATCATAAATTTTTTTATTTGGAAATTATATAAAAAAGTATTAGTTTGTTTTTTTAATTATGCAATTTTTTTAAATTTGAAGTAATGATTTTTTTTAATTTTCTAATCCCTTAAAAATGCCCCGCCACTGATTGGATTTTGCTCATTAACGAACTTGTCCTAGATTTTATAGCAAAGAGTGTTTGTACCTAATTTTATATCGATAGCTTTAATGTTTCAAAAATATCCAGCACTCACACACAAACAGACACACAGACAAACACGAATTTTGTTCTATACACTTGTTTTTGTCGATAGCTTTAATGTTTCAAAAGATATCGCGCACATTCACACACAGACAGACAATCAGAGATTTTCTTTTCTAAAAATGTGTTTTTCGTATTGTTTAGGTTTAAAACGTCCTGAAATGTAAAAAAAAGTGTGTACTTTATACTAAGACACAATAAGGTTATGATATTAGGTTTTCAAAATGACCACCCATTTGCTGTTCACAAAGCTGCACCCTTTCAATTGTTGTTCGAACGTCTTTTCGTAATTGAGTACGACTAATCCCATTTATTGCTTCTCTGACTTTGTGTTCCAGCTCTTCCCGTGCAGCTGACGATGTACTGTATACTTCATTTCTGATTGTTCGCCATAAAAAATAGTTCAATAAGGTAAGGTCAGGTGATCAGAAACATTTAAATAAATTAATAAATAAATGAGAGAAAAATGAAAAAATTTAACTTTACCTAGGTAGCCATCTAACTGGCGTTTCCAATCAATTTTCCCCATAGAGATTACTTAAATAAACCGAAACAGCCCATGAGTTATGCAGTTTTGTTGAAAAAATCGGCCCTCCCTATTTACTATTGGAACCCATCGATTTCTTCTCTTAATAAAACCCAAATATCTTTCCCCAGTTAAATGACCATCAAGAAATATTGGTCCAAAAATATTTTCCCCAACAATCCCCACCCAACAATTGAATTTTCTTCTTATTTCTGATCCAGCAAATTTGTAAAACGATTCTCATCTTAATAAAGAATTTTAAATGGAAAGTTGTTGTCATCAAATTATTTGCCTAAAAATCCATTACAATATTGAAATCTTCTTTCTAGATCATTTTCGTACAGATGCTGGTGTAATCGATTCTTCTAGGATCAATATTTGTATTTAAATAAAAATCCAAGGACCGAATCATTAGATGTTTGACACAAATCGGCGATTTCTCTTAAGGGAAGCATTTTTGTTCACTTCTACGTAAGCCAACACTTGGAACTTGATACTTTTTACTTACGGTTTAATAAAAATAGTTGATATTGTCGATTTATAATAAATCCTTAAAAAAACGTTAGGTAAATTATGAGGTATCGGGCTGTTTATAAAAAAAATGCTCTTTTAAGTATTCTCACGAGCTACCATTATGTTTTTTTAATTTCTAGGCTTTAAAAAACGTCGGCTGCGTGAATAAAAAGCTAAGATGGGTTAAAAAAAATGTCCAGGGCTTCTTAGTTATCGGTAGCATCTCTGCTGGTTACATCGCAGTACGCGCTGGCGGCCATTGTTAAAGATGTAATAATAAATAAGCCGTGGCCTCCGTGAAACACAGGCTGCGAACATGGAACAGGAAAGTTCATGGGTACCCCAGAATACAAACAGGGACACTTACGTATTTGTATTATCATAATTGCTATTGCAATTACGTACCTACGCAACATTTACTGGGCATAGTGAAACAATTAAAATTCAATTTTAAAACGTACCTACAGTAACTGCTTCGTTCACCACAACGAGTAGTCACGTAAACTTTCATGAAAACGTGAGCACTAGCGCAGGCTGGTATGTATATTTCGCTCGATTGACCTGTTAAAATTGAAATAACTGATGCAACTTCTTAAAGTGTACTATCACGCTCAAAAAATTCTGGCACAGCTTGTTACTGTAGACACTTCCAAAATTCAAATGTTGATGTAGACACATTTGTTGTGTGTAAATCGGACATCTCACGATTTTCAAGTAGGGGTTAGGCATTTGTCAAAGTTACAAATTTGATAGATTAAAGAGTCTTAGAAACTGTCACTTTGATATTTCAAGGTCATAGCCTGCTAACGCAATTATGTGCCGTCAAACCAAATGCACACAGCAAAAATATTGCTGTACCAGTATTTTTTGAGCTCGATAGTACTTACCTACATTAAGGTAAAAAAATGACTTGCTGCCATTTTTTAATGCTTATATACAACCACAATCCAAGATGGCTACCAAACGAGACCAAGACATGGCCTTAAATTAAGATATCAGTCCAACAACTTTCATTTACTTTGATAATTCTATAAAAAAAATATGTTTAGGCACTGTAGGAACAAAACCAATCGTAACATGTATTTTAACTTATGTGAGTATAACTCCACTGACATTTGTGCACATTCTGTGTGAAAAATCTTACAATTGAGAACGACAATTTAAAAAGCGTACGCTGGCTATGATATTTATTGATACAACAGACTCATTGTATGATACACTGTACAGCGTGTCCCATTACCGATGATATTTCGGGGTATCTCAATCTCATTTACGACTAAAGATGCAGAGAGTTGCGGTTTTCACAATACCGTGCTACTTTTTTGTGAGAAGAACGCTGGTGTAAACAAAACTTTCATAATCCACTACAATTCTGAGATACAGGGTGAAATTGAAAATATTGCATTTTTTGGCTCCGTTATCCTTTAATGTATGGCAAAAGTAAACTTTGGTTCTTATACATATTTTACGTAGAATCCAGTGGCGTAGTCGTATTTTTGCTGTAAGCTTTCAATTTTTAGCTATAAATAAAACTTATGGTTTTTTTAACGGAAAACCCTATATATTTTTCTTTTGTTTGATTGGAAATTTTGTAAGCTTTATAAAAATATATAGTACATGATGTGTGTAACGGGAGCTTTAGCAAAATCAAAATTTCACGCTAAATTATACGAGATTAGGTACTTATATATTATTTTTCTGAATAAAGAAATGGTTATTGTTTATTTGTATTTGAATGTAGTTAATATTAAAATGAAAAGCTTGAGTTTGTTTCAATAAGCTATCTATATATTCAATTTAAAAATATTTAAATACGTGACATTTGCAAATGCATCAATGTGGTGGAAGGGAATGACGCTGTTATAATAATGATGTGCAGTTTTTAAGTCAGTCGCATACAGTGAGTGATCACAAACAGGCGCGTTAAGAAAGTAAACAGAAAGGGTCACATAAAAATAAGCGATAAGTGACATTGTATAGTCACGCCGCCCTATAAAGTGTGAAAATTACAAATAAGAATTAATTAACGGTGATAGGCAAGAATTATAAAATTACCTTCCTTACTAAAATAATAAAAAGTGACGTAATAAGTGAAGATAACGCGGTTTATATGCATCAGAACCGTAACCAATTGTGTGTAAATAGTGAACAATAACTATAATAGACAGTAATCGACCCAAATTGGGAAATCGAAGTATAAAGGACAATGAGTCGAATTTATTGATGTGTAAAAAGGGAGTATTCGCAGTTTGTTTCGTAGACTATTTGTAGTTAAATCTTAACAATTACGTAAAAACCGTATAGTGCAAATATATCGAACAATTATTTACTCAAAACATTATCTGATGGAAGAAAATTAGAAGTGTATTCAACTACACAAAAGTATAAGAAAAGATAAGTACAACAATAGAGAAACGGTTCCAGAGTGCCGGCAGGTGACATCATCGGACCTATCTGAGACCCCCTTATCAACGGTCAAAGGAACGCCAGCATTACATCATCAGTTTTTCAACGAAAATAAGTAAGAACCTTTTTTGTTTGTTAATAAATAAAACTTTTTTGTGTTTGATTTCTCGAAACTTTACATTTGATTATCACAATTAAACGAAAACAATACGTTTGATTCTGATAAAGATTTTATTTGTTATATGTTAGCTTTAAGAAGGTTATTATAGATATAGGTTTGATTATATATATATATATATATATATATATATATATCATATACATATATATTTGATTATTAATATTACAAGCTTACACAATTATTGAATATATAAATGCAGGAGGTCAACTCAATAGGAATCCAGATAAATAAATCAAAATGAGCATAACTTTGATCAAGGATAACAGAAATCGTTTCTTTACATTTACTTTGAGCTAACCGTCGCAACCAATTAAGAAAGGAGTTAGTAAACATAAAGCTTAAAATTCATTTACGCAAACCGAAATTAATTAGCAAGCAAAGTAAAGAATTAACTAGTAAATGATACCTTTATAAATTGAATTCATTCAGTTTTAATAAAACGAAATAAAAAATAATCTTCTCAGGTATTAAATTTTATTCAAAAATGTTGAAATTATAGAAAAGTTTAAAAGAACTCAAATCTTATTCTTTGGATCGGGTTAAACAAACAAAAGTGGTATCTAAGGGTACTGCGCCCGTTGCATGTGTATTTTAAATAATAAACCTAAAATCAATGATTTCACAGAATCTGCGTAATAACATAGTGTATATTATATAGCATTAGAATTACTAGGTCTTGAGTTAATTATGTTAGAATTTTACAAACATAGAAGTTTTAAAAAAACAAAATTAATTTTAAGACAAAGTAAAAATGAAAAACTTAACATAATATTAACTCGATAGAAACCCCTTAATAAATTTTTACCTTAAAGTAACTGCTCAAAATGGTTGCCATTTTCCGGAACGCAATGTTGACATATGGTGGTTATTCTTTTTAAAGCATTTAAAATAATTATGGAACGAATTTGCAAGTATTGAAATGCCGCATTGGTGGCATTAAGTAGTTCATCTATTGTCCGATGACGGATACTATAAACCTTAATCCATAAGAAAAAGTCTAGCATGGATAAGTCAGGTGACCGTGGAGGCCATCTATGGTCCATGAGTACCGATCCACTTTTACGAGAAATAATTATCTAAAAAAGGTCGAACAATCATAGCATTATGTGCGGGCGCGCCATCCTGTTAAGATAAGCAAAATTTCAAGATATCTGTTCCCTGTAAGACTGCCTTCATAAATTCCGTCTCCTATTTGTTGCCCCAAAATAACACAAACTACGCTAAATCCAAATCGACCCTGTTGCTCTTTTTCAAATAACACATGATGATTTTCTTGGGATGCCTAGTACTATACCTGTTGAAAATGCCTGCACTCGAAAAGTAAGTCTCGTGGACCATATTATACATCTAACAAAGTTATTACCAATAAGAATTTATTCCAAATACCAATTGCAAAACAGTAAACGACGTTCTGTACCGTCAGGATGCAAATGGTGAACAATTTTATTCTTGTATGGCTTAAATTTATATTTGATCAATATTCTTTGAACCCGAATCTTGGGAACACCAATCTCCTGCTCTAGAACTGTGCATGATTGTGAAGGCGTTGCCTCTACACATGCTAAATCATTGACTTCATCCGTATCGCGATTTTCCTTATTATACTTTTTTGGTCGGGGTTGGATAAATGATTCATCTTCTACCAAATTTTTTTTTATTCGAGAAAACATTCAAAGACAAGGTTGCCTTCTTTCTGGATATCTATAAATCCAAATGATATTAAAATAAAAAAATAACTACATACGTCAAAAGTGTTCAAACAAACCTGTTGAAATTCAGTTGGGAAGCCTCACGAGAGTTTTCATTGCTCTCTATAAAACAGACAAACATGTCATATTTTTCAAAATGTTGATAATTTTCATTTTCAGCCATTGTAACGAATACAATATTACGCAGAGAATATAAATTTTACAACTGACAGGTCTTGACAAGCGCTTAGCAAATAATCATTTAATTGTTCCAATAATCACGGCCTACTAATTCTAATCCTATATAATGCACACTAGGTCATTGCTCAGATTTTGTGAAATCATAGATTTTAGGTTTATTTAAAATACACATCGTGTGTTATATATTTTTGTAAAGCTTACAAAATTTCCAATCAAACTCAAGAAAAATATATAGGGTGTTCCGTTAAAAAAACCATAAATTTTATTTATAGCTAAAATTGACTGCAAAAATACGACTACGCCACTGGATTCTACGTAAAAAACGGTATAAGAACCAATTTTTACCTGTGCCATACATCAAAGGATAACGCAGATACAAGGGGGTCCCAAAATGCATTATTTGAATTTCGCCCTGTATCTCAGAAATGTAGCGGGCTATGAAGGTTTTGTTTATACCAGCGTTCTTCTCACACAAAAGTATTGTGAAAACCGCAACTCTGTACCTTTACTCGTAAGTGAAGTACCCCGAAATATCATCGAAAGTGGTACACACTGTACATAACAATATACGTGGCTCAATAAAACATTTAAAAAACATAAACTTACATTGCATACTATGCATATTATAATTTATACAGAATCCGTCAGAAAAATGTATACACACCTTAAGGAACGAAAGGTATTACTTATGTGTTTATTTTACATTTAAATACTGATCGCACATGTTGTACTGCCTTCAATTTAGCAGATGGTTAGTTTAAATGTTAAAAATGTTGGCCGTTGTAAACTAGACACAACGGAACGACGAGCGGTCGCGGCAACTACTTCAGTCAATGTTTCAATGGAGATTGCAGCACATGCCGCTGTAATCTCCTGGAGAAGTTCCTCCTGCGTGCGTGGCTTACGTCGGTAGACCTGATCTTTTACAGCTCCCCACAAGTAAAAGTCAATAGGAGTTATATCTGGTGATCGTGGAGGAAAGTCAATGGGCCCTCTTCATCCAGTCCAGTGTCCCTGAAAATTGTCATCCAGAAAAGCTCGTATGGCTACATGGTAGTGTGGCGTCCTGTTGGTAGAAGACCTCTTCATCACCTCCATAAAGAGCACGTAGACCTGGTAAAATTGATGTGCGTAACATTTCCAGATAAATTTTTCAAGTGACAGTATCATCAAAGAAAAAGTGTCTTACTAAGCCCCTAGATGATAGTCCACACCACACATGAACCCAGGTAGATTGACCCCCTTATCCACATGAACATATGGATTTTCTAGTGCCCAGTATACGCAGTTATGCCGGTTCACTGTTCCATTAAATTAAATTCCACAAAAACGGCCTCATCAGTACACACTACCTTCGCACAAATTGTTGATCTTCAGTTACCATTGTTGACATCATTCGCAAAATTGCATTCGACGATCAGGATCGTTATCATTAATCGCGTGTAGTAATCGTAGAATGTAAACTTTCCACTTAGCAGCTTTCAGAATTCGTCGTAGCAGACTTCTGTGGAGAAACAACTGACTTTTCCAACACGAGAGCCGACGATTCATGACTTGTAGCTGTACGCCGTCTTCCCCATCTTCCTTTGTGAATAACAGAAATGCTCCTCATTATATGCGCTTAATTGATAAGCGGGTTGGGGGATCTGTTTGAACTCCCGCCTCCACTGACGCTGCACTTCAACGGCATTATCAAACCTGATAAATCACTTCAGAATGCATTTTCGCTGCTCGAGTGTCAATCGTCCACCAGTCATTTTCTTTCGTTTTGTTTTACAATCGTACTCTTTACATTGTTGCATCTACAGCTATATGAGTAACGAAATCTTTTAATGAAACATCATACTACATATTGTTGCCGTAATCCGATCCAAATTCCACAAAAATGCATAGATATAATCTGTTAGTGTGTTTATATTTTTCTGACGGACTCTGTAGATTAAATCTCTAAACATCCACCTCTAAACAGTCATTCTGTTTCGCTATCGAAATCTGTTGCTGATTCTAACGGGATGTTGTTACACTCGAAGTCTGCACGCCCACACAGTTCAGTGCAACACATCTTTCTTCCCAAGCAGGGACAATATGATGACTTACACCCTTTCTTATACCCACACTTGATAAGCTGTAGAATTGCTTTTGGTGCAGGTGGGTCATTGCTGATGGTAGTAGTGAGAGTTCCATCAGGTTGCGTTAGGTGAAGGAAGAATTGGATTACTCTCAGTTGACCTCATTAACAGTCTCGTTACATAATGTGCCATCTGGATCATGGGAATTAAAGGTACGTGGGTGGAAATTGCTCAGCTAGTGCTTGTTTGTGTGCATGCATTGACCAGCGCAGTGCGCTAATGTTTGAGCGAAATTGTGATGTATATATCAAACATACAAATTTTTCCAACCCAGATGGGGTCACTTCGGTCGGCTGTTCATCAGTATGACGAAGGCTGGAGAGAGGTTTGAGGATTAACTCGTCGTAGTCAAGAAAAACCTTGCAACACCAGTCCTTCGTTTTTCCTGCGTATCTTCCTGTAACATTGCTGCCTGTGAATACTTGCCAAGGAGGGATGGCCTCTGTTCGATGTTTCCCAAAGTTTCTTACATATTGGATTTATCTGTATTTTCCGCGAGGTTTGGCCCTTCCAGCGAGCCGTGGGATGTCCGAAGGCAGATGTTTGTGTGGATGAATCAACAGGAGTAACACGTCTGTGTCTGGGTGGTAGACCACGACCTCAACATCCTTGCCAATTGCACTTGCATAAAGTATCATGATGGTATCTGCTATTTTCTGGTTATGAGTTTGGAGTACTGTAGGAATGTCTATATTACCTCTGGTAGTCGTACCTGCAGTGCCTATGAATTTATTTAAGCTGTTATTAGATAAATCCTCTTGCATCGTCTTCTGAGCTGGGCACCCTGTTAGTTCTTTTTTGGTCTTATTGAGCGCTCGAAAACTGCTCAAAGAAATGTTTCGAATTAAAGTATTGTCTTTAATGTGATAGTAAGTTGTATTTCCACTGGTTCGTTCCATTCTCATCTTCTCCTTCATTGATTGTTTTAGGTACCTATCAAACACCAACCTAACTTCATCATATGGCTTCACTGTTTCTAAATCAACAGGTGAAAGCAACTGCAAAGTCCTTGCAAGTTAACATCGTGAAGGTCTTCTTCACGGTATGTACCATAGCCATTCCGTCAATAATTATTAGTCTCTGAGTGGCCGGATCGCTGGGTGACGCACTCGAACTATTAACATCAAAGTAAAACATTTCACCGGTGTCTTCAGAACCAATTTCTTCAAGTTGATGTAGCACCTTTGCCTTATCATATGTTAAGAGTAATGTTCCGTCAGATGCAAAGAATGATCGTGGAATGATACCGAATTCGTAGTTCCCAATACAATCTTTCAGATCAAGTTCGGGAAAGCTTCTAGCTGCTATAATGAGCCTATGCAGACGGTTACTTTCTTCCTTTACCTTAATTACCTTATCACCAACAGATATTATCTTTGTCACATTTGATGACTTGAAGGTCTTCAGTTTCACTTTGGTCACAGATCCCAAACGCATATCTCAGCGCTGATGGACAAACACTTCAAAACATTGTTGTCCTATGGCATCACGGTTAAGGATATCATTTGCTCCCTTTTCGGTCATAACTTTGTTCGTAAGCAAAGTATGTAGCTCGGTTTCACTTGCATCGCAAGGATTTCCATGTGAAGTACATCTTTCAATTGTGTTCTTTGTAGCTTGCTTCCCCAAATTTCGTGAATTTCTGGAATACTTTATAATAACCGCTGTACGTAATCTTGAAAATACCAAAAGTTACCACAATCAGCTATTAGATTTAGAAGCTAAGAAGGGGTGATAAAGACAGGCAACAGGGCGGTTTTTACAACCAAACATATTGCTAAGCATGTAAAATCAACAAATCAATTTTAACACGCGAATCGAGCCATAGTATGGATTAGTACATACCAGCCCGCATATATATATATATATATATATATATATATATATATATATAGTATAGTGTATCAGCGAAATGGAATAAATTCCGTTTTCTTTTACAGTTTCGGAATTGAACGGTCCTTGATGCTTCTACGATTTAAACAAAAGCAGTAAACCTTGTTTCTTATTTAGGTTAATATTGAGATCCTACATTGAATACAGTTATTTAGAACTAACGGTTAAAGTTAAGATTTATGAATTTGGAGGTTTTTCGTTAGGTTTAACGACAAGAAAAGTAGCCTTTTAGTAATTAAGTTTAATGACCTCACTGCACACTTATTTTAATATCGCGTCCGATTCTTTAGAAATTTTTTTATAACACCGGTCCAGGAGCACCTTTGCTGATCCACCTAGTTGAGTGCTACGAAATGTCTTTGTTAGTTTTTGAACTTTGTTGTGGAGTACTACCGTTTATTTGTTTTCTGCTTTTACCAATACTTTTGATTATATGATACTGGCGCCCTTTGATTAGTGACCATTCCGATATTGATTAATGACATTTTTATTCAACCTATACGCAGAGTAACACCACCCCTAGCCCCTTCCACTGAGCTGTCGTCTATATATATATATATATATATATATATATATATATATATATATATATATATATACACACGAACACACATGTACAGGGTGTTCCAAAGTTTAACTTTCAAACTTTAATACATTGGATTAAATTAAGTAGAAAACCTCTTATGAACATTATCTACATCTCGCTTAGTTTCGGAGATACAGGGTATTAAAGTTCTTGAAATTTGGAAGTTTCTTTTTGATAATTCAAAAACTGTTGAAGGTAGTGGCTTGAAATTGTAGGAGTAGTTATTCTTCCTAAGGCTTCATTGTTTCGCGAAATCTGGCCTTGATACTACCTCCAGTGGCGTCGCCATAGAGTAGGAGAGCTAAATTTTGCTTTATTACAGAATTATTTATGTAAAACTTAAACGTACAGAAATTGAATTTAGTACCGGAAAAGAAAACGGTGAGTTTCTAACAATGTTAAAGATAATGCTCCAATTAGAGTCCATTAACTTGAATACATTTACAACACCTCGGAATAATGGAATTGATAGCAGATAGTTAATGATAAGTGCTTCACAGAGATGTACAAGCGTGTTGGATACGTTCAATAAGCTCCTCTCGCGCTGTCACTGGCGTGACATAAAGATTGTCTTTTAAATATCCCCACAAAGGTGTGGGGTGATCTTGGCGGCCATGCGATCTATCCATCGTCCGGGATAATTATCGCCAAACCATTCCCACACAACCCGTCCAAAATGCGCTGGGGTGCCATCCAGTTATATCCAACACTCGTTTCGTACCTCCAAAGGAACATCCACCTTAAGTTCAAATAAGTTGTTGGCGAGGAAATACCGAAATATGTCTACACTTAGCCTGAGCGGCAAAAAGTACTGACCAGAAATATTGTTATCAATAATGCCCAACCAAAAACTGACACTAAATTCATGCTGTAATGAATGTGGTGATTTACTTCTCACATAGTTTATGTGAAAAATTTGGTTTTCCTACTCTATGGTGGCGCCACTGGAGGCAGTATCAAAGCCAGATTTCGCGAAACAATAAAGGCTTAGAACGAATAACCACTCTCCAAATTTCAAGCCAGTACCATGAACAGTTTTTGAATTAAGAAAAAACTTCCAAATTTCAAGAACTTTAACACCCTGTATCTCCGAAACAAAGCGAGATATAGATACCGTTTATACACGGTTTTCTACTTAATTTAAGTCCCTCTAGCATTTAAAGTTTGAACTACCCTGCTTTATATATATATATATATATATATATATATATATTATATATATATATATATATATATACCACACATGATATTGATCTTTAGGTTTTCATGGCTGTTGTATTGCTGCTCGTTTCTCAGGTGTTGATCCGCGTAGCTCTTCTGGTCTCTAAAAGACCGTTTGTTGCAAAACATTTGGTTTCCTACTCTATGCCACTGGAGGTCAGTATCAAAGCCAGATTTCGCGAAACAATAAAGGCTTAGAACGAATAACCACTCTCCAAATTTCAAGCCAGTACCATGAACAGTTTTTGAATTAAGAAAAAACTTCCAAATTTCAAGAACTTTAACACCCTGTATCTCCGAAACAAAGCGAGATATAGATACCGTTTATACACGGTTTTCTACTTAATTTAAGTCCCTCTATGGCTTGTTAAAGTTTAAACTACCCTGCTTTATATATATATATATATATATATATATATATATATATATATATATATATATACATGATATTGATCTTTAGGTTTTCGCGGCTGTTGTATGTGCTGCTCGTTTCTCGGGTGTTGATCCGCGTAGCTCTTCTGGTCTCTAAAAGACCGTTTGTTGCAAAACGACGTTTCAGCAAAGTCTCATTTGCCATCCTCAGGTTGGTAACTGTCTGTTCCTGCTACGAGTTACTCGAAGTGAACTAACTTCCTGTTGTGTGTGCTGCTGCTTATGTACCCTATTGCTTTCACCCACTGCTTTCACTACTTTCACTGCTTTCACTGTTTTCACTGCTTTCGCTGCTTTCACTACCTTCACTGATTTCACTGTTTGCCTCCCTGTTTTCACTTCTTCTGTTTTTATTCTGTTTTAAGTGTTGTGGATTTTAATTATCTAGGGATTAATGATGTTTTTCATATTGATAGTAGCTTCAGAGCATCGTCTCTTGTATTGAGATTATGTGGGTGTTTCTCAATTTCTATGGCTTCTCTGATAATTCTAGCTGTAAAGTGCTCCATGCTTGCCAAAGTTTTTGCGTGCTCAAATTTAATTTTGTGTCCTGTGGAGGTGACGTGTTGGGCCAAGGATGATGTCGCAGGAACTTTATTAACCTCGTTTTTGTGTTCTTCTATCCTTGCGCTGATTTTTCTGTTAGTCTGTCCAATACACGATAGCCCGCAGCCTCCACATGAAATCTCGTACACTCCTTGACTCTCCAACGAGATCTTGTCTCTTGACCTGCTGAACGCCAAACAAAAAAGGAGGACGGCAAGAGAAACTTTAGAACCCAGTAAACTAGTTACAAACATATCGAACTACGCATTAAGCAGTGTAGAACAATCTGTACTAGCAAAGGGTTTCAACTTCGTAGTACCACCAGCACGTATAATCAACGAAGAAATAATGTGTGGAATAGAAGCAGCTATTAGCAAACTCGACAACGATACAGTCGAAATAATACGTCAACAGGTTTTGCACGTGCTTAGAACAGCACAAGCTCCGAAGAGGAATTTATCTCACGAAGAGTATGCAGCCCTGCGAGCTTTGCGAAATAACCAGGACATTATAATCTTACCGGCAGAGAAAGGAAACGTGACAGTAGTAATGAACAGCGAAGACTACAACCTGAATGCACCGTACCAACCGATAGCCACGTATCCCACGACGTACCTGGAAAAAACAACGAAGAAGAAAATTATGGATTCACGAATTTATGAAGAAACCTAGAAAACACTGATACCGAGAGAAAAGTCGTCGAGATGCCCGAAGATGTACGGACTGCCTAAAATATACAAGTACGGTGCTCCACTACAGCCGATTGTTAGTTCTGTTGGATCACCGCTACAAGCGCTAGCTAAGTACCTTGCGAAGTCACTACAGCCACTCGCTAACAATGTTACATCTTACGTGAAAAACGCAGACCATTCCATTGAGATTCTGCAACAGCACACGATTAAAACTGGAGAGCTCCTAGTCAGCTTCGATATAGTATAGTATCATTATTTACAAATATACCAGTCGACGAAGCACTTGAGACCATCCAAAGGAGACATAAACCGGCTGACCATATAATAAGCTTAGCTAGACACTGTCTAATTAATACCTAACAATGGACACCGTTACAAGCAGAAAGTAGGAGCACCAATGGGGTCACCTTTATCTCCAGTCATTGCAAACCTATTCATCCAAGAGTTTGAAGAGAAAGCACTACACTCAGCAGCACATAAACCAACGCTATGGTTGAGATACGTAGATTATACATTTGTCATTTGGAGCCACGGGCAGGAAAAACTCAGGGTATTTGTGGAACACCTCAAACACAAATATCAAGTTCACAAGGAAATAGAACAAAATGATCAGTTACCGTATATATAAGGGCCTGCAAAAAGCAAATGTTTCAGATTTTAGTATAATACGAGTTAAGGTATCTTACCATTAAATCAATGGCACTTTACACGAAATTTAGATGGAAACCAAAAATGGCTTCTTGCTTAAAACAACGTACATCAAGCAATGCTAAAAAGGACGCTCACGGTATCAGGTGATGTAGCGATGCGCGAAAAATGTGCGCAAAAAATAATTCCACGATATGGAAGTATAAACCCTTAAGAAAATATGTAAATATAGTGGTAATGGAAATGGTAAAAATTTTAAGTAATATCATAAAAAATCAGTGTAAAAATGTTCTCCGAAACAAATCGTTAAACTAACTCGAGATACAAACCATTCACCAAAAATAATGCCTTTGATTCAGATTAACGTAGGGTGGTTCAACGTTTTGATTTGCATAATTACCACAATTTCTGCTGTGTTATTTCCGCTTAACATAAATAATAAAAATGCAAATATGCTCGGAATAACTAAACCGAGGTCTGCACTAAATTACTAAATTATTGATATAAATACCTGTCACTAAACATAATACTTCTTGAGAACCCCTGGTATTACAGAAATAAATGCGGAAATGCAAACCAAGGTGATGTCATCTTGGCATTAATATTGCGCAATATCTCGAAATAACACTTTACGTGGTAAACCACTCCCATAAATGGAATTTTCCGTCTAATAAATTTATCTTCTTGAAATTGAATAATCCGTTTATTGCATTTTCTTGAATTTTTGAATACAAAAATTGCAAATGTAATTAAAGTAGAAAAGTAAATGTAATAAAAGTGTAAATCAAAGTAAAAATAAAAGAAAATGAAAGTGCCTGAAAAGAGCAAATGTTTTAATTTTTAGTATAATGCGTTAAAATATCTTACCATCAAATCAATGGCACTTTCACAAAATTTAGGTGGAAACCAAAAGAGCTTTCTGCATCTCACAACGTGAGAAGTCAGATGATGTATGCGTCGCAAAAATTTGCGCAGAAAAATAATTTAAAGGGAAGTATAAACCTTTAAGAAGTATATACCCATAAAAGATATGCAACTTAAGTTACACCAAAATGCAAATTAAGTTGCCTACCACATACTTATAAATCATTAATAATCAAAAACTTTTTTTTTACAACTAAATGAACGAAGAACGTAAAAGATTCGTTACAAGTGAACATTTGACTGATATGTGGAAGAGATAGTGTATTTTATTAAGCCTAATTAAATTATGTATTTGTTTACCTCAGTAATTGCATTTGCTTGTGCGGTTCCACTTCCAGTCGTTAATGGCAAAACTGTGTCCATTTCGCCATCCGTCTGGACTATAGCCAATTTGTTAACTTTATCGACCTGCATTATTTCGTCGAATAGTTTTCCGTCCCAGTGAATAACAATAGCATTTAGTTTAGAAGAGAGGAACTGTGCCCTGATTTTTTCAGCTAAATTTTGTCGATTCTTTTTATGCGTCTGGTAAATTGTACTTCTGTTGAGTGCTAGTTCGGCAGGATCATGTCGTAATGCTTGCATTGTTGCAATTAATAATCTTGCCGCATTCCTATCTATAATCGCACACTTATCGAAAGTTATCGCATGTTTTTCATCCACAATATTTTTAGTACCACGGGACCTTTACGCTGTCAATGGTCCACATGGTACAGGTTATGAATTGTCCGGAACGTAATTATTTCCTTGACTCAATCAAACTGCTGTCGCTACTTTCAAGCAATCCTACTAATTCCTCTACAAAATAAAACATTAAATTTAATTATCTAAATAGTAATAAATTCAATTGCATTGCAATAATTTATTTATTATTTTTATTGAATATTGTCCAAATTTTACAAAATCTTCGAAAAGAAAGAGTTTATTACAGATTCCGGATCCAAATGTCGCTTCCATTTCTACGTTAAGGTAACAGCACCAGTACCTGACATAATCTTACATTCAAATTCCCGCCAATTATTGAAAGTTACCTATTTGACAGACTGACAATTGAGTAGCTTAGATTTACTATAATTTAAGATGGCCACTGATGATTTGAAGTGTTCGTGTGCTTCTTTCTTGTGAATGTGAAAATTTCATTATAAGAAACTTGTTAAGGTAAGTTAACGAAAATTTATATTTGGATGTATATCTTTTTAATTTTAATAATTTTATTGCTGAGTTATGATAACTAATGTTAGGTCTAAATGGTGTTGCATCCCAAATTAAAATAACCTCAATATAAACAATATTTGCAAAGGGGTCAGCTTTAGGTTCATAACATTGTCTATATACCCTATACCTGACATTATGTGTTAGCTACTGGTGTATCTCATAAAATTTACTGGTACCTTTAGCTGACAGCTTGCTTCTTTTGTATCAGGCACAGGCTGTGCTTGAAAAACATCTAATGATAATCCTGCTGATTAGGTGAACTGAAATAGCAAAACCTGTTTTAGCAGGATTACCAAGATATTAAAATGCATACATAGTTCTTTTTTCATGATTGTGGACCTGAACAGGCTAAATTTGGCCTATCGTGCTAAAGCACTCAGGAACACTTAGGAGGTGGATAAAGGGATAATGTATTGCCAATAGATGCCTATGAACAGCTACCTTATATTTTCTCATATCATAAGTGAGAGGAAAACAGGAACTAGGAGAACATTCCAGAGTTTAGAAGTCGTGTAGAAAAATGTGGAATGCGCCCGTTTGGTAACAAGTGGAGATTTGTACTGCATACTGATGATGTGAATGAGCGAACCGAGTGTTTCTCGGAAAGATAACCCGAGATGGTATCATAGACCATAATTCAGCAGCACAATAGCCGTTGTAATAACGATAATACAAAGAAAGAACTGAAACCATCCTTCTATGCTCAAGGGACTGTATGTGAGAAGTTAAGGACGGGTCATTTATAAGCCTAATCGCTCTCTTTTGAATACGATCAACGATATCGGGATCGTATTGAGCACTAACAGAGGTGAGAATTATATTCCAGATAAGGCGTAATTTGGGCCTTATACAGCAGAAGGAGTTGTCGAGAGGTAAAGTACTGCTTAGATCTGTACAAAAGCCTATTTTACGAGCAGCTGTTTTGGTAGCTGACAGAAGATGGTCAACCCATGAGAGATTTGAAGATACAGTCATACGCAACAGAGTAGTAGAGTCTGAAAACTTAAGAACTGAGCCATTCATACTTTCTACAGGAAATGTTCGATATTTTTGGCGGAGACAAGGCAACACTGAGTTTTTAGCATTAAATTTAACTAGATTATTACTTCCCCATTCGAGAATACGTTGAATGTCTTTGTGAGTCTTGGTGAGTTTGGCAAGTAAACACTTATGCCAAACTTGGTCAAATGCCTTTGAGATATCTAAAGCGACTACAACTGTTTCACCGGAGTGCTCTACTGTATTGTTCCAAACTTGGGTGACATATGAAAGAAAATCACCTGTTGCACGACTTTGCCTAAACCCATATTGGTGGTCACTAAGGAGTTTGTTAGTTTCAAGGAATGTGAGCAGTTGCTGATTGATGACTTTTCCATGATTTTAGACAAAATGAAAGTGATGACAATTGGTCGGTAGTTTGAGGATCGGTCTTATCGCCTTTTTTGGGAATAGGTTGAACATTTGCTAACTTCCATGATGAAAGGAATTCCCCAGAAGACATTGAGATCGTATAGAGCTTAGATAGGACTGGTATTAGTTCGGCGAAACATTTCTTTAAGACAATAGCTGGGATATCGTCTGGGCCAGTCGCCTTATTGAGATCAAGCCTACTGATGATCGATTCCAAGAGCTTGTACCGAAAATAAATTGGTTTCATAGCGTATGAAGAAGAGATGGCTAGGGGCACATCTTTTCCAGAATCATTGAGACACGAGTTTGATGCAAACAAATCCACAAAAACATTGGCTTTGTGTACAGGATCAGCAACTACCGATCTGTTAATAGACGTCAGGAGGAAATGAAGATGTTCCAAAGTTCTTACTAATGGCTTTGGCTAAAGACCAAAATTTACGACTGCCTAAAGGAGATGTAGCTATTTCATTGCATTTTCGTTGTTCTAACAACTTTTCAGTTTTAGTGATTTCACTTTTGCAGATATTTCTAGCACCAACGTTTTCTACATGACTGTCGTCAGATTTATTAGATTTCCATTTAATGTAATATTTATTTTTAAAGATATTCCATCAGCACAAGCCTTATTGAACCAGGGTTGGGAACGTGAATGACCTATACGGTACTGTTTTTTGGGAATGTATAACTCCATTCCCATGAGGATGACTTCAGATACTGAAAGAGCGATGTCCGAAGAGAAGGACGACTTAAAACAATATTCACGCCATGGGAAGGTTGCAAAGAAATCCCGTAAATCACTCCATCGAGCTAACTTAAGACACCGCAAGGTTCTATCGGTTTTGCGAACAACAGTGGAATTAGGTACAGTAGAAATGATTTCTATTAGACAATGGTCGGAAAAACCTAAAAGCGAAAGAATGGAAGTTTTATAAACAAGATGGTTTGATGTAATAAAGAGATCTAGAAGATGTGGAGTATAGTTAGGGTTACCATGGATTCTGGTGGGTTCAGAGATCACTTGTGTGAGAACACATGAAATAACAAATGTTTCTGCACTATGACCAACAGGATTTGTAGTAGATGAAAACTGAAGCCAATTAGAGTTATGAACATTGCAATCGCCTACAATTGAGATATCGCAAGATGGAAACTGAGACAGGAGATAGTCACTAAGGTAATCGAAGAAGTCTTGAAAGTTACTGTCATTAGAGACCTATAAATGTAACAGTAGAATTTCACAAAATTAGGACCAGAATGTTTAAACCAAATCACGTCAAAATTTTTATTTTCTAAGGAAGAAACCCTCTTGCAAGCAATTCTGTCCTTGATGTAGACACATACGCCTGCTTTATATCTAAAGTTAGAGTGAAGGTGGTATTGAGGAAATTGCAAGTCGGGTGACTCGGAGCTTTGAGACTTGTGTTTCAGATAGAAACAAAATATCAGGTTGTAATTGTTCAAGATGTTGGTGAATAGCATTACAATTAGATCTGATACCGAGGATGTTGCAGTAGTGAATCAGAAAGTTGATACTTTCGATGACCGAGGTCGCTTGGGCCCTGCTCGTCCGGAGACCTGAATGGAGCAGGATTTTACGTCCCGAATTTATTACCCTAGAAACTACAGCCATGTTATTTTTTATTTGGGACTTTTAATCCGATAGGAAGGAAAAGGTAACCGTAGGCCTTACCGAGCTCAAAAATCAGAGACCCAATATTAAGGAGCCCATGGTAAGGGTGGTGGTACCTCCCGCTGGCATGGAGTATATATGCCTACCACCTTTGAGTTGGTGTAAAATAAAGTGTAATATTTCAGATGCCGCCTAAAAATGGAAAATGGAATGGCACTGCAACAGCTGTGTAGGTAAATTGCACGGAAGGTATCCGGAAAAAAGGAAAATGGGTTCCGGCTCTTTATTCTCTGAAGAAGAAGAGTCTAACCTTGTGGCATTGATAAAACTCATGGCCAAAAAAAAGATTGGCCAAAAAACTCTATAAAAATTTCCAAGATCATATCAAGATTGGAAGAAAGTGGCTTCTGGAATTTATGCGAAGACACCCAGAAATAAATCAGCATGTGGGTCAGAACTTAACGAAAGGTCGAAAAGCAGATCAGAAACTGATTGATTGAAATTCATGATTACCTACAGTCAAATTCACTTTTCGACATTATGAAGGATCCACACAGAATATTGAATGCAGACGATACAGCTTTCTTTCTAAACTCCAAAGGTCTAAAGGTTCTTGCGCCAAAAGAAGATAAGTCTGTGTACCAAACGGCCAATAACGATGAAAAAGAAAGCCTTACGGTATTAATAAACTGTAATGCGGGTGGTGCTCTGTCACCTCCTATGGTAATCTTTAGGTACAGAAGAATTCCATCTATTCTTGCTGAAAATGTACCGAAAAAATGGAGTATAGGCAGATCGGATAGTGGATGGATGACTGCCACAGGATTTTGTGAATATATTACAAACATTTTCCATCCATGGCTGATTCGAAAAATTTAACATAACCCATTGTTCTTTTTGTAGATGGACATTCATCACATATGTCGTTACATTTAAGTACATTTTGTTCACAAAAAGGAATTGTTCTAATTCCCCTCTTCCCTAACGCTACCCATACATTGCAACCCATGGACGTGGCAGTGTTTAAAACTTGCTGGAAAGACACAGTCTCAACTTGAAGGTTGGAAAGGAAGTCTGAGCTAAGACGTCACACTTTTGCACCATTGTTAAATGAAGTATTGACAGAAGGTATAAATTAAGAAATGGGTTCTGAAAGTGTGGTTTGTATCCATGGAACCCGGATGCAGTAGCCTATGAAAAAAGAATTACCGAACCTAACAATGATGATTGTTATACCACAAAGGGAAATCAACCACCAACTCGTTAATCACATAACAGTTCTGGATATACTAGAGAAATTTATTGGGAGAGATAGGTGGAAGATTTTAAAAATTCTGCAAGCATCTGGAAAAGTGACATTCGAGATACTTCTTTGTATACAGTATGGAGAAGTATTAAAAACCAGAAGTTTGGTCCACCTTTGCTTAAAGCCGTATGTGAAAACTCAATCAATTGTGAAACCGATTCAAATCCTAATGAAAATAACCTTAGCCCGAAACCTGATGAAAACCTCGTTAATAGTGACACAAACAATTTTTTATTTTATTTATTAACGATTATGGTTTTACAAAGAGATAGCGTTAGATAGTGGAATTACACGAACAAAGTATGACATTCTCCTACTTTATAATAATAGTAAAATAAATTATATTTGTCCAACAGAAACAAGTACCAATTACAGGACAAACTGAAAAAAAAACTAAATACAAATACATAAACACCAATACAAGAGAAAATACTCCACACATAACATAAGGATCATAAGTTACTAACATTTCTAAAACTATTGTATATTGAACTAAAGTTACAAAGAGTAAGTAACAATTTACCATAACAAATGTTCGTAATGACCTCCATTCACCTTTATACATTTTCTAACACGTTTTACAAATGATCGTCTGACACGATGAAAAACACCGATATTGTTTCTAATTGTTTCACACCCACCAATAATCCTTTGTCGCAGATCATTGACGTCGTTAACAGGCGTTTTATGAACTTTAAATGCCCACAAAGAAAAAAATCCATTGGATTAAGATCTGGCGATCGCGGTCGCCAAACTATTGGTCCACCTTTTCCGATCCATTATGAAATATCTCACCTAAATATCTACAAACAGCCAAACTAAAATGTGGAGGGGCGCCATCTTGTAGAAGCCACATATTTGCTCTTGTTCTTAGAGGAACGTCTTCAATTAAATCTGGAAGATCGTTTCGAAGAAAATCCAAATAACTATCTCCATTTAACACTCCATTAAAAAAGCAAGGACCCAGTAATTGATCTTTTACGATTCCAACCCATACGTTAAGAGAATATCTTCGTTGATGTTTTGCTTCCTGGTATGCATGTGGATTCTCATCAGACCATCGATGAGTATTATGATAGTTTGTAATACCATCTCTTGTAAAGCCGGCTTCGTCAGTAAACAAAATGTTATTAATAAATGCATTATCTTCGTCATATTTTTCCATAATGCTATTACAGAGCTGCAAACGACGCACGGGATCTTCATGATAAATAATGGGTAAAGAAGTTGCTCGTGAAGAATATTCCAAACTAAAGAATGGGCAATACCCTCCTGCGCGGAAATTCTTCTTGTACTTATCGCCGAATTTGCCTCTACTGTCTCCAGCACTCTTTCTTCTTTTTCTACAGTTCTCGTAATTCTTGGTCTTCCTGAGTCATAAATATCATTTCTAAAAGTACCTTGCTCCCCGAGATGTCTGTAAATGTGAACAAATGTTTGTGCATGTGGTATTCTTCTATCAGGATACGCATCTATGTAATTCCGGCGCGCTTGTTCTGCATTGCCATTTGCTTGTCCATAACAAAAATGCATGTCACGGTAAACTTATACGAAGATAGAACAATGTTCGTGACAATTCGCATCAAGAGTATTAATAACAGTTATTTCAAGCATGCCAACTGGGTTAATTAACGAATGGAATTATCAACATTTGAGATTTTAATAAAACTTTAATAGCGATTTCTGACTAAACGGTTGGATTTATCGGCTTGAATAAATAGCACATAATTCTTTCTAATATTATTTCTCTTTATAATAATGTTCATTTTTTGCGATGTTTGGCAAGAGAAAAAAGTTATCAACAATACAAATTTTGAGTTTTAGGTAAAGTGTCCTCTAACGGCGCATAATGGATCTTTTTTATTACTGTTCCAATAGAACTTGATCTATTTAGTAAGTATGTCAAATGAGAGACTAATCGACCTTGAACTGCAGAAGTTATTTAAAAAGAAAGTTTTAAAAAATCGGTCTTTGACAAGCCGTAACTTGCAAACAAATGACAATCCGAAACAAAATTTCCTTACAAACTGCTATTATTTTAGCTCGTAGAATCTCCTCCGGCGTTTCCTAATGGACTTTTAGAACGCCCTGTATATCATATATATATATATATATATATATATATATATATATATATATAGTAATATATACGCATGTTCAGCGAGGAATATATATATATATATATATATATATACATATACAGTGAATCTTATCTAATCAAAATTAAAGAAGTACTAGAATTCATCATTCTAAGCAAAAAGTTCATATGTACATGGGTCCAAATGCTTTCGTTTAGATACAGTGTCAAAGTTGAAAAAAATCGCGTTTTCTTCAATATCTTTCGACTTTTTCGAAATAGTTTCATGAAATTTCGTATACGGGGTTTTTGGGATGACAAATTCAAATTTGTTGTCCATTTAGTTGTGGTTTTAGAGCGCAGCCAACCATTTCGACCACTTTAAATCTTTGCAACTTTTTGTGCTACACTGTATGCCATTTTGGACTAAAAATCGATTCTCCTGTCCTTTCTGCTACAAAAGGTGTATCTTAGTGAAGTCGCTAGAGCAACCTTTCCGAGAAAAGACATTTATAACTCACAATGTTTATTTATGTAAAACTAACTTTTGTATGGAGCACTAACATATCCAACATTAAAAAGAAAAGAAAAAAATTAATATTAAAAGTATACATGCTGTATGTCTAGGCATTCTATCGTATTTAATTATGGATTTTTATTAAAATTTTATTATCAATGAACGCAAAGAGACAGATAAGTACATAAGTAAACAAGTAAGTTACTTAGTAACAATTAAAAATTCCTATTGATAAACCTGTCAAAGAATACCCTCCGAAAATGTGTATGCATCATGAGCTTTAAAAGCGTTTTTCTCGGAAAGGGTTGCTCTAGCGACATCACTAAGATATACCTTTTTAGAAGAAAAGATAGGAGAATCGATTTTCTAGTCCAAATGGCATACAGCGTAGCAAAAATTGCTACGATTTAAAGGTCGAAATCGTTGCTGGCGCCTCTAGAAACGACAACCAAATAGACCACAAATTTGAATTTGTCGTCCCAAAAAAACCCCGTATACGAAATTTCATGAAACTATTTCGAAACAGTCGAAAAATATTGAAGTAAACGCGATTTCTTTTTTCAACTTTGACACCCTGTATCTCGGAAACGAAGCATTTTCGGACCCATGTACATATGAACTTTTTTGCTTAGAATGATGAGTTCTAGCACTCCTTTAATTTTGGCGGATTAGATAAGATTCACCCTGTATACAGCGTGTTCAGCGAGGAATGGGACAGTGCAATATCTCGAGAGCGGGTGAAGATTTTTAAATTATGAAAATATTTTTGTAAATATCTTCCAAGGGCGCACATTTGTAGGCACAAAGATTTGAATCAACGCCAATCACCGCCAGGTGGCGCTCTCACTTCAATTTTTTAAATGCAATGCCCTATTTTTTATTTCATTTTTGGATTCCATGACATATTTGTGATGACTTTTATTAAGACTCCTACCAACCTATCTTTTGTAGTTTCTGAGAAAAAAGTAATCCTTGGAATTTTAGAACAAAAACGTAATTTCAGGAAGTGCTCATAACATTTGAGTGATACAGACAAAATAGCAAATTTTATACCAAATGAAAGATAAAAGATTGTTCTTCCACAAAAATAATGCAGATACGCTGTACACTAAATTGCAAGGGGGACCAACTTATCACAGTCGTTGATTAAGAATCATGTGAAACATTTATCATGCCATGAAAACAAACGCGTAATGAAGTGTCTGTCAAGTTTCTGTCAGTTTACAGTTTCAGTTTTGAAAATCGTCTGTACATCTTCAAATTCCATAATTATGTTTACGTTTTCTAACGAAGAATATTTTGATATGGTAATAATTTGTGGTGAATGTAGAAAAAATGCAAGGGCTGCACAAGTATTGTATGCTGCCAGGTTTCCCGATCGACGCCATCCCGGAAAAAATACATTTGTTCGTGTAGCAAATATTTTGAGGGGAACCGGTCATTTTCCTCACCGTAAGTGCGAGAATCGCACAAAGACAGCAACAGGTGAAGCACACACCGTCGGTGTATTAGCATGTGTAGCTTATAATCCTCATGTGTCTGTGAGATCTATTTCTGAAGAGTGTGCCGTATCAGTCCATAAAATATTAAAATCTTATAAATACAAACCATTTAAAATTCATTTGGTACATGGACTGCATGCAGGAGATCAAGATCGCAGACTTAATTTTATCACCGGAGTTTTTATGGAACATTATGCGCAAGACCCTAATTTTCTAGGTCGTATCGTGTGGTCTGATGAAAGTAATTTTTTAAACAATGGAATCGTTAATCGCCACAATTCCCATTACTGGTCGTCAGAAAATCCTCATTGGGTAAGAGCAACCAATTTCCAACTGAGATGGAACATAAATGTATGGTGCGGAATGATAGATGACAAATTGATTGGCCCATATTTTTTAATGGTACCTTAACAGGCCAACGCTATTTGGATTTCTTGAAAATCAACTGCCTCCTTTGCTTGAAGATGTAAATGTAAATCTGCGGCAAGTGATGTACTTTCAACAGGATGGCGCACCGGCGCACAATAGCGCAATAGTGAGAAATTATCTAAGTAGAGTGTTTCCACAACGATGGGTAGGTACAAATGGTCCCATTATGTGGCTAGCTCGTTCTCCTGACCTTAGTCCCTTAGACTACTTTCTTTGGGGACATTTAAAGAGTGTAGTGTATGAAACACCTTCTAGAGATGTAGAGGAGTTACAAAACAAAATTAGAATTGCTTGTGCAAACATACCACGAGAAACTTTAAGAGCGGCAACTAGTGTTACATTAATTAGGCGTTATCACACGTGTGTAGAAGATGATGGAGAAACATTTGAACATTTAATTTAATTTGTATGCTTTCAATTAATAAAATTCCAAAAATTATTTTTTTTCTCAGAAACTACAAAAGATAGGTTGTAGGAGTCTTAATAAAAGTCATCACAAATATGTCATAGAATCCAAAAATGAAATAAAAATAGGCATTGCATTTAAAAATTGAAGTGAGATAGCGCCACCTGTGTATGGGCGTTGATTCAAATCTGTGCCAACAAATTGCGCCTTGTAGCTATTTACAAAAATATTTTCATAATTTAAAAATCTTCATCCGTCTCGAGATATTGCACTGTCCCATTCTCGCTGAACACGCGTATATATATATATTTATATATATATATATATATATATATTAACATCGCGATGCAATCAATTCTGTTTTATGGTAAAATTTGTTTCTTTTCCTTCATTCGATTTCTATCCTGCGCGCTTTTGTATTTTACTTCATTCAACATGTAATTGTTCTCGATACATCTTGGTTTCTCACGTATTGGTATGCCCACTTGTACCCAAAAATTAAGAACTTCATCGATATCTAAGGTAGCGCCTTCACGAATAGTACGTTTAAATTTCCGTGCATGAAAAATAAGCACTTTAACACTTGTTTGTTGCTAGGCAATTTGTTTCCAACAATGTGAGGATCGACATCATGCCCTGTTCACTCCTTTAATAAAATTGGTATTAAGTTTGGTTCCAAACCCCATAGTTATGTATCACGTCACCGAAGGCGCTATATTTAGCGACTTTAGTCAAGCAACATTTAACCACCATAATACTGGCCTTGTGCCTGGTGTTTATTTAACCTTATTCTTACTGTTGAAATGGTGTTAAATGATTTTACGTCAAATTTATTACTTTATGAACACAGTATTGTATAAATAAATATAAGTTCGTGTTTGAATCGATTAAATTTTGTTACTTTTATAACGTTAATTTACTTTTGACGAATTTAGTAAATAAAAATTGTGTTAGACACTTTTTAATTATCGTGCTGTAAAAAAAAATGTATATTAGAATTCATATACATATGTTAGTAAATACAATATTGTGTTAAGTTAAATGTTTTAATACTTAGACCCATTTGCACCACCTCGTTTTTAAACTGAGGTGGTGCAGATGGGCCAGTTTTTATACATTCACAATAAAGCATTTGAATATGAATTTTTAAAATTCCCGCCTGTGCTTTATTAGCGCTCAGGTGACGTAATACACAACTAAACTATTAAAACGGCGCGAATGGTAGGATTCGTGTATCTATCCCCTCACTTATGTATGGTCTACATCGCCAATTAAAAACATATGTTCCCGTAAAGTCTGGTCCATTTTATTTTTAGATTTACTTGCCATTATTTTATTACCGATCAGTTGAAATCAACCGTAATCTTTTGAATTTTCTAGTTTCATATGCATCACGACTGTCACGATTGCAGTTCAACAAAGAAAGCGCAGTACGTAGAAAGAGACAAGGCAAATAGCTTATTCTCAGTCGGTAATTGTCGTTTTTGTGGCGCAACAGATGGCGCGCGCTTGAAATTCAGATAATTTAATGAAATCGTGAAAGCAAACCAAAGTTTTAAGTGAAATGCTATCATTATTTTTAATTTTGATGAAAGAAAGAAAAAAAATTATGCATTTTTCTATATTATGACCTAAATGTTCTGACCTGTTTTTGCAAGTTACGTTAATTATGTCCGTTAATCATAAAAAAAATAATTGTTTCTATCAAATTCTTATCGCAAAACTAAAAAAATTAAATAACTCTTTTTGTAACTAAAAACATTTAAAAAATGATTTTATCAATTTTGTCAACTGTTTGTCTTAATTTTTATGGTACTTTGACAGTATTTTGACGGGAATGTTGACAGCTGTAGAATTGACAGTATGTACACAGCTATACACATGACAGCTGTCAAACGGTTCATTTATATTTTTTTCTACCATTCTAATGATATTCCAATGTTCAGAATATATTTCTTTACTTTCAGCCCCCAAAAACGTGTACTTAGACAATATTTTGAAAGTATTTCACAGCTAGATTACCTACTGGATCTCATTTTTGATCAAAGGATCGTGTTCTCCAACTTCTGAACTACAGAGTAAGCCTTATTTTGGTACCAAATATTTTGCTCTTTTTTGCACCCTCACACATTCACTAAAAAATGTCGAAAGCCTATGTTAAATGCCATATAAAAAACAACCCTCTGGTGGGGCGGGTTAACAGTATCAAAAAACCTTATAAGTTGGATTTATATAATTTTTTTTGAGCGAGCAAAGAATTTTGAACTTTGCCAAAATAAGAACCACACTAATATACAGGTATGGAAAAGCAGTATTGCGGGTCTGACTTATAATAAGCTAGAAAGAAACCCAATAAGCATTGTATGAATGTGAGAGAGACATAACTTTACCGATGTTGCCACTTGTACATATTTGCATGTAGGCACAAAATATGAACTACTTTAGTCTACTTCAATCTAGCTTCAACATTTCTAACGAAACCAAAGCAATTAAGATGATGTTGAAAAGTCGCGTGTTCTTTGAAACTATTAAGCAAATACTTTAACTTAAACATTGAATGATAATACCTCAAACATCATAGTTTATTGTAATTGCGAATTTATGACATGGTTCGATTACTACTCGTAAGAAGAACCAAGAAGAAATTTACGAGAGCTACACTTGTTTCAAAATTCTACTTTATAAGATTTTCGAAAAGATCTCTACCTTGTAACACCCTAAACGAGTGTAGGATAATTGTTTTATTAATTGCCCTGGTTTGCTAGCTCAGGATCACAGTGGAGGTTCAGTTTGCAATTTTCAACACTCCAATGTATGTTGGGTTGCCTGGATTTAGAATCAAGTAACACAATATATTAAGAATATAATTTCTGAATTAAAACAAAAATATAATACTTTTAACAAATAATTGTTCTGGTTTCTAAACTATAATTAAACTCAGTTCAGTAGTTTAGGTTGGACGTCGGGGTCTGGTTTCGGGTTTGATTGCACCTGGTCGCATTGTAACAAATGTCATTAAGCATGTGTATGTTATTTTCCGCGGGTTTTCTTTTAGTAAGTGTAATAATAATTAATTAACAATGATGACTGTCGGTCGGGTTATAGGTGGAGGTGAAGATAAACGGACCGAGTGGTTTTTATGAGAGGAAGAACAACTTCAATCAGGTAAGACAGTGATTCTATTATGTTTCTTTGCGATAAAGAATTGTGGGTGATTACAATTACAGGGGTCAAATCTGTGTGACTTAGAGGAGGTTTAATCAATTAAATACAATTGTTTGACATTGATGGGAAAGTTAGGGTACTTAAACAGGTTAGGATAACGCTTGACCTACACTAACATTTGCAATTGTTATAATCAGCTGTTTGTTAGTGTTGTAGAATTTGGGTGTTTGGAATGTGACTTGATTTTTAATGGATATTATTAAAATAGATTGCACACAATTGTACTAAATGAACTAGGTATAATACAATGTGATTTATTTAACTGTTCTGGTGTATTATGATTAATCTGGTAACTAAATGGAGAAATTTTAATATAAAGTGTAAATCAGGTGAAATGGAAATGTGGTGTACTAAATTATGTTTAATAATTAGTACTGGAGTTAGATTAAATGGGATTTTTCTGAAGTTTATCCTGGGGTGTTATCTTGAAATTACAGGGTCATGTGAGTGAATAATTTGGTTTCGATACCAGGTGGTAGGAGTTCGGACAAATGTTCAAGAGGTGTGTAACAGAGAGAGGATATAGGAGTAAGTGGTATTCGGATAATTGTCTGGTGACGGTATAAGTTTTATATTGAGAATTCGGATTAAATGGATATCTAATGATTTCTATACACCCTTCGTGGTAGTAACACCGAACAGATGTTAGATAGGAGTCAGGTTTATACAAGGGTAATAGGGAAAATTATAGGGATATGATTTATACTAAGGTGGTAACGGTATGAGTATTATATTGAGAATCTGGATTAAATCGATATCTAATGATTTCTGTACACCCTTCGCGGTAGTAACACCAAACAGATGTTAGATAGGGATCAGGTTTATACGAGGGTAATAGGGAAAATTATAGGGATGTCACTGTATAGGATTACCTTATAATTGGGGTCGAAACCACCATTAATAAAGCACTACTATCAATATCTATCCTTCGAGGTACGTACACCGATATGGCAGATTTGAGATTGTTTCTCGGATACTAGGGTTAGACAGGAAAGGGGCTTCGTGAAGTAGCCTTACTTGTTGAGGCCTAAGCCACCAGTAGTATAACCACGTTACTGAGTAACTACTTACTACTCCTCGTGGTACAAACACCGAGAAAGTGCAAATAGCTACTTACGTTTCTGGAGAACTATTTTGAAATGGCACTGGGATATCGAGAGATCAAGAAATATGTCAGGCAGGTTAGAATGGAATTAATGACAGGCGGGTTACAATAAGCATGCAGGTAATTTGATATTTACTGGTAAGGATTTCTAGATCAAGTTGAATTAAATTCGAATTGAAATAGAATAGGATGAGTGAAGGTGAGCACGGATATTTATAGGAGATTTACTGGGAGAGGGAAAAGTAGTGGGAAACTGATAGGATTTATAAACAATACTACATTCAGTTTAAGGAAATAAATAGGAAAGAAGTTTTGATAAGAATTTCTGTACTAGGATTGGATAATTAATAGGTGATGAATTTTAGGATCATTACAACCTAGCGCAAGGCAGTAACCCAATCTGTGATAAAATTCAATTCGGGTGTTTTCTAACATTTCTTGGGTGATGCTGTTTAAAGAGTCTGTAATTTTGACACAAAGTTTGTCCAAATTGTTAGCACGTTCATGCCTGATAAACTTCCTTGGAATACCGGAAACAAAACATTCGTTTCGGCGCGTATTTAATGCAGGATTCGAGAGGATATTTAATAGTAGCGTTGAACTGAATTAATACGGTTAGGAATAAGCTCAAAACTTTGAATTTATTGTAGTTTGTATATTGAGAGTTGAACAGCTTGAAACTATCTGGTTTCTCAACAGTTATAAGATATTTGTCCCCATTCAAGTTTCTGGTTGATAAAATGGACAATTATGGAATTGCCTAAAAATCCTGCACATCATTTAACAATATTAGGAGTATTTGTAGATCCGGTAAGGATGATACTTAATGTGTTGATTTTCGGAGTATACCCACTAGCGACAGAGGATATGATTGCCATGTGAGTTAAAATACACTCGTCGGTTAAATCTGAAATATTGTTCAATAAATCTTTCGTTTTCATATAAGCCCGATTCATACATATTTCACTAAAAACGGTTCGATACGCTTCTAATGATGACTCTTTTGGATAAATATTCTTGAACAGTGAACTATCTGGTTGTCAACGTTATAGCAACGCTATTTATTCCTTTTCAAGATATTGCGAACTGTTCATAAATGGATCAATATTTGCTAATCTCTCAGCATTAATTTTGTAGTATTGAATCCGGTAAGAATATAAGTGTTTGTCTAGAGTAACTCACAGCGACGAGATTTGATTGGAGTTGCAAACACTTCGTTTAAGTTACGACCAGATTTCAACTTTCATTTCATTAGCCATCAATGCTATCTGCATATATCCTACAATTATCTAACATCTGGATAAATCTCTTCAAATTTACAAACTAGTACGCATAATCGTACTTTATTCTGGTCAAGAATTGCGCACTGTTCTTCGGAAAAGTTCAAACTTAGCATTTGTACTATTAAAAACTGATTAGTTCTCGTTAACAGTAGCAATTAAATGTGCATTGCATACTATCGTTAACTCAAGATGCACCATCATGTCATAATGCTACTGCATTTCTAGTATTGTCTGAAACTATTCTATCTTCACATTACACAGTGAACGGATTGTACTGTCTGTGATTTAACCTGTTTTAAAAGTCAACCGCATATATTCCTTTCATACCTGAATAACTATATTTATATATATTATTTATTAATATCATATTTCATATTTCGAACATAAGTCAAGAAATGTATTGATACTAGTACTAAACTAGAGCATATAAGCCTGTAGTTTATGACTAGTTCATGCTCAAGTACTGCTGAAGGTGTACTGCTAAATTAGATAGTTCATAAAGACATATGCAAGAGATGTGTAGGTGAATATATAATAATATGGTTTTAGCCCAAAACGGATTGTAATGAGGATTAGATTTTGGTAGATACTATGAGGTAATGAAGATCGGAGATGATGAAGAAATGAAAGTGTACATAAGAGGAGAACAGTTAGAGCAGGTGCTGCTATACAAATATCTTGGAATAGAAATATCTGCAAATTGGAGAAGTTACGGGAAAATTAAAACAGATCCGGGGAAGCCAAGCAACCTTATGGGAAGATGAAAAGGTTTTAAGTAGCAAGCTAGATATACAACTTGGAAAGAGACTGCCAAATGTATTTTGTATGGAGTATGATGTTGTATGGATGTGAAACAGGAAGTATTTAGAATGGTTGTAGAAGTAAGGGAAATGGAAACGATAAGTAAAAGAAAGAGGAGCTGGCTAGGGCATAGATTCAGAAGGAACTGTTTGTTGGTTGATGGGTTGTAATAAGGAATGGTGGTGGGAAATCGACAAAAGAGCAGAAGAAGGGTAAAGATGGCTGATGATGGGATGGATGAATTGGCATACGCTGGTATGAAGAGAAAGGATCAGAAGCGGGACTAGTGAAGAAGAGGCACATGGGACCTGCGGAAACAGAATACCTCATTGTAGATATATATATATATATATATATATATATATATATATATATATATATATATATATAAATAATGCGTCCCAAATTCGCTTCTCTATAAAGTGATCTCGGCTCCTGTTATACTTACTTAGTGGAAGATTAGAGCATTTGATATCCGGTTTCAGATTTACGATCGGTTAATTGGTTTTGAAAATATCGGCGAAAAACCGAAAATGGCGGATTTCATTTTTCGCCAGTAAATCAGAAATGGTTAATTTGACAGCTGTCACAATGTGAGATTATTCGGACAATTTTTTAAGACGAATAAGATGGCGTGTATAACATGTCACAATCGTCTTTTGTTATCCCACAATCTACCTCAACTTTCATTTTTCTTATGGCCGCCGTATTCGATTTTTCGATTTTTGGAAAGAGCGCAATATTTCCAGTTTATTGGTGTCTCACGGGCGCATAAAAGATTAGAGTTTCATCGAAATATCACACTTTCTAAAGTTAGGTCTTATTTATTATTAGTAGGCCATGATTTATTTGTCGCAAAATAACATTAATAAATAATGAATAAAATTCTTTGAAATTTCAATAAAACAAGAAATTAGATAACGACCTCTCAACAAGACAGATGTTTTGGTACAAATTCCCAGCTATGAGTGTGTTAAAAATAAAGCCAGAAGAATCGTCATTAATTTAATTAATACTTGAACCTTTGAACAACCTACAATAAAATTACAATTACAATTAATTTATAGATTTGCAAAATGACGTCCATTTACATCGAGACATTTTTGACAATTCGTGACTGTTTTTCGTACAACCCTAGCAAGTGTATTTCCGTTAACACTATTTCTAAATGTATCCAAAACTCTCTGTCGCTGGATTTCTATGGTCGCAGGAGGATCAAACTCGTAGACCTCATTCTTTGTGTGACCCCAGAGGTAGAAATCCAAGGGCGAAAGGTCAGGGGATCTAGGAGGCCAAAATATTGGACCATTTAATGCAATAATTCTTTCATCAAGAAGTTCCTGACTTGAATGGTGTTGTGTGCCGGACATCCATCCTGTTGAAACCAGGTTCTTCTGAACTCATCAGAAGCGCATTCGTCTTGGAAAATCAGTTTTCTTAAGTCCTTGAACTATTGTGGGTTTGTATGGATAGTAGTTATTCTTTTTTAACACTCTTTATATCGTTGATTTTGACACACGAATTTCCCGTTCTACCGTTCTTACCGATGCACAGGGGTTTTCGTTGAAAGCTTGTAAAATGTTTCTGTCACGATTTTCATTATCAATATTGTATCCGCTTTTAGGTTGTTCGAAGGCACCATAGTTAATTAAATTAATTACAATTTTTCTGAAGTGGGTTTTATGAGGCTACCGTCGTTCGGGGTACATCTCCAAATACCTCGCTGAGGTAATGTCGGCGTTTCTGTTTGACTGCAAGTAAAGCGCTAACATGTCAAACTTTTCTTCATTTGAATAGGGAATACCGGCCATTTTCAACAGGCTTTTACAATTTGTGTGTCACGTTTATGATTTTAATGATAGAAAAGCGTACTACTTATGAAAACACTACTTTGAATTATTTAACGTCAAAGTCAGAGCCACCTTATATGGAAAAAATGAAACCCAATTTTACTGACAAATAAATCATGTCCTACTAATAATAATAAATAAGACCTAACTTTAGAAAGTGTGATATTTCGATGAAACTCTAATCTTTTATGCACTTGTGAGACATCACTAAACTGGAAATATTGCGCTTTTTCAAAAATCGAAAAATCCAATATGGCGGCAATAAGAAAAATGAAAGTTGAGGCAGATTGTGGGATAACAAAAGACGATTGTGACATGTCATACACGCCATCTTATTCGTCTTAAAAAAGTGTCCAAATAATCTCACATTGTGACAGCTGTCGAATTAACCATTTCGGATTTACTGGCGAATAACGAAATCACGTCCATTTTCAAAACCAATTGTCCGATCGTAAATCTGAAACCGGATATCGAATGATCTAAGCTTCCTCTAAAACTTTCCCTATTTAACCTTTGCCGTAAGTATATTTGATTTGATTGATTATACAAATTGCAAGTAAATTAAAACTTAAAAATACACATAAGAAAATCATTCCTCGAGTGGGATTTGAACCCACAATTACTCTGCTAGAGAACTACGTAACCAACTACCCTACCGAGAGAGCAAATCTCACTCGATTTAAACTTAATTTGTATGTATTTTTTTATTAGTACTAATGTAACTAACTTTATTTATTAATGATTACAGTCAACTTTTTGTGCTTATGTCATGAGAGCCCGCAATTCGCTTGGTTTCACACATGGTATAGTACATGGCTGATTTTAAATTTATTTGCGAAACAAAGCACAGATCGTGGGTTTAAATCCCACCCAAGGATTTTTTTTCCTGTGTGTATTTTTAAATTTTAATTTACATACAATTTTGTATAATCAATGAAGTTTGTTTAAACAAAATATTTCTCATGACATAAGTACAAAACGTTGACTGTGATCATTAATAAATACAGTTAGTGTACGAAAACACTAATTAAAAAAAAATACATACAAATTAAGTTTAAATCGAGTGAGATTTGTTCTCTCGGTAACGTAGTTGGTAACGCAGTTCTCTAGCAAAGAACAGATCGTGGCTTCAAATCCAACCCGAGGAATTCTTTTTCATATATATATATATATATATATATATATATATATATATATATATATATATATATATATATATATATATATATACTGAGGCCATAGAGGAATTTAAATTAAGTAGAAACCCTTGTATAAACGATATCTATATCTCGCTATGTTTCGGAGATACATGGTGTTAAAGTTCTTGAAATTTGGTTTTTTTTTTTAATTCAAAAACTGTTGAAGGTATTGGATTGAAATTTGGAGAGTGGTTATTCTTTCTAAGCCTTTATTGTTTCGTGAAATCTGGCTTTGATAATTCCTCCAGTGGCATCACCATACAGTAGGAGAGACAAATTTTTCACATAAACTATGTTACGTCACTGCTTAGTGCAGGAAATTTTATGATTTGTTGAAATCAAGTTTGATTTAGAAGAGAAAATATGTCTTTGAATCTTTTCGTACGTTTACTTTTCGAATAAAATAGTTGTTTCTGCTTTATGGGACATGTCAATATGTGGAGCGGATGGATTTAATTCAAATCTAGTTGCCTCCTACAAATTATTATTAATCCTAGTAGTTGCTTGCAGTAACTATGGCAACAACAATGAAATATGGTTGTTGTCAGCCAATTTTTCATTTTGGTAATTTTTAAACTATAGTTTTGTTGTGTACAAAAATGGAAAGGTTATTCAGTAATAAATAATATGCAGATATTCATTTCATCTATGGATAATGCAACAGTCAGCTCGAGAATATCGAAAGCGTTGTCCAAACATAAGACATCCAAGCTATCAAGTTTTTCTTGAAACACGTCGCAATTTTCGCGAAAGGGGGTTGAGAGAGAATAAACAAAACAGAAATGATGATCGAAGGAATATTAAACGAAACAAACACCGAAGAATTCTGTGAACTTTTGATGGCAATTTAAGTTTTAAGTTCTAGCATAGCAGCACAACAATTAAGATTGCCATGGTGGTACGAGTATTACATCGAGATCACAGAAAAGCTTATCATTTAGAACCAGTCCAAAATTTCTGTCCCGATAATACAGAGAAGCGCTTAAATTATTGTCGTTGGCTAATAAACTCTGTAGGTAAGAATCCTGAGTTCTTAAGAAAAATATTATGGATTATTGATCGATTGGAGAAGTAAATCACTACATTCATTACAGCATGAATTTAGTGTCAGTTTTTGGTTGGGTATTATTGATAACAATATTTGTGGTCAATACTTTTTGCTGCTGAGTGCAGACATATTTCGATATTTCCTCGCCCATAACTTGTTTGAAGTTAAGGTGGATGTTTCTTTGGATGTACGAAAAGAGACTTGGATTCAACTAGATGGCGCACCAGCACATTTTGGACAGGTTGTGTGGGAATTGTTGGGTGACAATTATCCTGGGTGATGGATACATCGTTAAGGAAGCAATGACAGAGCCCAGGGAAATATTCGAAAAGGTCCGGCGACCTGGCCGCCAAGATCATCGGACTTCGCACATTTGTGGGGATATTTAAAAGACAATCTTTATGGTACGCCAGTGACAACGCGGGAGGTGCTTATTGAACGTATCCAACACGCTTGCACAGCTCTGTGAAGCAATTATCATCAAGTATCTGCCGCTATCAATTCCATTATTCCGAGATATTGTAAATGCATTCAAATTAATCGACTCCAATTTGACCCTTTTCTTTAATGTTGTTATAAACTCACTATTTTCTTTCCCGGTACTAAATTTAATTTCTGTATGTTTAAGTTTTACGTAAATAATTCTGCAATAAAATAAAATTTAACTCTCTTACTCTACGGCAACTCAACTGGAGGCAGTATCAAGGCCAGATTTCGCGAAACAATAAAGGCGTAGGAAGAATAACTACTTCTACAATTTCAAGCCACTACCTTCAACAGTTTTTGAATTATTAAAAAGAAACTTCCAAATTTCAGAAAATTTAACACCCTGTATCTCCGAAACTAAGCGAGATGTAGATAATATTCATAAGAGGTTTTCTATTTAATTTAAGCCCATATATGACCTCATTAAGTTTGGAAGGTAAACTTTGGACCACACTGTATATGTGTGTACACACATTTATTATTTTCGAAATCATTAATTTGTGGTCAAAATCCTGCGACACGTCGATTCTTTATTTTGATTCCGGATTTTATTCTGTGTCGCACATGTAGATGGCGCTGCGCACCTTCCGGATATTGTTAAATGACAACCCAGTATGTTCTTCGCGGAAATCGATGCAACTCTTTCTCCTGAGTTCAAAATGCCCTATTTATTGGGATTATTTGAAACAGAATGCGCGATATTAATTATTAAATGTGGCAGAGTTCGAAAAGTGGTGCAGTGAATTCGTAAAGAGTGTAGGCAAATCAGACCCGATACGATTACAAATGTAATCAATGAATTCAGTAATCGTCTTCCATCCTGCCAGGTAGAACAGGGAGGGCATTTTGAACATTTACGTTAAATTTTGAATTACTGTTTATTATGATTTTATGTTTTTGTTTACGTTTATTATGTTTAAGTCTTATTTTATGTTTGTTTTTGTTCAGGTTATGTTTATTTTAATAAATGTTGTGCACTGTTTAGTATCAAGATTCTTAATTTAAAGCAAACATTGACAACACTAACACTGCATCACTTTTCTGTTTATGCCACATTTAATAAATAATATAGCGCATACTGTTTCCTAGAATCCCAATAAATAGGGCATTTTTTAATTCAGGAGAAAGAGTTGCATCGATTCCCGCGAAGAACATACAGGGTTGCCATTTAAAAATATGAACTTGACGTCATATCCGGAAAGTGTGCAGCACAACCTACATGTGCGACAGTATAAAATACGGAAACCCAGATGGTAAAGGAGGACCGTGAAAGGAAAGAAGTATATGAATAGAAAATTGCTATTTATTAAAAAAAATAATAGATAAAAAAAGGTGAAAGTTATATCAATAATTAAATTATCGGAAGATTGATTGGCGTAACAAAAACAATATGTATTAACAAAAAAAAATTAAAGGTACCGAGATCTCGAGTTTACACACATAAACCAACTAATTAATATTTTAACTTAACGTAAACGCCTGCTTTGATCTTAAAAAAAAAATTAATGGGTTACTGTTGGCCCCAATTAAATAACGGGTGAGTTACTTTATATTACACATTACTAACAAAAAAATGATCAGAGGATGATAGATGATACTGCTTGATGAAATGTTAAATGTGAAGGGATGATTGTGTTTTTTTTTCTTTTTTTTTTATTAGGCGATGATGAGCGGCGATCGCAACGTAGAGTACGACGAGGAAGGAGAAAAAAAAGGCCCTAGAGGAAGAATAGGCATAATTTCAAATTATCGATAATTGGCTACTTACAAGATGTTGGATGGCCTTGCAAGAAACAATTGTAGAATTAAATAAATATATATTTTTATCAACACATAGGCTTGTTTCTGGTTTTCTTTTTTTTGTTAAAATCTAGGTGTGCAAAATCTGAAAGGTAATTTACATGGGAATGTGGAAAACACTGTGTTAAACCTACTTACAAAAAAGTCGTTTTGGATGATCAACGTGATTAGGTCTAGCAACACCGTTACCATAAAAATCCCAATTGCGGAAAGCTTTGGTCCTTATAGGATAACAGTAGCACTTATATAGGTAGCGGGTTGTGGGGTTAAATCCCAAATATTGGACGAAAAGGGTGCGATAAACCACTAATACCCCTAGAACTAGACTCGATATATCATACGGAATTATAGAAAAATTACGTGAATTCCGTAAATAAAAAAATAATCATGTTTGATTTTTCAAACGAATTTGACTGGTTGTTGGTCGAACGACGAGGATAGAATTATACGTAAGAAGAAGAAGGGTTCCGATGAGCGGGAAAATGATCCAAGATTTTGAGAATAGGGTAATACCGACAGAATTTACACAACAGTGGCGTGAATTTATTTAAGTTAGGTAAAACAAGAAAATATAGGTATAAATATTAATAAAAGGTAAAGGGTAAAATGTAAACATGAAACACCACAAAATAAATGAGATTAATTAAAAGGCAAACACCAAAAATACTAGATGGCATTACGTATTCACCGGGAAAGTAAAATGGGTACGCCTATGGCGAAATTTAATCAAAATTTAAAACTGGCCAATGATAATTCGTGAATCGCAATTCAAGGTGAACGCATTTAAACTTTTCAAAATTCAGACATAAATATAACCTATAATTTTGATTGAAAATCATTAGATATTTTATTGATTAAAAGGGATATTTAGGAAAAGGATTTATAATTCGAGGGGTTATAAAGGTAGGGTACTAACAAAGGACAGATATTAAGAATATATTATAATTTTAGGATGAATGTCAGAAATTGAACACAAATAAGGGTGGCAAAAATTGAGAAAGAAATGGATCGTAACAGTGTGTTGTGTGCGCGTGCGCGTGTGTGTGCGCGTGCGCGTGCGCGCGTGCGCGCGTGTGCGCGTGAGCGCGTGTGGGCGTGAGCGCGTGTGCGCGTGTGCGCGTGTGCGCGTGTGCGTGTGGCGTGTGCGCGTGTGCGCGTGTGCGGTGCCGTGTGCGTGTGCCGTGCGCGTGTGCGCGTGTGCGCTGTGCGTGTGCGTGTGTGCGTGTGTGCGTGTGTGCGTGTGTGCGTGTGTGCGTGTGTGTGTGTGTGTGTGTGTGTGTGTGTGTGTACTTGCGTGTGAAAGAGAAAAGGAATGGTAGGAGGAAAACAATAATTGTTAGAAAGGATAGAAAAATTAGAAAAAAAGCTGACGAAGAGGAGAGAAGGACAGGGAAGAATAACATTGGAATAAAGGGGTGGAGAAGAAAGGAACCGCATAAAGAATTAAAAGCGATGATGGAAGAGAAGCTAAATGTAAGAGCCGAAGTTGGGAAAGTAATGGTGATAAACAGGGAGAGGGAGAATGAGATGGTGGTGGCGGAAATGGAGAAGCAGAAAATTATGATGGAGAAGAGAAAACTGAGGAACACAGAAATTTACATAGATCACGACCTAACAAGGAAAGAAAGGAAAGTACAAAAATAAATACGGAACAGAGCGGCAGAAAGAAGAGCGAGGGAAAAAAGTATGGGTAGGATACAGAAAAATGAAGATAGACGGAAGATATGTATGGAACGAGAGAACGAAGGAGCTAACCAGACAGGGGGGGAGAGAAGGGACATACAAAGATCAAACAAACTAAAAGAAGAGAAACGAATTAAAGATAATGTTCTGGAACGTAGCGGGACTAAAGAATAAAGATCAAGATTTCTGGGAGTTTGTTAAGGAGCAGGACGTTGTGAGAATCCAAGAAACATGGATAGAAGGAAAAGATCGGGAGTGGTGGGAAAGGGAAATGCCAAGTAATTTCTCATGGGTGGTACAGTGCGCGGAAAGGAACAACAGGAAAGGAAGAGCAAAGGGAGGGATAATAGTGGGAATAAAAATAAAATGGTTGGAAACAGAAGAAGAAGAGAAACTGTGACAAAGAAGAGAGATGGTAGAAAGGAACGTACAGTGGGGAATAGAAAATATAAAAATAGTGACGGTATACAGTAGAAAGATGAAAGAGACAAGGGAAAATTTAGAGGTGTTTATATGACAGGGAGAGAGGAAGGTATGATAATAATAGGAGGGGATTTCAACGCGAGAATAGGTAAAGAAGGGGGAATACAAGAGAAGGAGAAGGGCTGTTAGAAGCGTGTAATGAAATGGCGTAGGAAGTAATGAATGGGAGCAGAGAAGAAAGTGAGATGGGATGATATATGTACATAGGAGCAAAGGGAGAATCAATAATTGACTACATCATAACCAATGCAGAGGCGGAGAAAAAGGTGAAAACATTTAAGGTAGGGGACAGGATCGAATAGGATCATCAGCCATTGGAAATGATAATGGAAGAGAAAGAAAAAGAGGAGACGAGAAAAGTAGAGGAATTCTCGACCAAGAAGGTATGAACAGAAGAGAGTATAAAGAGGTACAAAGATGGAATGGGAAAGACAATATGGGAAAGGAAAGAAGTACAAGAAGGCGTGGAAGAAATGAAAGTGAGAATGGAGGAAACAGAAGAGAAAGTAAAATTTAAAAATGGAAAGAGGAGAAAACGGGTTGGAAGCAATGGTGGGACAGAGAATGCAAGGAGGCCTAGAAGAAGGCAAGAAGAACACTAAGACAGTGGAAGAAAGGGAATGCAGAAAAAGAGAAATCTAAAGAAGCACTACATAAGTACAAAAAAACATGCGAGAGGAAAAAGGAAGCAAAAAATTAAGAACAGATAAGGAATATAAAAAGTGAAAAGGACGTATGGAAATATCTAAAGAAAGTAAAGAGGAGAATAAGGACGCAAGAGATAATACAGATAAACGTATGTAAGAGATATTTTAGGAAGGTACTGGAACAGGAAGATATGCAGGAAGGAGAAGGAGGACAAAGCAAGAAGACATTTGAAACACATGAAGCAGGACAAGGAATTAAAGAAGAGGAAGTAACAAATTACCGAGGAATCACTTACCAAACACGGCATATAAAATATACGCGATTGTACTGGAAGATCGGTTGAAGGTGAAGGAGAAAAAAAGAAACTGCTACCAGACGGACAGGCGGGTTTTAGGAAAGGAAGAAGTACGATAGACAACATATACATTCTGAAACACGTGGCAAATAAGGAACTAGAAAATAAAGGAGGGAAAATGGTAGTGGTATTTGTGGACTTAGTAACCGCATTTGACAGGGTGAACAGGCAAAATCTGTGGGAATACTTAAGGAAAAAGATGTACGAAAGATTAATAGAAAGGATGGAAGAAATATATGAAGACACGAGGAATTGGGCGAGGGTGAACGGAGAAATTAAGGGAAGGATTTATAACAAGGAAAGGACTGAGGCAAGGATATTCACTGAGCCCAAGCCTGTTCGCGATATGCACAGGAGATCTGTAGGCGACATTAATGGGGCAACAAGGAGGAGTGGTGGTGGGGAACAGGAAAGTGTAGTCGCTGGCATACGTAGATGACATAGTGTTCATAGCGAAGGAAAAAGAAATGAAGGAGATGTTAAAAACTATGGACAGATATTTAAAAAGAAAACATTTGGAAGTAAATGGGAACAAAACAAAGGTAATGGTTTTGAGAAAAGGGGGAGAAAACAGGAAAAAGTAGGACTGGAAATGGAGGGTAGACGAGATACAGCAGGTAAATTCACCTACTTGGGATATACAATGAGACAAGACAATAAAGAAGGAGAGCATATGAAAGAACGAGTGAGAAAAGGGAATAAATTAATAGGGCAAGTGTGGAGTGTAGGAGAAAGATTGTTCGGAATGGCCTTAATGAAAAGGAGATTATTATTTGAAAAATTAATAAAAAGTGTCGTGTTGTACGTGGCGAAAGTGTGGGGGGTGGAAGGAGTATAAGGAGATAGAGGGACTGCAAGAAAAATACTGCAAATGGGTACTGGGAGTGGAATGGGAAACACCGTGGTAGATAATCAGAGAAAAGGCGGGAATGAGAGCAATGAAGTACGAGGAGGAAATAAGTAGAAGATCAGACTGTAAGATATTACAAGAATACTGGAAGGAAATAAAAGGGGGAATAAAATATGGACAAGAAACCAGTAAAGAATATTATGAAAGAAATGGGTATGCGAAAGAAGAAATTGAGAGATTAAGAAGGGAACGTGTGAGCGTGAGAGAGGACGTAATTAGAAGGGACAGGGATGTCCAAAGGCAGAAAAGATGGATGAAGGTGAAGGAAGGTAAATATAATACAAACTATAGGAAGATCAAGGTAGAAGGGATACCGGGATACTTGAAAAGAGAAGTGAGAAAGGAAAGAAAAAAAAATGATAGCGGGATTTAGGTGTGGAAATGAAGAAAGAGGCAACAAATATTGGAGAAGAGGCGAAGACAGAGTATGTAGGCTATGCGGCGAGGGGATGGAAACGATCCACCATATGATGCAACCATGCTGGGAGGTAAAGGAAGAGGAGAGGATGGTAGAGTAAATACGGGGAGGAAAGGAAGGAGATGGTTTAAGACATAAAATGGCATACTTTCTTCTACTCAAACCTGTAAATCAAACTTATGAAAATAAACATTTTCTGAAAAAATTGGGTACTTCAAAATTTCCCGCTTCACTGGCGGACCCTGTATATATATATATATATATATATATATATATATATATATATATATATATATATATATATATATATATATATATATATATATATTATAAATGAGCAACTATATTAGCGTCAACTGCTAGACTTTTTCAAAAAAATTAAAAAACTTAGTTTGAAAATGATCGGTTATTCGACGGAGCAGGACTGGTTGAATTCGCTCAATTTCTTGTTTGATGTTCGATGCTAATTCCGATAAGATTTGTGGTCCATTACTCTACATTACGCTCTTCAGAAATCTGCAAAAAAAATCGCATGCCGAAAAATCTAGAGATTTTGTGGCCACAATTATTTTTCCAAAGGTCAATGTTTCCATGACTTGCCTAATGTTTTTACAGTTACTGACATTAAAACAGAAAGGTGGAGAAGTGGCCAGGCGTTCAGCGTGTGTTTTGCAAAAATCTTTTTATAAAAATGGTGAGTGTGTGACTTCGGTACAACGATTGTTTCGTTATAACTTCAATGTTCCGCTTATGCAATTATACAGTGGGTAAGAAAGTTTGAAGAAACTGTCTTCACATTAAACTTGAAGCATGAAGGGCAATAAGGGCTGTAAGAACGGAGGAAAGCACCCGAGTAGCATTAAACGTAGTACACTATGTTCTGCAGTGAAACAAGCTTCTGCACTAAGCATTAGGGACACATTGTTACGACGAATTTTACATAAAGACTTATCTTTCCACCCTTATAAAATTCAAGTCGTCCTAGGGTTGAAAGCTGGTGATATGCTTGCTGCAGGATTTTCAGCGAAGAAGTATTTCAACGTGTACATAATGATGAAAACTTTATTCACCACATGTTTGTCAGATGAAGTACATTTCCATTTAAACGGATATGTAAACAAGCAGAATAGTCGCTATTAGAATGACGAAAACCCAGGAGAGATACACCAAAAGCCATTACAAAGTCCGAAACTTACAATGTAGTGTGCAATTTCATCATCTGGTATTATTGGGCCATATTTTTTCCAAGACGATAGAGTAAACACCACAACTGCTACGACAAACTGTGATAGGATCACGATTTTCTAGCGATTTACCGTCAAATTTTTGCTGTTGAATTGAGTTTTATGGATAAATTTGTTTCACGTGTGTTGCGACCTTTAAGGATGGTGTGTTGCGAGCTTAAGTTTTTTGTTTGATTGTTAATTACTTTTTCGTAATAATATATTTAAATTTGGAGAGATTATTGTCATTATTGTTCCCCGTTTATTGAATGTTGAGTAACGTATTATTTGTATATAGTTGTATATAATGTTTATTTTGTTTGATTTCCTTAAGATTTAATAGAAAGTTTTGTAAATTAAGTAACTTAAAGAAAGAGTGTAGATGTAAATGTATTTGTTATCGTTCTGGCGACAAGAAGTCGGTTAATTGCAGTGGTTCAGTTTAATATTGAGTATGTTGGTTTTAAGTCATAAAGGTAGAATGTGGGACTAACTGCTTGAACTTAACTGATAATACGGATATACTTTTCACGTTGATTCTGCTGACATTTGAAGTTTGAAAATTCTCGAGTCCTTACGGATGAAAACGAAGTTTGTGTGTAGGGGTACCATATCTTCTCTTTCCGTTTCTTAATTGGTGGAACTAAATTAAATGAGATTTTTTTGTGAGTGGTGGGATTCGAAATCCAAGACGGATTGTTGGATATAATTTGGATGATTCTGAAACTGACTGCGCTCCCGAGTAGCAGTACGGTGACGTTTGTTGTTGCGACTTTAAGGGGTTGATTAGAACGTTGATATATTGGACCTTTTGGTGTTTAACGAACGTACTTTTGTGTTGTGAGGATAGTTATCTACTTTTTGAAGAGAACCTGTAAAGGGATTTTAATTAAAAATTGTTCAACCACCAAAGGAATTGACCTAGTGCTGATTTCGATTTTACCTAGAGATCATCGTCGTGTTATAGTAGTGCTCCTGCGACCTCTTTGGTTTATATCGCTTTTGCGGATTTAAATTAACGTTCTTGAAGTGTCACTTAAATGCCGTACAAAGCGTGTTGAAATATAAAGAAACTTTCGCATAATACTAAAATTATAGTCATTTAAATAAAATTAATAACCTTTTGGATTGTTAGTGTGAATAAAACTATTTGAAAGATAAAAGTTAACAAGTCAGTTGAGCGCACAAATTGTTATTTTAAAAGAAGTTTTTTTAATTAATACAGTAACATTTTACCGAGATTCAGTCAAGGAATCGTTTGTGTATAAAAGATCAATAGTCAACAATTTCATTCATCTTGCCAGAGCAGGGAGATTCCGCTTCCGTATTAGCTGTAACCGATCACCTGGTTCATTTTCAATTGTTGTAACACAGGAGAGGTGTTAATCTAGGCAGTAAGGTAGTATAATATTGTGTTTTTTTATTGAATATTTTCAAGATTTCTTGTGTGTTTGAATTGTTTTTTGTTAACGAAGGTTTGAAAGCGGAGTCGTTTACCTGTGTTAAATTAAGTTGTTGTTTGGTTTATATGTAATTAATCATAATCTGACGCTCCGCCTTCACACTTTTCATTTTAGTATTAAGCATTGACCCTATAGTAGTGTGGGTATAATCAATATATATATGTATATATATATATATATATATATATATAATATATATATATGATAGCATTTAGAACGGGCATTAGCAGAATCTGGCCAGACATTCTGTCGCCCTTTAAGCATTTGTATTTTTTATACGCATTATCGTATGTTTACATTTATATTATTTTATTTTATTATAGCTTTGTTAGGTTTTATAAATTTGTTTTAATTCTGTGAAAACCCTTTTGTGTTACATAAAGTTTTTGCAAATTGCAGTTTACCAGTAATTTAGAGAAATTTTAACGTAACAAATGACAGTTTTTTCATTGAGTAATAGCGTTAATGATATTTAGTGTTTTATTTGTTTTTAGTTGAGTATTAATTCATTTAGAGTGCATTCAACAAAGGTTTTTGTTTTGTTTGATTATTATATAATGCCTAATTATTTACACTGAGGTGTAGTAACGTAACTTTATTGAGTGTTTATCACGCTTTTATTTGACAGGCGTGTTGTGCTATTTTGAAGCCCTATTTCAGGTGGTTTGCTGCTTGTCGAGACACCTGGAATTGTATGCGATAAAGCGTATGATTTGTATGTTTGGACACGCTATGTACATGTAATTTTGGCACGACATCCCTTATTTTGACTACCAAACATTCTGGCGCCCAAAACCTATCTGATTACGTCTTCATCCCCTATTTTGACTTACGTACGTTTTACTATTCTGGATGTGCAAAATTTTTCAACATTATACCCATACCCATACGCTGACTATTCGGGGCAAAAAAGCCAACTTTATCTGTAATCCCGTTATACCACCCGTTTATATCGTTACAAAACCTAGGTTTCCGGACATTAACTAGTTTCAGCAGGACGGGGCTACAAGTCATGCCGCTCGCGTGACTATGATTGCTTTAAGAGAACTTTTTCCGGGATGACTCATTTCCAAACATTGTGACATTTCGTGGCCCGCAAGATTCTCTGATTTTTCAGCATGTGATTTTTGCTTTGGGGATTTGTGAAGAGCAGGTACAGTAATAGACCTCAAATCTTACTGGAATTGGCAATAAACATTACATAAGAAATTGAGCGAATTCAACCTGTCCTGCTCCGCTAAGTAATGGAAACTTTTCAATCTAGATTGGAAGAGTTTTTACGCAGAAAGGGCTCTCACTTGAGCGGAATAATTTTTTTGACATAAAATGGCATACTTTCCTCTAGTCAAATCCGTAAAAAAAGTTTTGATAATAAACATTTTCTGAAAAAATATGGTACTTCAAAATTTTCCACTTGACTGGCGGACCCTGTACGTTTGAATTTAATTTATTATGGGTTTGATTATCATCATTAAATTTAATTTTAAACGCTAGTTTTTAGCGTCCCCCGGTACCCTATCTTGAAAAGCGTAATTTCAACTTATTTGCAATAATTCAAATTCAAGAACAAAACAATCGCTAAGTGATTTATCTTGACTTGACTGGCAATAATGTCACTATTACTCAAATTAATTGCCTGCCTTACTTTGACTTTCCAGGCAATAATTAAAACATTAAAATTTATTTACAAGTCTGATATTGAATTACTCGCAAACCTCAAGTCTGATTAAACGAAGTGGCTGGATCAGATAACTGTTGCATCATGAGGGGCATGAAAAAAAAATGAAACTACTCAAATTAAAATCAACAAGCGTTGCGCAGCGGTGGTTCAGCCCGTTAATATACTCTTTTGGGAAAGAACCACCAATAAAACCCACTTTATTCATAAATAAGTAATTGCGCAAGTACATTAATAAATCAAATAACAAAAAAAAAAACAATGAAAGGGTTAAATGTATAACAAAACACCATTAAATCAAGTTAAAGTGCAAAATTATAACATTAAGAGAAACTTAATAAAAAGCAGTTTTGTTACACAAAACACAATATTAAAAAAAACACATGTAGTTACACGCACAATTGGGTCATAATAAAGCAAATTACTGTACATATAAAATACAACAACAGTAAAATTGCATAGGTGATAATAAGGTAAAGGCAAGGACAAAAGAAAGTAGACAAAGAATTTGCACGTACCCAATTGTTTAGTGACCACTAAAGCACAGAATACATAAATCAAATTACAATAAAGCAGATATAAAGAGAAATCAGCTCGCAGGAAAATAATTCTACTTCAACAAAATCATTAAAACAAAGCCTTGCGAGGGTATAATAATAAATAGATCACTAACATCATGATCGATATATAACTTTCAGTGCGTTAGAAAAATACAGTGCTCCTCTCTCAGGTTACACATTTATCTATACAACAAATAAAAACAATAGAAATAAAAATTCCAGGTGTTTAATAGTCTGGCAATTGCCTTTTACACTTAATGACCAGCGGTATCATATACCAATTCATCAGCCAGCTCTACACAAATATAAACATAAACAACAACCAACAATGCTATTCGCACAAATACCAGAGTGAGAGGACCGTGTACTGTCTTTTCATTTTAGCAGATTTCCGCTTAATGAGTCCGCGTACGAATAAGCAATGTTTTATTCTTTTAATACGTTACTTCAGGCTGGTAAAATGATTCGCTGCCAGCTTTCAGTTATATAAAATACATACTTACACTAGAATAAATATTCCCTTAATTGGTCACAGGCACAAATCGTTAATATACGCGGTTTAACCCCAAAAGAAAAGACAACTTTGTGTTGGCGAATTCAAAAGGAAAATGCACACACAAGAATTATTTTAAAAATTTGGTGTGACGGTGCGGTTTTCTACCCCGATCGTTTGCTTCTCCTACTACAACCCTCCCGATCACAGTACACTATCCGATGACTTTCCGATGATCTCATAATTTACGCCTCTAACTTTCCTCATGCAGTCATCTCAGGTCAACGCAATTCCGTGACTTCAGAAGCAATCGCAATGGTATTAGACTATCATCAGATCTCTTACAGTTTTCGCTTTTTCTACAAGTTTTTCTACAAGCTACACATTTCGACCATCTATGTGCCTCATCCTTGTTTCTGAACCCGTTATTTCGACCGTGAGTGCTTTCTAGGCACCACGATCACATCAGATCATCTAGCAGTACTGGTCAAAACTTTCATTTTGTCCAGCCCCCCCCCCAGCACTTCCTCAATCCACAGTAACTAAAGATTTTTCGAAAACAGACTGTAATGTATTCTTGGAACACATCTCCAACAACCTTCCAACACCCAAGATCTCGAGAGAGCCATTAGAGACCTAACTTTCGTAATAACGGAAACGGTCGATATCTCAGTCCCATTGGAAAACATCGACATTTCCCGCAAACCTCTCCCACGGTACATCGTGAACTCGATCAAAGAGAAAAGATGAATTTTATCGTCAATTCTTGCGATCTAGGGATCCGGCTCTCAAAACGCAATCGCCTTAACACCTTAATCAGGGGAGAAGCAAACGAACACCCCAAAAGGCTCCTGGACCAAATCCACCTCCCAGTTACACTACAGAAATGGAAAACTATTCTGGCAATAGTTATATAGACTGACGAAGGAAGGTAACCTCTAAATCCCAGTTAACTGACCCACAGGGCAACCTAATCTCTTTCGACCAAGGATAGGCTGACTTCTTCAGCCTTCACCTTCAATCCATTTTCCGATCCCCAGAATATTCTCAATTTGACACCCAGTTTAAACAACTCCTAGAGAGTCAATAGAGAATCCCTTTTATGCCCCCATCACACCAGACCAGGTCAAAGCGTATTTTAAAAAGGACGCATTTCAGCCCCAGGACATGACGGCCTAAATCGTAAAATTCTTTGACACTTGCCCGATCCAGCCCTCCGATTACTCTCCGACATTTATAACAAATTTCAAATCCTATAGACGGACTCGAAATCGGCCTCCATAGCAATGACACATGGCTGTGTTTTCCGCACCCGATTCCTTCCCCAAACTTCTACTCTCGTACCTGACTAATCGATCAGTCCGAGCCAAAGTAGGCAACACCTTCTGAAATCCGTTTCAACCTACAGCAGATGTACCACAAGGTTCTGCTTTAGCCCCGATCCTTCACACTATCTTCGATTCCGATATTCCTGAAGTAACACAACCCGGAGTAGTTGTTGCGCAGTTTGCGGATGACACTGCCTTCTGGGCGGTGCATCGTAACAGCGACACAGCCTCCCGTCTCATATCCCAAACTCTACGAACTTTTCCAACTGGCACAACCGGTAGGGAGTCTTCGTCAATCCCACCAAACCCAAGCAATCTTCCGGTATCCTAACTGCCACGAAGATTAATTTCCAAATCTAGCCAACAGCAATGTTTGCCTTACCTTAAACCACGAAAGACTCTTACTCCAACATGAAGTCACTTAGGAATCCTGTGCACTAAAACCCTAAATTGGCTCCCCAATGTACAAAGAACACTTAACAGGATAAGAAACCGAGCAAACCTATTAGGCGCCCTGCGGGGTAAATCGGAGGTTGCCATCCCAAAACACTACAACACACCTACAAAACATACATAATATGCGCCCTCTTGTGGATTTCCAAGCCCTCATATACACAAACACAAACCCTAATTACCTCTCCTCTATCGGCTTCTGTGAACGCCGAATATTCACACGCATACATAGGATACCTTTCAGGTACCCTAACGACATCATAATACAACACGCAAACATACCACCCATCATACACAGAATACAAACATTACAAAGAAACTTTGCACACAAAGGAATTTTGGGCGACACAACCCCAACCAGAGATCCCAAACTGAAATTTAAACCCCCCGATCCTACCACAACTCCTTGACTACCTTCCCGAGGAGAGTAGAGGAGAAACCTAGATAATACTTCACATGCCCTCCTCATTCCCCCATATATTCGATGAAGACCTCGCAACATACCGGCAAACGAAAATGGATTAACCGCACACAGCACGCTACTACCAGTTAAACAACACGCACACTTAAACCGATTAACATAAGTATTCAAATATTTTTTTCTCTTTGTAGAAATTTGCTGCATTGCTGCAAATTGCGCGTTCTAATTAATCTGAAGTGTAGCAGAGTTAAGATTTTTCTGCATAAGCGTATACCGAATAACATAAAACAACTATGTATCTTTTGATCTGTGTCAACAATGTAATACATTTTTAATCTTAGTCAACAGACTTCTAGATGGTACACTACTAAAAGAAAGCATAGCAAGTGACTTTTTCCCATACCTAGTTTAAAAATTTTCGAAACGTTTACCAATCGATCGATTTTAATGTAATTTTAAAAAAGGCATTAAATAGAATAAGTAAAAGAGTAAAGAACTTTTCGATCGAACCCAAGTGTTAGTGATTTAATCTAACTGTGCGGTTTAAGCAAATAATAAAGCAATTAGGGTTTAACGTACAAACAGTCAAGTTGTTTAGAAAAAGAATTTTAATTTTATTATCAAGACAAGGAAGAGAACTTTACCAAGAAGACCAAGAAGGGGAAGAAATAAAGGAAGAGGACGTAAGAGAGGCAATATTGAAAGGAAAAAAAAGTAGACAGCCGGAAGAGAAGACGGGATACAAGGAGAAGAGTAGGTATGTAGAGGGGAAAAGGTAGCAACAAAGATGATGGAAATAATTAACAAAATATGGAGAGGGGAAGACTTCCCGGGGAGATGGAGAGAAGGAGTAATATGCCTGGTATACAAAAAAGGTACAGAAAAGAAGTGGAAAATTATAGGGGGTGACAGTAGTAAACACGGCATACAAAATATATACGCTAGTACTAGGAACAAGGCTACAGAAACAGATAGAAGGAAGGAAACTGCTACCAGATAGGCAGACTGGGTTCAAGAAGAGAAAAAGAGTGATAGATAACGTATATATTTTGTAACACTTGGGAAATAAAGAATTAGATAAGAAAAGCGGGAAAACTGTGGAGTTATTTGTGGACTTAAAAGCGGTGTTCGACACAGTTAACAGGGAAAATCTATGGCAATACCTGCGAAAAAAAACGAAACAGTGATTGAAAGGATGGAGAAGATATATGAGAAGTTGGGTGAGAGTGAATGGGGAGGTGAGTAAGGAATTCGTCACAGGGAAGGGCCTGACACGGGAATGTCCATTGCGTTCAAACCTGTTCTCGGTATCTATGGGGGATTTGGAGGAAATATTATAAGGACAGCAGACTCGTGGAGTGTGGGTACAGTAACTGAAAGTTTGATCGCTGGCGTACGCAGATGATAGTGTTGGTGACTAAAGAGGGAAAGAAATGAAAGAGATGATGAAGACGTTAGAAACATACATGAAAAGAGAGGAACTGGAAGTAAACACAAACAACACAAAGATGCTAATATTTCGAAAGCGAGGGGGGAGAACGAAAAGCGACGAGTGGAAATGGATGGAGGAGGAAGTGCAGCAGGTGAAGGAATTCACATATCTGGTATGGTTGAGACATGACAATAAGAATGGAGAACGTATAGAGGAAAAAGTGAGAATAGGAAATAAATTAATAGGACAAGTGCGGAGCGTGAGGGAGAGGTTGATTGGAATGGACTTAAGGAAAAGGGAACTGCTTGATAAATGTTTGATAAATTAATAAAAAGTGTGGTGCTATATGAGACAAAAGTGTGAGGGTGGAAGGAGTAAAAAGAGGTGGAAGGGCTACAAGAAAAATATTCGAAATGGGTATTGGGGCTGGATAAGGGGACACCGGGGTACATGAGGGAAAAAGTGCGGGAAGAAAAAATTATAGTAGAGGGCAATAAATGGTGAAGACCAAATGAGAGAAAGAAGGGGAATGTAAAATATTACAGGCATGCTAGAAAGAGATAGCAGAGAAAAATAATATAAACGAAATGGGTATGCGAGTGCAAAACTAGAGAGATTAAGGGAGAGGAAGTGAGGGTAAGAGAGGACATAATAAGAAGATACATGGATGTACAAAAGCAAGAAAGATGGAAAAAATAAAAGAAGCAAAACTCAACGTAAAGTATAGAAAGATTAAAGGAGAATGGATACCAGAGTATCTGAAAGAAGGAAGAAAGAAAATAACGATAATATAATAACGATAGCGAAGTTCAGATGCGGTAGGAAGAGTTGGGAAACAAGTATTGGAGAAGGGAGAAAGAAATAAATTGCAGATTATGCGGGAAAGGCATGGAGAGTATACGGCATATGATGAAAGAGTGTAGGGAGTTATGGGAGGATGACAGGAGTGTGGAAGAAATACTAGAGGAAACGTGTGCGGGAGCAGAGTGGATGAAAACTTTGAAAAGGAGAAGTGAAAATGTAACAACCTTTTTTTGTGGTTGTATTAAAAAATACATTAATTTAAGATCGTTCTTTTATTTGGCGTATTAGTAGACAAGTTCTTAATTATTAAAATGTAGAATTGAGATAATTTGCATTTCCTAGAACATATCTTTTGGGTGTAATATTACATAAATAGTTATAGTTCCCTTTCTTAAAAAAAATTGGATTCATATTATTGTATCCGCGCAACGCGTGAAAACTTTTAGTTATTCTGAAAGCTTTTTTAATTCACTTAATGCTGAATGTTACAGCAGAAAGCATGGTTTTTACCTAATTTTTTATATATTTGGTGCCATCAGATTTTGATGGTAAGTTATTTTCTAATTCATTATATTTAAAACTAAAGCATTTGTTTTTGTGGGCACTTAACTTAACTTAGTTTGCACTCCTATTTTGCACTTAGTTTGCACTCCTATTTTGCACTTAGTCTGTACTCCTATTTCACTTATTTTGAACTCATGTTTCACATATTTTACTTATATTTTACTCATATTTTTTAATGCATACTTCTATAATAATTATTTTTAATGGCACGTATAAGTCATTCATTTACTATTCTATTATTTTTCTAATTTAAATGGCAATTTTTACTTGAATTACATTTTACAGCGCAAGTTCTACATACTTAAACTTCAAAGAAATTCAATAAATTTATGGACACAATATATTAAGGATAAATAAGCAAGACATTGACCTCACCAAGTTCACCATTATGCTTCATAGTTACCAGCGGTAATACAGTTTATATACAGAACCGTTCAAAGGTAATGTTTTTTATATAATTTTAGAACAGTATAAGACTTCTGAATTTTTAACCTTTTCAATTAGATATTGAATAAACTTAAGTATATCATGTTATTTTATTTTCATTTTGATAAATTGTTTATTATTATTCATTAAATAGGTTCTGTTGTTCCTATAAAAAGAAAGACAACATGGAGCTCGAGATTTTATAATTTTTTTATATAACATTTTTTTGTGAATTAAGTGAAGTGAAAATAATTAAGCAGATGGGAAGCAGTATTTCAGGTATGTTAATTAAACTCAGTATATTAGAACTCTCCCTATCTTAATTTACCGATTGAGCCGACGGCAGTAGCGATTGTTATTTGGTAATAATTTTATTAATTAAAATTATTCGATCAATTACACATTGCTATTACATCATCGCTTTTGTTTTAATGTTATAAGTTGGCCCAGTTTTAGTGTTTATACTTTGGCAGCCGCTTATAATGTTACAAAAAGGCAGACAGTGTGAGGTAAATAGTACAATTTGAAAGTGTAAAATTAAAATACTTTGCGATATTGTAAAAAATAAGCAAATAAAGATAAACTAGTAGTAGTAGTATTAAAGAACTTCGGTATTAGAATGTTAATAAGAATCGATGTAGAATGCAATTCAATCAATGGCATATACACCATGAGAAAATTATATCTAATTTAAATGCTATTCTGGTAGAAAATGTTGCTCTAATTACAAATACGTATATTTTTTTTATTACAAGTTTTGTTATGAACGAATAAATTCAAAGTTTACCTCGAGTAGGATTTGAACCCACGACCTGTACTTTGCTAGACTACCGCGCTAACCAACTGTGCCATCGTGATTCAAGCCCCAATCGATGTAAATTTTGTCTTTATGTATGTAGAACTGATGTAAATTCTAAATATAATGAGATTATAATCAAATTACTTACATTAATGGAACGTGAGCCTGCAATGTTGCAACATTTGGAAGGGTGTAAACATTCCTTTGTTCCCAACATTCTGTTACTTGTTTCTTAAGTAACCTAAAATTCTTAATGGATTTATTCCACTTAGTTACATGTGTATAAAGAACTTTAATAGTTAAGGCTTATTTGACATAATTACAATATGTCTAATTCATAGAAAGAAAAAATTCAGCATAACAATTCAAATAACACAATTAACAGGCTCTTTCAATATAATTGGAATTGACTAGAAACTATTACAATTTTTTAAGACTTCAGTTCCGATTACAATTAATTACAAATTTTCAGATTTAAAATGTTGTTCTAATCAATAAAGATCTAGAATTACGTAAATAATCCAGTTAAACGAACGCATCAAAAGAAAGTAGACACCTTACTTTATAAATTGAAAAGTTTCCAAACACAAATGTATAATAGCACATAAACCCGTCAGATAAGATAACGCGATACAAAAACGCCCGATAATTAAGTTATAACACTCCATAACATCAGGAAACAGCGCAAATTATAGACAAATTCTGCGCCTAACAAAATTGTCGGGTCTCACACGACTTAACCAAGAGGCATAATTATCGGGCCTTTACACAGATTCCTTAGGCGATAAACGTAATTATCGGATCTTACACAGATCGGGAATCAGCAGTAAATATCGGGTCATCAGAAAATATGAAATATCCCCTAAAATACGGTGTGTTAAAGCATAGAAAAGTACATGTTCTTGTCTACATTTTTGTCTAGCCACATTACAAGAAGTGAGCGTGTGCGTGTGCGTGTGGGTGTGCATGTGCTTGTGCGTGTGCGTGTACGTGTGCTGCGCGCGCGTGCGCGAGTGCGTGTGCGTGTGCGTGTGCGTGTGCGTGTGCGTGTGCGTGTGCGTGTACGTGTGCGTGTGTGTGCGTGTGTTGTTGCTCTGCGTATAGGTTGAATAAAAATGTCATTAATCAATATCGAAATAATCACTAATCAAAGGGCACAAAGAAACGGTAGTACTCCACAGCAACAAAGACTTGCACATTTCGTGGCACTCAACTAGATGGATCAGCAAAGGTGCTCCTGGACCAGTGCTATAAAAAAACTTCTAAAGAATCGCACGCGATATTAAAATAACGTCATCAAACGTAATTACTAAAAGACTACTTTTCTTGTCATAAGCCTAATGAAAAACCTCTAAATTCAGAAATCTTAACTTTAACTGTTGGTCCTAAATAACTGTAATAAATGCGGGATTTCAATATTAACCTAAATAAGAAACAAGGTTTACTGCTTTTGTTTAAATCGTAGAAGCATCACTACAAGGACCGCTCAATTCCGGAACTGTAAAAGAAAATGGAATTTAGAAATATTTCTTGATACTTAAATTTCCTGGACTGTTAAATAATTTTTCACTTTGAATTGGGCGGAAATAACACAAAATACATTCACTAACGAAATAATACATTTATAAGTTCCAATAATACCAACATATTACTATTAAAATAATCTTGAACAATCGGTTTAAATATAAGTTTTCGACATAGAGTTTGGTACGTCAAATTATTAATAAAGTTTTAACGAAAATAATTCCTAGCTACAAAGGAATTCCGTATATTAATTTCATTGAATCTTGCATTTTGATATAACCAAATCTAATCAATAACATACTTTATTTCTTGTCACGAATTATTAAACACTAGGTGTTAAAAAATAAACTTGCCTAATCTAGAGCGTAAAGGTAGGGTGAAAACCGATTCCTTATCTATTATCGGATTATGTTAATGCGTTTAAAGAACGTTCGTTCAAATTACAAAACACAAGCGTTTTCCACCTATTTCAAAATAATTAAATACACAAAATAATGAAAAAAAAACAGAATTTAATCACCTCTAGACATAGTTCTGTACAGATTTTGTGGGGAACTTTTCTTCCCAAGTCACCGCTACAGGGTAACAGGAGACTAGTATGGTCCGTCCCACGTGTAATTGATCCTTACTAATGATCGCGAACATAATTAACATTTAACGTTTCTATATACCGGGTGTCCAAAGCGTCACGCGACGGAAGAGTGTAGCTTCGCTATTGATTTTTCATTAAAATCATTGATACAAAAGTTATATGGTTACAATGCGTACACAAATTAAAAATATTTTAGCACCTACAGGGTGATTCGTAAAGGTATCAACTTTTTATTTTAAATAAAACACCCTGTATACTATTGCATTTTTGGATAGCCTAATGAACAAGCTTTTCAAGGATTTCTACATATAAAATGCAACGTTGCCAAGTTATTTAACAAAAATGTATTTTTTTCCTGAATGTAAGGTTAGCAATAAAAATAAATTCTTAGTTTATTATCTAGGTTAAGACAAATTCCTTCAGGGATATAATTAAGCTAGGTATAGACTTTAAAAAGATGTAAACCTTGTATTGTCATATTGAATAGGGGAGAGAAGGCTCGGTGTGAAACTTTAGCATGTCCAACGTACATCAATTCTCTTATTTCAAACGAAACACCCTGTATATTTTGGATACGGGCGAATAATACAATTAAAGACCTAACTCTTATCTAAATATATTGATACCGTTAAAATTTATAGTTTTTAAAATATTTCATTTCTTAAATTTTTTTAATAATTTAATAACGTAATGAATTAATGGACACACACGCACACACATACACAAACTCACGCACGCACGCACAGCCGCACGCACGCACACTCGCACACACGTACACGCACATGCTCACACACTCACACACACACACACACACACACACACACACACACACACAGGCACACACAGACACACAAAGAGACACATAGTCACAAACAGACACACACAGACACACAGACAACACAGACATACACAGACAAACACAGACACACACAGACATACACAGACACACACACAGACACACACAGACACACACACAGACACACACACAAGAACGACAACGACAAACAAACAAAAAAAAAAATCAAAAACACACAGCAGCACACAGACACACAAAACACACGACACAGGCACACACAGGCACACATAGACACACCTAGACACACACAGGCACACATAGACACACACAGACACACACAGAAACACACAGACACACAGACACACGCAGACACACATAGACACACACAGACACACACAGACACATAGACACACACAGACACACACAGACACACAGACACACAGACACACACAGACACACACAGACAAACACAGACATACACAGATACACACAGAGACACACACACACACACACACAGAGACACACAGACACACACTTACCCACACATAGACACACACAGACACACACATATACACACAGACACAGACAGACACACACAGTCACACACAGATACACACAGGCACACACAGGCACACACACACACACACACACATAGACACACACACACACACACATACACACACAGACACACACAGACAGACTTAGACCTACACAGACACACACGCAGACACACACGGACACACACACACAGAAACACACTCACAGAGGCACACAGACACACACTTACACAACACAGACACACACACAGACACGCAAAGACACGTACAGACACGCACAGACGCGCACAGATGCATACAGACACACACCGACACACACAGACAAACGCAAACACACTCAGACACACACAGACACACACAGACACTCACAGACACACACAGATACATAAACTCACACAGACAGACACAGACACACACACACACACACTCACACACACACAGTCACACAGAAAAAAACACAGACACAAGCAGACACACAAACACACAAAAACAAACACACAGACAGACACAGGTTCATACAGACACACTGACACACTCAGATACAGACAGACACAAACAGACACACACAAACACACACAGAGACATACACAGACACACACAGAATCACACACGCACACACAGGCACCCACAGACACACACAGACATACACAAACACATACACAGACACACACCCACAGAGACACACAGACACGCACAGACACACACAGACACACACAGACAGACACAGACGCACACAGACGCATACAGACACACAGACGCACACAAACGCACTCAGACACACACAGACACACACAAACACACACAGACAGGCACAGACACACACAGACGCACACAGACACACACAGGCACACACAGACACACACAGTCACACACAGACGCACAGGCACACACAGACACACACAGACACACACAAACACACACAGACACACAGAGACACACAGACAAACACAGACACACACAGACACACACAGACACACAAACACGCAGACGGACACAGACACACACTGACACACACAGACACCCACAGACACACCCGGACACACAGAGACACACACAGACACACACATTCACACAAACACACACAGACAGACACAGCACACACACACAGAGAAATAATTCCTAGCTACAAAGGAATTCCGTATATTAATTTCATTGAATCTTGCATTTTGATATAACCAAATCTAATCAATAACATACTTTATTTCTTGTCACGAATTATTAAACACTAGGTGTTAAAAATAAACTTGCCTAATCTAGAGCGTAAAGGTAGGGTGAAAACGATTCCTTATCTATTATCGGATTATGTTAATGCGTTTAAAGAACGTTCGTTCAAATTACAAACACAAGCGT
>JARFJB010000559.1:597500-742500 GCA_036346205.1 Vesta saturnalis | reverse complement strand
CACACAGACACACACAACACCACAGCATACACACAGACACAGACACACACACACACACACACACACACAGGACACACAGACACACACAGATGCACACGACACACACAGACACACACACAGACACACACACACAGAACACACAGACACACAGACACACTACACACAGCACACAACACACAACACACACACACACACAAAACAGACACACAGACACACAGACACACACACAGGCACACACAGACACACAGCACACACAGAGACATACAGACACATAGTTACACACACAGACACACACAGACACACACGACACACACAGACACACACAGATACACACAGACACACACAGACACACAGACACAGACACACAGACACACACACAGCACACACAGACACAGACACACAGACACACACAGACACACGACAGACACGACACAGACACCAGTACACACAGACACACAAGACACAAACAGACAGACAGTCACACACAGACACACAGACACAAGCAGACACACAGACAGACACACAGACACACCCACAACACAGACAGACACGACACAGACGACACCGACACACACAGACGGCAACACACACACAGACGGACAGACGGACTGACGGACAGACGGACAGCCGGACAGACAGACAGACGGACAGACAGGCAGGCAGACAGATAGACAGGCAGACATACAGAAAGACAGACACAGACAAGATTTTTTTCTGAAATTTTTGTTTTTGGGCGTTTTTGAACATTTTAGAGCCATTTAGCAAATACAAATTTTTGAAAAATTTTTTAGCGATGCTGTACTTTCCATCCGTTGGATGTGGAAGTAAAAAGTAACTGACTTATACAGGGCGTTAAAAAATGAAATTTATTATTAGATTTTCCTATACGTAACTTTTCACATTTTCCTGAAAAATGCCAATTTTTAAAATGTGGACTGATTTTTACAGAACGCAATATTCACATAGGGAGCTATGATAGGTAGCTGTTAGCCCACAATGCTGCAACTGCCGATACCCTTTACCGAATAGAGGCATATTTATCGAATACTCTTAACAATTATTACCTGCTTTCTAGGTTAATAACATTTCTGGGACTACGCTTCAGCGAGGTCCTCTGGTACGTTTCTTCATATTGTTTAGTGTTGTCGGGGGGTGAGTTGTAAACAGTTCCCTGAAAGTATCTGAAATAAAAAACTTCCGGCCCAATAGAAGGACCTTTCAGGCCACTCCGTAGGCCCACTTCTTCCTTAAAAATCCCCGGTGACGCTGTCGAAATAAGGCGAAACTCCGTCCATTTGAATCCACATAATTCTTTTTATTTCCAAGGGAATAATAACTAATTTTGTGTAAAGTGATTTCCTATAAGGCGTTTATTGTACTGAACACTCCCAGTTTTTTCAATTGGGTGATTGGGTAATTTCTACAAGGAAACCTTTTAGTTTAAACGCAAGATGCGAGCAAGATATTTTAGAAACATTTTCCGAGAACAAATATCACTTCGTTCTTTTTTAAGAAAAACTGTCATTTTGAATTATTGTAACAAAAAGAGGAGGAAAGCTGAAACAAGTTCTAACTTATTAAATGATAACTCCTGAAGGAATGATTTAAAATAACTGACAATATAATATGAAACTGACGTAGCCTACTATGTGAATATTGTGTTCAGTAAAAAATCAGCTCGAATTGTATTTTTAAAAACACAGGTTTGATGTTTCCGAAAATGTATCTCTAGTAAAACCCTACCTATCACAAAAACGAAACCTTTTTACGTCTTATACTTTAGATATAATATTACATGTCGTATACCATGAGTAAGAAATTAAAACTGAAGTTTGTATAATAGTTATGTATGTATTAAGAACATAATAAGATTTTTATGGTCCGAGGCGCTATATAGGAAATACATTGAATATTTAAAATTAAGTATAAAGTTCATTGTTTTCAAAAGACATACATCTTATTTAGGTTCTGGTGCGTTACCATGAAAACGAGTACAAAAGCAGGCATGACAAACTGAAAATTCATTTGACGCTTGGGTTTAGTTGGTTTTGAACGGAATAACCCTAACATTTCCATAAATACGATTAATGAAATTGAGGAATTGTACCACCTAGTATAAACATGACTAATTTTAAGAACTGCGTTGTAAATATTTTTAAATATACCCGTAGTTCTCAATTTTTTTTATAGATGGTTACATCAAAGAAATCTAGCTATAATTGTAATATTGACATTGAATTTTGCGTTTATTTCTATTTTTATGTCAGAGACGGCGTTGCTATTTTATAACAAAATAATTAACGCGTATAAGAATGCCATTACACTACAATCTAGTTTGCAAATATTTACCAACTTTTCCTAGTCAGTGTTGCAAACTTATTTTATAATATTACAATAAAATAAAAGTAACTTTGTTAAATTTTTTTAAATGTTTTTCTTATTTTTTTAATGAATTAAGATTTCCTATTTCTCTAGCTACTTATGTGACATGTTAAATAAGTTGCGAAAAACTACACTTTTTGTTGCACTGTTCGTACATTTCTTTAACTTGGTTAATCCTCCTATTTTGTTCGGGTCAATATGACCCAATCGGGTTCTTCTAATGTGCCCAATTCGTTAACCCGGTGATTTGAGTAATTCAAATTAGAAGAACGAGAAGCAGATTATAGTCATAGGCGAATGTATTTTATTAGTTTTGCTTTATTTTCATAAATATAAATAACTTACATAATATCGCCACATTATTGCGCAATATTGCGCATATTGCATGCGTTATTTGCGTACCGGTATACAAGTTTATTCCTGTTGAAACTTGTCTGTGGCTCCGGGTATAAATGAAGCCAGTGAGCATCTGTATGTTCTCAAAAAACCTTAAACAAAATCCGAAATCGATCCAACCTCCTGGGTGCCCTTAGGGGACGCATAGGGGGATGTAAGCCCGAAACCCTTCAACACACCTATAAGACCTTTATACGGCCCGTCTGTAATAGATTACCGTGCTCCATTGTACGCTACCCTAAAACCCAAAGACCTAAAATCAATAGCCTCATGTGAACTCCTACGGAGAATACACCGGTTACATTATAGAACTGCCAATGAAATCACCATTCAACACGCTAACATCACACCTATCACCCAACGGCTCCAAAAACTTCAATCAAACTACACCCACCGTAGGATATTCGGCTACACAGAAGCTACCAAAAACGTCCTCCGCATTCCATATACCCACATCCAATACCTAAGAACCCACAGGAGAAAACCCAAAAACAAATTCAAGCACTCTCCAACTATCCTGGCCCAGAATCTCGAAAACCTCCCCGAAGAATTAGAAAACCTCCTAGATGATATCCCTTACGCCCTTAGATAAAATCGAAGACGACCACTGCAACAACCAAGAAATCGATAACACACACCTCACTTACACGTCTCATTTACACATTACACGTACACACCACACATATACACGCAATCCAAACAAAAAATAATATTATGCTAATAATAATTTTTTTTGCAACCATCTAATCACTATACACTACATTGTATGCACTAATACAATACACACAAGTATATAACCCCACTAACACAAGGAAGACCCAGGACTCAAGAGGAACCAGACTCCTGAGCAGTCCGCAGGAATAAGTAATAAGATAAGCTATACTACCAATAAGCAGTCTAACTAATAAGCATACTAACAAAAAAAATCTGTGTGTTAGTTTCGTAGTAAATACCAAACCTGATGTTACACTCTAATAAGAAATACCTAACAATTGAAATTTCTTATTGAAAATGTGTAGTGAGGGAGTGCTTACAGATAGTGTGACTTGAGAAACTTTTGTGTGTTTCTGATAGTGATTCTAATGCTTCTGAAGAAGAAGACCATTTGTCCGAAACCGAGATATATAATAGCGAATCGGATGATTAAGTGGAAGCTGGTACGGATAATCACGTAACTTCAAACAATGGCAATAGAGTATGGAATAAAAAGACCCATCAGTCGGGAAGGTTATCAGCAGCAAATATTATTTCGTTGATTCCTGGGTATTCCAAGGTATGCTACGTCGCAAATAATTCATATAAAATCCGCGTACTTCTTATATTTCACACCCAAAATTGGAAACCTAATTTTGAAAATGTCAAATTTAGAAGGCAAAAAACTTTGTGGTGACACGATTCAAGAACTAACATTAGTTGATCTAGAAGCATATTTTGACCTACTGTTTCTAGCTGGAGTGTATAAATCTCATGAAGAGGCAACAGTCAGTCTATGGGATGGAAATGTAGGTCATTCAATATTCAGAGCAACAATGTCGCTACAACGATTACATGTAATTGCACGAATAATTCGCTTTGACGATCACAAAACTCGACCACAACGACGCTAAACTGATATAAACAGATATATTAGCTCCCATACAGGACTTGTGTGATGAATGGGTTGGAATTCTACCTAAGCTCTATAATGTTCACGAAAATGTAACAGTAGAAGAGCAACTGATACCTTTTAGACAAGTTTATCGAGAATAAACCTGCTAAATACGGAGTCAAGATTTGGACTTTATGCGTTTCTGTAACTGCTTATGTATATAACCTGCAAACTTACCTCGGGAAAAAAGAAGGTGAACCTCCAGAGGGAAGTGAAGGTAAAAGAGTTGTGCCAGATCTTACTTATGGTCTAAAAGGTCACAACGTAACATGTGATTATTTTTTTACCTCGTACGATCTGGGTACTATTGAAAATAAAAATAACTATGCTTGGCACTATTCGCACAAATAAGCCTGAATTGCCCGTCGCATTGATCTGCAACAGGAAAGAAGTTCTTTCTCCAAAATTGTACTTTATCAAGGACACCTCGATAGTTTCTTATATTCCGAAATGGAATAAAAATGTTACGCTCATGAGCACCATGCACCACAATAACAGATTGTGTAACCAAGATCATAAAAAAGCCGTTAGATACGTTAATAATAACATACGCATGCAGACGGCAAACTAAAAGATGGCCAATGACTATCTTTTACAATATCATGGACGTTTCAGCTTACAACGCTTATGTTCTGTGGTGCGAAGTAACTCCAACGAGGAATGCTGGAAAACTTACAAAACGGCGACTATTTCTTGAAGAACTGGGTAATTCCTTGATCACTCCATTATTGCAAGAAAGAAAACGTCTCCCTCGAAGTATTCCTGCATCTGAAATGGTTATAAACTCACGTTCTTCAACCAGTAATGCCGAAGTAAGGGAGCAATCAACTACAACCAAGCGTATAAGATGATAATAAAACTAATGTGGTATGTTGTAATTGCTCAAAATACCTGTGTAAAGCCTATGTCAAGACTGTAACAAATAAATGTATATACCTAACTGCTACGTTTTTCACATAACATTTATAATAATATGTAATAAAAATAAAATAACATAATAAAATGTAATAAATAATAAATACTAAAGTGAGAATAATGAGAAGATGCGTGCACATCATAACTTTTTCATGACGTAATCTGGTAGTATGTTTATGTGTAGTTCCTTTTAATTTTGTAAGTATGCAACCCAACAAACAATAGCATTTTCTGCTGGCATACCTTTATAACATTCTTGCCTTCATTACATTTATATATCTTTTGTTCAAACAATGGTTATCTAGGTGTGTTCTTGTTCAAAATAACCTATTAGCGAAGCAATAAGTTCCTATAAGTAATTTGATTATAATCTCATTATATTTATCAGTTCTATATACAACGATCGGCGCTTGAATCTCAATGGCGCAGATGGTTAGCGCGATACTCTAGCAAAGTACAGGTCGTAGGTTCAAATCCTACTCGAGGTAAACTTTTCATTTATATATTTAAGAAAATTAAAGTTCCTTTGATTGCCGTGGAAAATAATCTGCCATTATTAGGTTAGGTGAATCAAACGATTGCACTAACAAAATGATATCTCTAGGAATAATCACGCTTGTTCTTAAAAGAACAGTTTTTTTTTTATAAATACAAACAAAAAATTAAACGACAATTAAAAATTTAAACCAACAATCAAGTCGATTAAAGTACAATACAATGAATCGTATTAAAATATAAAAATGATTACGTGCACGCATCTTCTCATTATTCTCACTATACACCTTATTTCTTATTATTATTTACTGTTATATCAATTTAACGACAATAAAACGACAACTATAGGCTCCCAGGTCATAATGACCCGAACACAATAATGTTAACACAATAGTAGGGTTAATAATACTTTGATGCAGTTGTTCTTTCTAGTGTTGTGGATAACATTTAGATCAAATGTTTTTTTTAATCTCTAATCTGTCTAAGTACTAATGTGGAAAACAAAATTTCCGATTTTGGCCAATTTCATCCCTTAAGCATTTACTTTATAAGACCTATTAGATCACATCCTCAAAATTACTGTTTAACACGAAAGTGTTCTTAAAAATACTAAAAAAGTGTTTATGCAAAACAGTTTTGCAAATTTGTCAACATCACAAATCGTTTTCTTTTATTTTTTTTTCGTTACATCTACCAATCTCTGTTAGTGTTATACAAAGTTAATATATACATATTAAGGAAATAAATTTTGTAGTAGGGCATTAATATTGTTTCACACTGTACATCATAAACGAAAAGTGAGTATTGATTAAGATTAGTAGCGCTATCTATCGATAATAAGTAGAAGAAACTTGGCAACTGTGATCGTTGGTCGATGATGTCACTACACTTATGTCATCGCCATCTTTGTTCTCTGTGATCATGCGCATTCTGTCAGAAACCCAAAGTAAAGTGAATCCGTCACTGAAAATAAGTGAAAATAACGCGAATTTTAAATAAATTAAGGCCATTCGGGCAGTTCTAGGTTAAAATAATGGCAAAACCCGAACAAGTGTTAACGATTGAGCCCCAAAATGAACTTAGATTTAGAGGTGAGCCTCCACTAATAATCTATCGACATAATCCCTTTAACCGTCCTACCTCTTACAATCCAACAAAATCTATTTCAAGTTATCAGCCTTTTCAGGGGATTCTTTCAGAAAACATTCAAACATGCCAATTGTACAATTACTCAACATTTTATACGTATAATTTGACGCTTAAGACAAAGTCCATTCATTGATTATTGCAGCTTAACATAATCTTTCTTATCAGCTGTAAAATAATTATGATTTTCAGGCCCTTTTAATGTACCCGTGACATCGTATATGAAATTATCCAATCCATCAGATAGAAAAATCTTATTTAAAATAAAAACGACTGCTCCTAAAAAATACTGTGTTAGGCCAAATTCGGGATTACTGGAACCAAACAGTAATGCCGAAATAGCAAGTGAGTGTTATATAATTCATCACTTCTGTAACATTAATACTCGAAAATTTGTAGTTTGTTTACAGCCCTTTATATTTGATCCGACCGAAAAAAATAAACACAAATTTATGGTACAAACAGTTTACGCACCGGACTCGGATGCCAATTTGGAACAATTATGGAAAGATATAAATCCAGAACAAATGATGGACTCAAAATTAAAATGTGTATTTGAATTACCGCCAGTTCAGGCGGATGAACCACAAGAAGAACCTGTTAAAGTTAGTCCTAAAACTGTCGTTCAGTCGTCAATAGCAAATGCATCTGTTGAAACTGAATTGGAGAAAGCTGCAGCTGAGGTATTTGTGCTTAAAATACTTAGCAAATTTAACAATTGATTTTAGGTACAGCAATTAAGGGAGGAAGAAAGTTCGTTACGGCAAGAGAATTTGCGACTTAAGGAAGAAATGTTACGATTGAAGCATTCTGTGAATATCGGTCAGCCACAAATGTCTAAATACACACCAAATGCAGCACAACAACAAGGAATTTCCGTTGCGTATCTTGCTTTCGGTATTGTAATTGCGCTTTTTGGTATTATTATGGGAAAGTTTGTACTCTGAATGCCCTATTTTACCATTCGTCTTTACGTGTACAGACTATACATACAAAATACAGTGGCTTCTGATCTTTCCACTATTGTACATTTATTTCTTCATTCTCCTTCAGTTTATTATTTTTGTTTCAAATAAAATAGATTTGTGTGCCCACTTGAATTTTTCGGTGCATTTTTACAATTTTAGTTAAATGCACTTTCATTGGCTATTATGACTAATTAACGACTGTGATGTGTGTGTATAGAAAGTTGAAAAATTTCATATTTTCGTATGTGAAGCGCAGTTCAAGTTTTTCATAGGTTTAACGAAATTTGAAATTTTATATTTATACGCATAGAAAAGATCGAGGCTACTCATCTAATTTCATATGCAACTTGTTAATGCTACACACAAATCATATTCGTAATATAGTATGCAACTTGGGGGCATCTTTTACTTAAAGTTGCAATATGTGGTAATTAAAAAAAAAAATATTACAGTAGTAGTTGAGATAAATATCATTAATACTATATGTACGGTAAAACAATTTCCATTTAATTTGCATTTCGTTATATGAATTTTAATTGTTTTTGTTTCGGTAATGGTTAGGTTCGCACATGCCAAGATTATATTTTTGCATGATTCTGTCTGACAAATGTTTATATAACTGTTGTATTTCCATATTTAACGCACTCTGTATAGAACAAGCATTTTTTTTTAACGATTCTGAAAATGTGTGACAATTCTGCTTTTAAATAATTCTTGGTCTATTTTTTTTATTTTAATGTTTGTGTAATTTAATTTTTTAAGTAAACTTGGCTTGGTGCATCTGTTCATATGTATTATAATTATAATAAACTTCACAATAACTATTGTATTATTTGTTATGCTATTAGCCTGGTAAGTGTAATTTCAATAATAAACTTAATCTAATTGATTTATTAGTTGATTTATTATAAATTATCAATGTTTTAATTAGTGTTGTCAGTACCACTGCATTTGTTTGGCGCCATCACTGATGACAATGATTCATCAATATACGATTACACTAATGAATATTAAATCTAATTACCATTGGATTGTGCAAAGTTTTAGCAGTTATCGATTTATTTATTCCATATTATTACTGCATTATTAACAAGTAATGTATAAGCAAACAGGATGTTACTTTTAGGTGTGTAGATAGCCTGGTCTTTCTTAAATGTGATTTAAACTTGTATGTAACTTTGCCCACCAATAGTAAATAAGTTGCAGCAAAATTCTATAAATGCGGCTAATTTCACGGAGCTTCAATAAATAGTTTGTTATTCAGTAATTAGGTGCCGTTAAAGTAAAATTTTGCGCCCTTAAGTGAAAGGGTTTATGTACTTACACTGACTCGACTAACTTCGCAGCCACAAACTTCTGCATAAAGCAATTGTTTTATAATGTAATTATGCACCGTTAAAATAAAATTTTACGCCTTCACAGGAAATAAGTTATACCAAAAATTACATTGACAAAGCAACCATTACATAATGTTTTGCGTCCCTATACGAAAAGAAATTTTTGTAAAATTACATTAACAAACAAAATACACCCACGTACCACACAAGATTAAAACACGTTTCTATAGTTAAGCTATTATCAGCGGTCCACTAGGGCAGACTAAAGAAAATTTCTAACATATATACCATCAGCGAGTAACGCTTCGTTGCTAATCAAGAGACAATTTAATGAGTTCTAAATAGCCTAAAGGTCCTTGATCATTATTCATTAGAATTTTTGAAGATCTCGAAACTTTCATAACAATCAAGTTCGTGCGTATAACTAACATGTTTGATTAATGATACCTCATCTCCTACATAATTTTTATCAAACATGTAGGGCTATGGCAGACTTGTGCCAACATTTGTATTTTATATGAGCTAAATGTTCTTTAAAGCGAATCGTTTAGTTTGCCCCACATATATTTGTTCACAATTTTTACAATTAATCTTATAAATTCCCAACCTATTCTGCTTATCCACTTTATCTTTTGGATTGCCTAAAAGAGTTTGCAAACTATTATCTGAGGTAGTGACTTTTCAAATTAATTTTGGAAAAGATTTTAAGTAGACCTTTTGTATAAGCAGGATAGTTTGGTAACTTTACATACTTTGTTTCTATTTGTTCTCTAGTGTTACCTAATGTAGTTACGTTCTTAACCTCATCCTATGTGTTTGTTGCTTAACTATATTCATAACCTTTTCATCTGAAAACCCATTGTATGCAGCAATTCCTTTAACCCTGCTGTTCTCCTCAACAAGACTATACACATGTGCTCCTTCGGGTCATAATGACCCGAACTCCTGAAATATGAATTATACCAAAATAACAACAATTTTTATACATTTATTTCTCTAATGCAGTGTTTTTTATATGAAACGTGAAACTTACAATGAATTCAACCAAATTTAAAAATAAAAAGGAAACGGAATAAAAAATGTCTAATAATTGACATGATCCACTACTTCTTACAGTCGGGACAATAATAGGTCACGTGTTCTTTACACAAATACTTTTTTCACTTAATGCAGGTCATATTAGTTTTGTTATCGCATTTAGAAGGGCAACATTTGCAGCGTGCTCTGTATTTGTTGCTAATTCCAGGAAGAGATGCGGTAGAATTTTCCAACAATGGATGTTGAATAGCTGTTACAATTGCAGCTGCTTGTTCATTACGGGTAGATGTTTTCTGGACAAAAATGTAAGGATTTAGCAATTGTTTGCCCAGTTGTTCCAAAAACAGTTTTCTTTTGAACAAAACATTTTTATTCCAGTCTGGATTTATTTCGCGCCATAAGGCGAAAGCATTATAGGCACTGATATCTAAAATGTTGTAAGATAAGATTATGGGCCATCGATTTGTTTTTCGTTTGCATGTGTATGCGCCGATTAGCTGATCTAATGTATCAACTGCTCCTTTGGTAGAATTATAATCAAGTATAATTTGTAGTTTTTTGTCTTCTCTATCACTTATTTGCTTCTGGTTATGAAACGTACTCATTAGCAGTGGGGAAACTAGGGGGGGGTGCAAGGTGTGCCAGGCAAGCCATGACATACCCCAGAAAAACGGAGCACTTCCCCATTTTTCATTCTTATCTTAAATTCCATCTAACAACTTAATTCGTTAAATCTTAAACCATTGCGATAAACAAACGAGTAGTAATAGTTACATAGTGATAAGTACAATTATTAATTATTATTTATTATGTAAGGACATTAGAATATTCGTCATTCGAGCATAAGTTGTATCGGTGAAATAATATTTGTTTAGCTAAGCGGCGCGGCGGCGGTAGACTGCTGACTGTGACTGTGCTGCACTTGGAATTGTTTTGGTTCATGATACTGATATGCGTTGAGTGTTGATGCATAAACAATAGCATGTATAGTTCCTCTTTCACGATGTAGTAAACCCAGCAAGCATAAAGACGCCGCAAAGATTAGTAGATTAGATTAGTTTACATACAGTTTACATTAACATTCTAAAAGATAACTTTTTATAAAGGAAGCGAGACTTGAAACTTAAAAATAGTGTAACATACCGGAAATGGTGACTCATTATTCCGAACAATCTAGATGTATGAATCATAATTACGATGCCTCGGCAGACGCAGACAGCAGCTTACGTAAATTATTAGTCATCTAACTTCTAGAAGATTCGAGAAGGGTTGCTTGCGTCATCGGTGCCTATATAAGCAACGCTGCAACGCACGATGAATTCATGGGGTTAGTACTTGTTATAGTTATGTTTAATGTTTTATGCAATATTATTATTATTATGAGCCAAGTGCCAATATAACCTGTGTTCGGTGTTCCATGTTCTGAGTCTTCTGTGCTGACATCACAGTGCGGTGTGAAATAAAACATCAAAGCAAACAAATAGCCACTGCCAAGGCCAACTGCCACAAACAACTAAGGACTGAGGTAATTTTACTTATTAGTATGTTTGTTTTAGAGTATTATAAGATGTTAAAATTTTGATGGGTGAAAAAAAAAGGAAAGATTGCATCACAAGTTTCAGTTAATAATAATAATAATAATAGTTTAAAGTTAAAACTGCAAAGGGATTTTGATTTGTACTTTCTTTCACGCCTTTTACTTGTTTCCCCATCAGTGTCCGAGCAGTTAGCTTCGGTGTTTATAAATTTGTTTTTATTTGCGTTGCAGATTGCAGATTGTGGGCGGTTTGAACATGAAGAAATTCAAAAACATACGATCGTTTTTCAAATCTGCCACAAATCAACCCGACAAAGATGAGACTGAGACAAGACAAACGTCTACTCCAGTATGTGACTCAACAACAAATATTGAGATAGCTTGTGATTTAACACAATCTTCAACTTCAAATATAGAAAATGTTGGTGAAGGCATACGAGAAGATGTAAATAAAGCCGCTGAAGATGGGCAAGGTAGCAAAACATCCGATGTTTTTACATCTGCAGAAACAAATCAAAGAGGATGAAATGATCCAGAAGATCAAGATCTAGGAACTCTTGATAGTGGTCCTTCGCAGCCAAGAGGCCCAAGGGTTGTTTTTCCAAAAAATTCATTTGGAGATAGACGGAGATCGTTTTCGTTTCAATTCTTTGATACTTATCAGTGGCTTGAATATAGTGCGAAGTTAGATAAAGCGTTCTGCTTTGTCTGCAGACATTTTCGGCATTCTGTAAATATTCGAGATCAAAATGAAAAGTTTTCGATTAATGGGTTCAGTAATTGGAGGAAGCTAAGTGAGTCGCTGAAAAAACATGACACCTCTTTGGCTCAGAGTGACTGTATGCAAAGGTTTGTAGGCTACAAGCATTCCTTGAAGACCGGAGATGTTCATAAGAAGCTAACCATACAACATGAAGAAATGATAATACAGAACCGAGATTATATGATAAAATGAATCGACATGATTTTATACTTGACACGTCAAGGGCTGCCACTCCGAGGACACCGAGAAGACGCAACATCTACTAACCGAGGAAATTTTCTGGATTTGGGTGAAATTATGACAAAACGACACGAATTTTTCGATGCATCTAGACAGACATATCAGTTATTGCAGTTCCAAAATACAAAATGAAATAATAAGCATCGCATCTCAACCTGTTATTGAACAGATTATAGAAGAAGTGCGGCAATGTGTTTTTTTTTCGATAATGGTTGATGAAGCTAGGTGCTACAAACAAGAACAATTGTCCGTGGCAATCAGATATACCGTAGGCTTGGAAGTTGAGGAACGTTTTCTTGGTTTCGTAGATTGTTCTTCTTCTAGAGATGCCGAGAGTTTAAAAATACATATTAAACAGTATCTAAGTAAATGCAGTTTGTTGAATAACGCCATATTAATTGGCCAATCTTATGATGGAGCCAGTGTTATGTCTGGGAAGCACCAAGGACCGCAAGCCAAAATAAGGGAGGATCATCCACAAGCCATTTACTTTCATTGCTTGACACACAGGATGAACTTGGTAATTGTCGACAGTTGTGCTAAGGTGTCTACCGCAGCTGCATTTTTCAACACTGGAGGCAATATACGTCCACTTCTCTCAACCCGGTCATCACTCTCATCTCATAAACGCCCGTGATGCTCTAGGTATAAAGTCGGGGGGCGAAATGGGAAGTCTTAGCAGTACCAGGGGGAGTTGTCGATATGAAAATTGCAAATCCCTTTTGAAAAATTTCCAAGCAATTCGAAATGCTCTGGATGAGGAAATTGAACAAGGGCGAGAAAAAAATTCTGTAGAAGCACTTGGAATACAGGCATCAATGATAAAGCCACAATTTATCGTTTGTTTGTTCGTCTTCCATTCAGTGTTAATGGTCGCAAATGTACTGAGTAAATATTTTCGGAGAAATGATGCCACACTAGGTCAGGCTTGTGATATCATAGATATCATTATAAGTAGCTTTGAAGAGAAGAGGAACAAATTTGAGGACCTGTGGAGTGAAATAGAAAAATTCTCAGGAGAACAAGACATTTGTTTGGAGCCTTCAAGGATTTCAAAAAAAAGGAAGCAACCACAAAGGCTTAATGAATATCTATCTGACTCAACCCTGGGTAAATCATCTCTGATCGACATACCTGCAGGAACTACAGCTCCCGAATACTGGAAAGTCAACATTTACTACCAAGTCATGGACAACGTGATTGGCAATATGAAAAAACGATTTGAAAATCTTCCCCTTGCAAGATCGATTGATTCCTTTATGAAGCTATATTTGGATCAAGCATTTGAGTTCGTCGCCAATTATCAGAGGGCCTTCAATATCGAAATCTCAACACTTCAAGCTGAAGTTTTAGTGATACGAAATTTATTCAAAAATAAAAATCTTGAAATCACGTTGGAAAATCTAAAAGTTCAAGGGAAGGGGGATCTGACTCCAAATCTTTACAAATTACTACAAATTGCTGTAGGCCTTCCAATCAGTTCAGCTGGTTGCGAAAGAAGTTTCTCCGCTATGAGGCGGATAAAAACATGGCTGAGAACCACAATGGTACAGGATAGATTTTCAAATTTATCACTTCTCTGTATCGAAAATGCTTTAGTTAAGCAGAAATTGTCGGCTGAACAAGTTCTCTCTGTTTTTATAAAAACAGATAGAAAACTAAAATTAGTTTGAAGTTTTGTTTATTCATACTTATATGTTATATTTCCTAAATAAAATGTGAAAACAAGAAAGTCTTTTACTTAAAGTAGGTATATGACAAACCATGATGATGAAAACCAAAACTGTTTAAAATTGAGAGTGAAAACAAGATTGACGTAGTTTTCATGCGGATGCATCTATAAAAAAGTGGTGTGTACGCCCCAACAAAATTTTTATACGCACCCCTCCCCAAAAAGAGCCCGTGGGGCCTGGCCCCTCCCAGAAAAATTTCGCCACTGCTCATTAGAATGACCTTCTTGTATTTTTTTGGAATATAAGATACAACTGCGGTATCTTTAGTAAAATAAAATTTGGAACCATGCACAACGTTATTTACTTCCATGATAGGTAGCTCAGGCTTGCTTTTCCTGACAGTCCCTAACATAGTAAGATTTCTTTTGAGAAGCATTTGAGCCAATTTATACGTCGTAAAGAAATTGTCACAAGTTACATTCCGACCACTTAGTCCACAAGTAAGGTCTAAAACTACTCTCAGCCCTGACCCTTCTCAGGTTTTCCCGTATATACTTGAACTTCTAAAGCATAAGAACTTGCACTATCACAAAGCGTCCATATAGGAGACAGGCGGGCAAAACGGGGTACTTAAGCTTTAAAGTAGAATTAAAAAAAAACTGCAACTTTGAAGGTTTAACAATAAGGCAAATGTCATTGTTATAGTATTAACTATTTATTACTATAATTTGAAGTTAAAAAAGGTAAACGTTTTTCTTATTTTACAAAAGAAGAAAATTATGCAAATTACCCCATTATACCCGTCGTATAGGGCAAAATGGGGTACCAAACTTAAACCAAGAAAAGCCTATTGACAAAGTTCGCAAACAAGTACTGCTTCATCATCTTCATCTTCTACACTCGCACGTGAATTGTGAGCCCATTTATGACAACGAGAACAGCTTATCCATCCCTCTGTGGAACTCGAATAAAAGTATCCGCAGTACAAGCAGTCAGTGTCACTATCTTCGCCTTCTGAATCGGACTCTACTTCTTTAGTTTTTTTCAATTTTGATTTCTTAATAGTCTGAGATTTGGTTTCATTATCGGCTATCTTTCTTTTCACTGATTTCACCTTGATAGCCTGCTTTTTTTCTTCAGCCAATTCCAGCTCCGTTTTATAGGGTGAAGACGTTAAGATGACAGTTTTGCCCCTTTTTCTTAACACTCGTTTCTTGGATTGATTTACTTTAGGCACTGCTAAGATCGCTTCGGGACTTACAAAACTAGTGTCACTTTCTTTGGACGATCCTGGTTAAGGCTCGGGCATCTACTTTCTAATCGATGGTCCTGGTTGAGGCTCAGGCGTCTTCTCTCTAATATACGACCCTGGTTGAGGCTCGGGAGTCTCCTCTCTAATGAACTGTAATTGACTTTCAGGTCCACTGGGACCAACTTCTATATCAGTTGTAGCTGATGGCAAGAAATCTGCTTCAGAAAAAACGGCCATATCCACAGGCCACACGCCGGTTGCTTTAAAACCATTTATGGCAGTAACCATTGTAGCTGCTCTTAAATATGCGGCACTGAATAGGCAGGAAATTTTTTGAAATGTTACTACTCGTCCAGGATTTGTTCTAAGCCATTTCCTTACTTCGTCGTCATAATATGCACTTAGTGGCTTCATAAATGCAACATCTAAGGCTTGAAGACGGTGCGTGCAATGGGGTGGAAAACATATCATTTGCACCCCATTTTCCCTAGCATAATTAATTACGTCTAGATTTTTGGTATGTGACGAATGACCGTCTAGCAGAAGCAGAACTGGTGAATCTTTTGAAGCTCTAGAATACTCGACAAACTTCGTAAACCATGAAAAAAACAATATCTTATCTATCCACCCTTTTTCATTAAGTTCAACCCATCCACCAGGCACGAGGCCATCCAAAAACCCCTGTTGCATTCACTTCCGGGGAAATATTAGCATGGGAGGCATATACGCCCCTGATGCAGAGAAACAAATTTCTGCAGTGATAGTTTCACCCCTCTCGGCTGACGCAAGCGCACCAACTTGGCGCTTTCCTTTTGAGGCTATAATTTTAGAAGCCCCTTTTGGATTGACCGTAACTCCTGTTTCGTCCACGTTGTAGATTTTTTCTGCAGTTAGTTTATATTTCTGGGCAGTTTCTTCCAACAGTTTAAAGAATTGTTGTATAGCCACCTTGTTGAATCCCATCGCACGGGCACCTGACGTAGCCTCGGGCTTTCTGATTGACAAGTCCTTGTGCCTATTCAAAAACCCCTGCATCCATCCCTGCCCAGCCATTTTGCGATCTTGGTTAAAGGGTTGCTCAATCCGATTTTGATTAGCAAGTTAAAGGCAAGTTGCCTACATTCTGTCAGAGTCAATCTAAACAATCTTGCTTCCATACCTTTAAGATAATTAACAAGTTCAACTTCTTGTTCGGGAGTAAAAACAGACCTTTTAGCGCCTAAAACTTTTGCAACAGAATAACCTGCATTATGTCGTTGTTTTTTTACGTGACGCTCTAAAGCTGTCTGAGGAACGCCAAACGAGATCGATGCTCGATAGTAACCCATCTCACCACTTACTACAGCATTTACAGCCTGTTGCATGCTCGGTTGACCATTTTTGACGATCCGTCTTCCTTTTGTAGGTAAACACCATCTGGAAACAAAACCAAATTGTGTTTGTAAGGTTGCATAAAAGTATGTCAAAAAGTGGGTGTTTTGGTTAGATTTATAATAAAATAAATAGGTCATAAGCTTACCATAATATGCTTATAGGGCAAAACGGGGTACCCCATTTTACCTTACCTATTGCTACCCCATTTTGCCCAATGAGCAGATTTTTGAAGTTATGACCTATTTAAATTATTACAAGTATTTATTTTTTAACACAATGACAAAGAAAGTCTCTAGAAAACATTCACTGTTAGTGGGTAATAATGTTTTCTAAAGATAAATTGATTTACTAATACTTACGATGAATTTATTCTTGGGCGATATTATAACCTTGTTTACTAAAAACGCACATGTACTACTCACAACGGTCGACTACCAACTAGTGACAAAGAGTATACAGAATCTCTTTGCTATTGATATCTACTTTATGACAGAGGCCGTATACACGTGTATGTAATATAATTACATTATCGTCGTATAGATGGAGCGAGTGGTATTGAAAAAGAACCGGGTACCCCGTTTTAGGCAGCTACCCCGTTATGCCCGCTTGTCCCGTATTTATGCCACATTTTGCTGGCTTGCTTGGTATATACTGCTTGAATGGACAACGACCTCTAAATGCAACCAGCTGCTCGTCCACAGTTACGTTTTGTCCAGGATTGTACAATTTTGGTAATATTTCAGCCCATTTGTCCCAAAATTCTCTAATAGGAGCCAACTTATCCGTAGCCTTCTTTCTTGACGATCTTCTTCCACAAACTTCTGGTAGATTCATCATGCGATCTGTAAACTCCTCCTAACAGTAACAAACCTCTGTACGCCTGCAACGTAATGTCATCTAACTCTTGCCACTCTACGACCTTCGATGTTAGTAATTTTCAAAATTATATTTTCCAGAGAACTATTGAAAAATAGCTGAAATGTAGATTTTACATCCTGGACTCGTGCATTGCTGTATCTAGTTGGGCCTGGAGCGACTTTTATGATATTTGCACTAGTTGCACGCCCTGATTGAGGAAATGAATCTAACATCCAAGTTATGGCATTATCTTTAGATTGAACCGATTGAGCAGGTGGCATCAATTGCATAGGATTTGTCCGTCCAGCATCGTCGAAAAAATCATCGTCTGACTGTTCATAATCACTATCTTCACTGATATGATCTTCCTCTTCAGAAGCTTCATCGTCACTAATGTCACTCAAATTATCAATAAGTTTTTCTAAGTCTTTACCACTAAGAAATTTTTTTACCATTATTGTTATTTCAGCACTTTAGAAGAACTAGTAGTACGTACAACAAACCGCACTTTACTCTGCAACGTAACAAACAAAACTGTCGGTTGCATACTGCGATATGATATTTATACCTGCTGCAAGTTGCAAGTCTGTTCCTGTTTCGACTTGCACACGCGGCTACAGATCTGCCGAAAATGCTGTAGTAACTCGCATAGGTCATCCACAACTCTTTTACTTGCTAATAAAACCATCCTAGTTGAAGCAATCATTTTAGGAAGAAGATCTTTGGTAATTATAAATAAGAAGAAGAATAAGATCAAGAGTTGTGGATGACTCTCTTAGGTTTCGACTAACGGTATCCAATCCGGTGCTACCTAGAATGTATTGCTTGCCTAAAATTCATAAACCACGTAATGCTATGCGACCCATTGTTTCTAGTATTAATTCACCTAGTTATCTGCTGTCCAACTGGTTATCTAGTAAATTTCATAACCTCTCCTACCAACAGCCCAACTTCAGTGTGGCAAATTCGTATGAATTTATTGATAAAATTAAAAACATTGAACTTACAGAAATGGAAATTTTAGTCTCATTCGACGTTTGTTCACTGTTTCCGAGCGTTCCAATAGATCTAACCTTAGTTTATTTAGAAGATGTTTTAAAACAAAACCATTTGGACGATAGAGAAGTAGAGGAGTTTCTTAAATTAACAGATTTGTGTATGAAACCTTTTTCAAAATTAACCATCAATTTTATCAGCAAGAACATGGTACGACAATGGGCAATAGCTTATCTCAGCCATTTCAGGAACATTAAAGTGTGCTCGTTTCATTTGCTTTGGAGGGTTGAATTTGTTCTTAATGTCATGGTAATCGTAAACTAGAACATCCTTTTTGTCGGGACACTTCCAGGACTTTTTGGTTTTGCTCATACAATCTACTGTAGGGTCTAACTCTTCTCTATTGGGCATTTTGTTATCAAACCCGGATAGTGGTTTCCTCATACATTATAACAATGAAGTCAACTTCTTTGAAGTTTTAGAGATTTTGTATCCGGTACCGGTAGTGTTTTTTGATAGGCTCAATGATACCACCGTCTTCGTCGAAATCTTCAAATTCACTTCCAGTTACAGAACAGTGTGAGCACTGTCATCATGAAGGCTATAAGAACTTGAGTTTTCTGATTGACTTGCTGGTTTTTCTTTTACATTGGCCCCCTCTTTTAGACTTGGGCGTAGAAGTTGATACGCCTACAATGTCCATTTCACTTGCGCTTGACTCATCAAACAACTTTATACACACACTTTTTCCAGCTGGAACATCCAACTTCTTACGTTTCATAGTAGGCCTAGTTTTTGTCACTTTCTTCCCTTTTCTGCAAGGTTTTGCATGAAACTGTCTCCTATCAGTCTTTTCATGGGGCTGCTTAAGTTATGTTGAGGCAAGCACTCCAGTACTTTTGTTCTGTCAAGCATACCTGTTTTTTCGAATCCAGATATCATGTTTTTCTTCTTCTCTACATACAAACAATCCACCAGCTAATCTCCATATCGAACCTTTGTTCTGTTGTATCTACTACCCACAGGGTCACTTTCGGCCCATGTCGTCCACAGGTGCTCAGACTTGTAAACCACATAGGATGGTAACATCTCCCCAGAACCATTGCCATAAAACATCAAGGAGATACAAGATTTGGTTGATCCAATAATACGTTCTACGTACTTCTGTCCCCTTTACAAATGATCTTGCTTGTTCCGGGATCATCCCGCAGGTTTGTTTCATCGTAATTTCATATATTCTCTTTTGGAACATTACTGAGGACAGTTTCTAAGTTATCAAACTAGTCATTAATTACTTTTTCATCAATAGCAGCCCTTACTCGTTTTATGTTCCTTGCTGGACTCACCGTTAACCTAGGGTGACGTTTTCTAAATGATGCTGCCCAATCAGGACCAGGAAAATTGTTTTTAAATCTCTTTACTGTACAAATCAAGATCAGTTATGGGAAATCCAAATTCAGCCAACTTGTCAATATGAACCTTAAAGGCCTGTTCTTCTATGTGAGTAAAGACTGGATGGCCATGTTTTTTTGCCGGTAACCCATAGGTTTTAAGCTTATTTATTATTGTGGTTCTAGGTACATTGTAATACTGACTTGCACTTCGTTGTATTCTTACTCCACTTTTTATGTCCTTCAAACAATCTTTCAAGGTCTCAGCATTGTAATTGGCATACTTTCTCGAACCTGGCTTTCTCTTGTAGTTTCTCGTCATTGTGCGATCAGGAACTGGAATAAAAACATCGAATATAATATTTTACAACAGTAATATACAAAAAAATTTTAGTGAAAACATTTGGTATGTAGTAAAAAAGATGTTTGTAAATATCTGGGGCTACTTTGGTCCAAACTTTCATAACTTTTACTTTCACCAGATTAGCAACGAGGCATTACTCGCTTATGGTATATATGTTAGAAATTTTCTTTAGTCCGCCCTAGTTGACCGCTGATGATGATAGCGTAGCTATCGAAACGTGTTCGGTGTTTGTTAACTTTGTATGGTACAGATTCTGCCACTGTTCCAGATTTTTCAAAATTATATTGATACAGTTATAGTGAACTACACAGCCGAAATTTTTTTATGCAGTAATTATGCGCTGCTAAAATAAAATTTTGCGCCCCCATAGGAAATAAGATTAAAAAATTTACATTGCAAGGTTAAATCAAGAACACCATTATTAATCACAAATCTGAAAAGTATCCCCTCTGGTTTTCTATTGACATAATTAATAACGTTAGGCTCAAAGATAAATGATGGGAAAATAGAGGAGATAGAACAATATAAAAAAAAAGATATATCGAGAGGCGATTATCCCAACGGCCTTTGACTTGACTGCAAACGCTGGCACGCACTGAAATTTAGTTAGAAACGGTTCTTTGCACATGGAAGTCGGCTTTGAAGAAGCTCTTGTGGAAACGGTTATCTACTTAGTGTATATGCCGAATTCAATAATGTGATCCAGATCGATAAACGTCAGAATGTCATCGTAGATTTTACCTGTTCAAAGGGGCTACTCTAGATCACAAGCTTCAGTGTACAGCTACAGCTGAAAGCAGTTGAACACACTTGGGCGTACAAGAGTTTAGAGGTGTTAACAACGAATTCATACCGAAAGAAATTGCCATGATGATTTATTGCTGATTCTGGTAAAACCACCTTGAAATTATTTTATCCAAACCCATGGCAACCCTAATAAGGTATTTAGAGAATAAATATCATGGACTGAAATGGCGGTCGGGTCATGTATCCTACAACGGTTTCCAGGAGGAGTTGATAAGAGCTTTGCTACCTTTTAACAATATTCACGGGATAAACAAGAGTTTTTAAGAATTCTTAACAAAGCAATACAAAACCTGGACGAGAATGCGTGTGCGTCAGTAGAAAGGGGGCACCTTATGCCGCCATCTTGGATTTTGTGGGGCACCTTCCTCAACACTTTTTTACACGCCCACGTGGGAGGCGTTTTTTTTTCGCCTGAGAATAAAAAGATTTAATCTGTTATTAATTAGGATCCGTTTTTTATCAAAGGAGGTTGCACAATTATTGTTACATTTTTTTAAATCCCAACTACAGATTGTGACCTAATTTATTTGTGCATTAGGGGTTGTATTCTAATGAGGGTCCGTAGTCTAGTAAGACAGGAATCTGTTCTCGTGCCGCTTAATATGTTTATTTTTATTAAACAGTTATACAACTTCATTTATCATACAAATTGGAAAGTGACAATCAGCCGTCGACATCGTGTTAATTAACGTTACAAATATTTTAAAAATTTGCTGCTGCAAACAAACATTAAAGTCTAAATTAAATATTAGATGAAATAATAATAATCATTTCTAACCTGATTGAATAGCGCTTTTTTTATATGCCCACGTGGGACCCCCACGTTTGTTTTGTAAAGGTAATAAACAACTGGATTATTTTTTGATATTAAAGAACCTAATCAAGATAAAGATAACATATACAATTGATTTTTAAATACTCCGTTAAATTCTATATATATATATATATATATATATATATATATACATAAACTCATTATGTGTGTTGTCTCGCGTTCTTTCTCCTCCATACTCTGTCTTAATAAATTGACGGCGTTTCGGTAGAACCGCATCTACCATTTTTAAGTCACTTTACTTCTGCTTCTCGTGATTCGAATTAAACTGCTGTTTTCGTTGCTGGTCGTTGGAATCTGTATACTCTTCACGTTCTCTTTTCTTGCTTTCTTTTTTGTTGCTGATTTCTCCACTTTTCGGGTGGTAATTTTCTTTAAAATTGTTTTCCAAGTATTCGATAACCTTTGTGGGCTTCCCTTATTATTCGATGTTTTCTGTATTATATGTTGGCTATCATTTTTGTGTTTCCAAAATCAATTACATATGATGCACTGCTAATATGTTGTGCGAGTGATGAGGTGGGTTGGTTTTTTTGCACTGTTTTGCAATACCTCTCTCATTGATACGTCCATGTAAGTTTGTGGGCAATCTGCGCATGGTATCTAGTACACTCCATGTTATTCTAATTCTATTCTTGTATTCAGATTTTGTAAAATATTTCCGATTTTTCTGTTATTGGTGAAAATCGTTACAATGTTGTTTTTCTGTAATATCTCGCTTATCCTGTCGGTGGTGCCTTTTATATATGGTAAACACGCCTTCGATATCGGTTCTTTCTTGTCGTCTTCTGGTTGTCTTGATTTTTCTGCTCTTTTTATATTTCCTTCGGTGAAACCATTCTGTAGCAGTGCTGTTCTAAGGTTCCACATCTCTTGGTGCACGTTGTTCGCGTTTGCTAGATATCTGGATCCTGTTATCAACGTTTTTACGACCGATTGTAGTTGTGCTCTTTCAGCCTCACGATGAGGTGTTTTGAGTTTCTGACATAGGATCTTGCTGTTTGTGTGTACGGTTGCAGTTGTTTTGCTAAATATTTAGCTAGATGTTGTAACGGTAACCCGGCAGAGTTAACAATGCGTCTTAATGGAATATACAAGGAGGGAATGCCAGACGAATAATCAGGGAAGCCAATGAAATTAAAAAACGCCCAAGAAACTTAAATAAAAGGGACGATGCACAAAGGGTGCCGGATACTTGGAAAACAATTTTAAAGAAAATTACCACCAGAAGAATGGAGAAATTAACAACAAACAGAAAGCGACAAAAGAGAAAGTAAAAGTGAAGGATATACAGATACTAGCGATCCAGCAATGAAGACAACAGTTCAATTCGAATCACGAAAAGCAGAAGTAAAGTGACTTGAAAATGATAAACTTATTATTGTAAATTTTATTTTTACATGAAAATCCATACTCTTATCTGCTTTTTTACATAACTGCCAATAATACTAAAAGTACTTATCATATCGAACAGCAAGCTTTTGTTTACCGTCATCATAGAGTTTAGCCGCCTGATTTAACCGCCACTGCAACACGTTCATTTTGCAGCTATCGTTGTCAACGTGGTGTTGACCTCCAAGATGCTTCTTCAGTTATAGAGACACGTGGTTTTTATGCACCAAATCGGCAGTGATCACCGAGAGTCGCCAACTCTGTTCATCGTCAAGAACATTCTTTCGGACTTCTTACCCAGTTGTGTACCATTCTATTACTCATAATGTTTTGTCCATACACTTCGCAAATCTGACTGTGAATTTCAACTGCTTTAACGCCTTTAGCACTAAGAAAGCGAATAACTGCGCGTATTTCACAGTTGGCGATTGTTGCCGTAATGGCTTGCCAACAAATGTACGTACACAATGCGCATGCGCGGGACACCGACCGCAGCGCTGCAGCATTTCACTACGGTAGTTACTTAAAATAAAACTCGTGGATCTTAAATTCATAAATTAATTATTTCTATACATTTTTTTTATTCGACGAATAATTTGGCGGCCATACTTTTAAAATATTAGATTTTACATAATAATCCTGTAGCCCTGGGCACTTCTGTGTGCAAGCATATGTACGGAGAATTTCTTTCCAAATTCGTTTAATAAATAGTTCAGGTACTAAAAAAAACTTGGGTGGTCGCCCCTCACCCCACACGTTTTCCATAAATGACGTCACAAGATGGCGACTTCCGGTATACATTCGAACGATCATATCACCGGTTGTATCAAACCGATTTTAACGCGAGTTACGTCAATGAAAAGGTAATAAAAAGCTCTATATATTCTGTATGAATATCTGTAATCAAGAAGTTGACCGTTTAAAAAATATGCCAGAAAATATACTTCGGACACCTGGTTCAACGTTACACTTTCCTAAATTACTCATAAACCATCGATTTCACTGCCCTAAATCCACAACATAATTTATTCCATATTTTATCATCTTTCCAAGGAGTGCTTAGTCATATTAAAGCGATAAGTACTTTCCGGAATGCGATAACATCAACATACGTTATGTAAACCAACCAATACCAAAATGGTTGTTTATGAAATGGACCTTGCTTTTGGTAGATAAGCTTTCCATGCAAACATAATAAACTTAATGGCAAACCGAATAAATTTAAACCTAAGCACAAATTCAAATAAAAAATAAAACTAAAGAAATGTTCCCCCGAACTAGTACCAGTCCTATCTAAGCTCTATACGACCTCTATGTCTTCTGAGGAATTCCCTTCATCATGGAAGTTAGCAAATGTTCAACCTATTCCCAAAAAAGACGATAAGACCGATCCCTCAAACTACCGACCAATTGCCATCACTTCCACTTTGTCTAAAATCATGGAAAAAGCCATCAAACAGCAACTGCTCACGTTCCTTGAAACTAACAAACTCCTTAGTGACCACCAATATGGGTTTAGGTAAAGTCGTTCAACAGGTGATCTTCTTTCATATGTGACCTAAGTTTGGAACAATACAGTAGAGCAGTCCGGTGAAACCGTTGTAGTTGCTTTAGATATCTCAAAGGCATTTGACCAAGTTTGTCATAAGTGTTTACTTGCCAAACTCACCTCGTTTGGGTTAAATTATACGCTCATCAACTGGGTTTCTAGTTCTCTTGATAAAAGACGATACGTGTCGTAGTTGATGGCTTTTTTTCAAAAGAAGTTAGCATTAACGCGGGCGTACCAAAGGGATCCGTTATAGCGCCTACACTTTTTCTGCTGTACATAAATGATCTTATTTCTTCAACAACTAACCCCATCCATTGCTTTCCTGACGATAGCACTCTTCACTGTAGTTCATCTCAGTCCACTCATAGTGATAATCCATCTTCTATGTCAAATCAAGAAATTAAAGCTGAAATGGCAAATTCAATCAACAAAGACATTCAACGTATTCTCGAATGGGGAAGCAATAATCTAGTTAAATTTAATGCTAACAAAACTCAGTGTTACCTTATGTCCGCCAAAAAAGATCGATCATTTCCTGTTGTAAGTATGAATAGCTCAGTTCCTAAGCTTTCAGACTCTATTACTCTGTTGGGTATGACTGTATCTTCAAATCTCTGATGGGTTGACCATCTTCTGTCAGCTACCAAAACAGCTGCTCGTAAAATAAGCTTTTTGTACAGATCTAAGCAGTACTTTACCTCTCGACAACTCCTTCTGCTGTATAAGACCCAAATTCGGCCTCATCTGGAATATAATTCTCACCTCTGTGTTAGTGCTCCCCAATACGCTCTCGATATCGTTGATCGTATTCAAAAGAGAGCGATTAGGCTTATAAATGACCCGTCCTTAACTTCTCACGTAGTCCCTTAAGCATAGAAGGATGGTTTCAGTTCTTTCTTTGTATTATCGTTATTACAACGGCTATTGTGCTGCTGAATTATATTCTTTGATACCATCTCGGGCTATCTTTGCGAGAAACACTCGGTTCGCTCATTCACATCATCAATATGCAGTACAAATCTTCACTTGTCGTACCAAACGGGCGCAATCCACATTTTTCTACACAGCTTCTAAACTCTAGAATAATCTCCCTAGTTCCTGCTTTCCTCTCACTTATGATATGAGAAAATTTAAGGTGTCTGTTCATAGGCATTTATTGGCAATTCATTATCCCTCTATCCATCCTCCTAAGTGTTCCTGAGTGCTTTAGCACGATAGGCCAAATTTAGCCTGTTCTGGTCCACAAAAAAACATACGAATAGAACGAAGATAAGGAAAACTTTCCCTGAGCAGTCAGAAAATTTAATAGCGTTTGTTTGAGTTTCTCGGCACGATGTATTAATAAACATGCACTTAGTTTAAATCATAATCACACTGGTAAGTGAAATGTTTCTTTAGCAACACGATTAATCTAAACATGGGTTTCTACAATCAATTTTATAAATTTCAACACTATTGCATTTGCAAAACAAACAACATGGAACATGGATCCCTACACACACAACCCGATGTCACGCATTTCGTACATGTGTATGCTCCAATATAGTCGCCTGGTAGTGGAATAATGTACTTCGATGGCATTAGAATACCATCTGTCATTTCACAGCCGAACTTCAGTGGATCCAATGCTCCTTGTGTTTCATCGAGGTAGTGTATCATTAGGTAAGTGTGGAAGAAAGCACGAAGAAGGCGACCCTGTGCACTGGTAGTTGTTGGAGGTAGGTCATCGAGGGAAACATCTTTCCCGTGGAGGTACTTCCTTAACCTGAACTCATCAAGTGTTTTGCAAGACAAGCCTTTCTTCAGTAAATGCACTAAGTACTGTTCGGCTAGTGACACGATTCTGCCCAGCTCAGGAGTTAGTGGTTATACTCCAAACTCTTTCAAATACCGGTTTACACCTAACTGCTGCTCTTTTGGTACCAAACTTGCTCGTATAGTCAACACCAGAAAGAGAATGAAGTGCTGGTAATACTTAGCACAGGTCTTGTCCTAGTGTGTCAGTCAACGTACGGATTGGAACGAGTCTTGTGTTACCAACTCCTGTTCGTAGCCACACTTCATTCACTCCGAGGGTGTGGAACCTTTTCCAGTGAAACAGGGCCAGTATCAAGATGTCAGTATCAGCACTTACAAACACGATTTTCTTTTGCCCTTGATTTGCTGCGTTCTCTCCGTGAATCATCATCCTGAAGTCTGCTTCTTCTATTACAAATCTGTCCAGGGAACGTAACTCTTGTTCAACACCATGTACCTGACTATTAGGTCTTGTCAGCATCGCGGTTTTCAAACTGTTTGTTATATGTTTGTCTAGTAACAATCTGTTTGATGATGAGGGCCAGAATGTTTCCATTTGAAGTGGTAGATCAACTTCTGCAGATATTTTAGAAGGGACTATGACATTGCTTTTTTGTCTTTAGGAGAACACTCTTGCTAACTATCGAAGACATGGTCTACCCTGGAAGAACCAGCGAGACTGCAGATGTGATGGTTGAGTAAGAAGTGGCAACATGACCGAACGTTTTCTTTTCCTTTGTTGCAACCTTTCTCAAACAGTTCATGACGTCTACGACCAAACATGTACCTTCATCAGACTTAAATTGTGCTGCTGTTGCGAGTCTACCTTCTAGTTCCTGCGAAGAGTACTTTTTTTGCTTTTAACAAGAAGCCCATGCTCATCAAAAAGCATTGAAACGTCAGATAATTCAAATTGAAATAGACGTGTCAGTTCATACCCACGAACTTGAGCGATCTGAACAATTCTGTTCGTGGCTGTCTTAAAACGTTTTTTTATTCAAATTTATTAGGGCTGAAAGGCAAGGCAGTGTGTTCTGTAACCTCCGTGGCCTTCTTTCAACACCACATTCAGGCATACGAGGTTCTTCTTTTGTGTGTGGAGGTTTGTCTTGAACGAGTACACACACAGTATCATGCGTACTTCCTAATTCAGAAAAGGTTGCCTCAGTATGATCAAAATTGTCAAATGCACTAGTTGTGTACATATCAGGACTGAAGTGGCTAGGAAGACGAATATAGCCACCTTGTGTTAAATTTAACTGGGCAAGGGCACTGTGATGACGTAAAACTTCATCATAGCCAACACACAGTCCTAAGTGGTTGAAACTCGTAATAAGAGTTTTACTCCTACATGATTCATGAACAGCCTGTGCGTTCATAATGTGTAGAGGAGTCTTCTTTTTCCCCCGATGTAGCATGTAATATATAATTTGCAATAATGATTGCGCCTTCATAGCCCAACTACTGCAAGTATTTCCGTCTTGGTTGTCATTGCTTTGAATTTGACCTGTTTCACTTTGATGAATATTAAACACGAAACAAAAGAACTCTGAAAACGCGGGAGGTATTTTTGTGTTAAACAACGACTCTGATAGATCATTGCTATCACAGAACATTAAATCGAAATCAAGACTCTTCATACTCTCCCTCAATATACATCCACGCTCTGTAATGGGGTTTATGGCTTCGCATAACTTCTGCTAAATCGCCTGGTGTTTTTTTTATGATTGTGGACCTGAACAGGCTAAATTAAGCATATCCTGCTAAAGCACTCAGGAACACTTAGGAGGATGGATAGACGGATAATGAATTGCCAATAGATGCCTATGAACAGCTACCTTAAATTTTCTCATATCATAAGTGAGAGGAAAACAGGAACTAGGGAGATCATTCCAGAGTTTAGAAGCCGTGTAGAAAAATGTGGATTGCGCCCGTTTGGTACGACAAGTGGAGATTTGTACTGCATACTGATGATGTGAATGAGCGAACCGAGTGTTTCTCGCAAAGATAGCCCGAGATGGTATCAAAGAATATAATTCAGCAGCACAATAGCCGTTGTAATAACGATAATACAAAGAAAGAACTGAAACCATCCTTCTATGCTCAAGGTGTTAAATTGGAAGAGAAAATCATAGCCGGCTTGTTAGTTTCACGAGGATTGGAAAATGTTATTGCGTCACCAAAATGGTTTAAAAGAAATGCCTTTAGTTCTCGGTTATTGAAGATTACACTTGATTGCTAGTTGAGCTTTTCACGGATATATCCACTGTTTATTCCTTTTTTAAGTTGTTCTGATATTTTATGAAACAATTGTTTCACACTTTGTGATAATTCCGGTAATATTCCTAATTGTCCATGTTCACGTTCATAACGGAGGAGATATGACACAACGCAAGTTCCATGGCACATAATATCCGCAGCAAATACACTTGGTACATCTGTCAGGTCATATGTCCGAAGAAATACGTCATCTTGAAAGAAAGTAGTGGCTTGTAAAAAACTTTCAGCTCTTGTAGATTCACATATTCTAAATTTTTCATATTTCCCTTGTGTGATTTGTTATTACATATAACACATAAACGGTCTCAGACATCTTCGTTACTACTAGGACTTTGTCTTTTCGATCTCTTCCTGGATGGCTTATCTTGAGTGTCTGGAAATGTATTTATTGAAGGTTGTACATTCAATTGTGAATTTGTTTGTTTTGTTATTCAGTCCAATGCTTGTTTGTGGCAATAGTTTTTGTAACATACATTGTTCACAGGACAATAAACACTTCTCATTATCTTTACTTGTCTGTTTTTTATTAGAATACAATTTTTATGACAGAGGATAATTATGCAACCTGTGTATAATAAATCCTAGGTGCATACCAATTCCAAAGATGTATGCGGTGCAAGTGTTGAGATGCTTGAAATCGATCCCCAGCCACCAGAAGAATGTTTCGGCTTGTATGTGCTTCTAATCAACAACCGAGGTATGCACCTAGATAGTGTGCAATTATCGTAAACACGGATCCTGCAGACAAACCAGGTCGGCATTGGACCGCTATCTACATTGACGAGAATGGTAATGGCGAATATTTTGATCCCTTTGGACGAGCACCGCAAGGGTATCATTTACGTTTCCTAGAGAAAAATTCCAGATGCTTCCTATACAATAAAACAATACTGCAGGATTACCATTCGGATCTGTGTGGACTGTATACATTAACGTTTCTATATTGTAGATTAAATAGTTTATCAATGATTGATTTTGTAAAAAAACTTTTTTAGTACATGTTTAATTGTAAATGACGATATAATTAAATTATTGTTTAACGCCTGTTACCCAACCATTCTATTCTGATAAATAAAGAAATTTTTTAGTACCTTACTTTTTTTAATTAAGAGTTGCGTAATATCAGATGCGCCTATTGTTTTTCTTTCTTTTAATTCAACATGTGTGTTTTAAAAATCGTATTATAAAATTTATGACTTTAGCGTTTTAAGGAAAGTGGTTACTCGGTTGGTAGATTATTAAAATTAACAGGTTTATATAATTACACAGTAATTAGCTAAAAGTAAACTGAACAGTGGTTTCTAACTACATATTGTTGTGGAATTTAAAACATGTAATTATTATATTCCAAACTTTTAATGCGGTTTTTATAAAAAATAATTTGCGTGTGTATGTATGTATGGGTAACATATAATATTTTGTTCAAACCGCTTTGTTATTAATTACTTTAAGGGAAAGGTAAATACGAGTTGCAGTAAGTGTGATAAAGATAATTAGGTTGTTTGTATATTTACACTCTAAAAATTAATTATGGGAAATCAATAGCTAGTTTTACATCAACTATTCATAAACGTAAAACATAGAAAGTGCTTTAGTTTGATTACACAGTAACACAAAGCAGTGACTATCAGTCGTGAATCAGTCCTCAAAATGTTCTTTCAATACAGAGCTGGTAAGTATGCTGTTAACCTTTATTTATGTTATTTACTTGTACAGATTTTTAATTACAGTTATAAAATACATCTAAGTTATACGCAACAACAAGTTTCTTTAAAAATATTAAGGTGTACAACATACAACAATTTAACGAGCGGATGGATATTAAACATATTTCAATGCAATCAATACTGGTAAAACAATCAGTTTTAATATTCGTTTAGAAAATAATATTGTAATATCTGTTATGTAATTAATTTACTTAATAAAAATTTTTTTTTCATTAGAGAATAATCTGAATGTCAGTAATTTTTTTTATAACTCACTGAGGATTTTTTAATTATGATATTTGCAATAAAAATAAGTGTTCTATAATTAAATTTTACTGTCATTCAAATTCACCACGCAAGATCAAACCCTAACACAAGTTCATACACCTGTCTTACAAGATAGCAATAAGACATCCTTATTAGAATATAAATTCAAGTTTTACGTCAAGGTCACGAAGTCCCAAGTAAGTGCGAAGCCCTATATCTATCTTACAAGATAGCATTAGGCCTCCTTATTAGAATACAACTTCAAATTACCAGTCATAACCTACAAAAACAAATACTATTTCCAACCAGAGCGCCACGACAGGAGGCGAAGACCTACACTTGTTTTGTAAAATTAGGTTAGGACTCACATACAATTACACCAAGGGGGTCGCGACAGGGGGCGAAAGCCTACACTTGTCTTATAAGGTTAGGGCTCTATACTATTTCCAACCAGGTCGAAGACCTACAATTGTCTTATAAATTGGGTTAGGACTCACATACAATTACACCATTTACACCAAGGGGCTACGACAGGGGGCGAAGGTCCACACTTGTCATAAAATTCGGTTAGGGCTCATACAATTACACCAAAAGGCGATAGGGGCGAAGGCCTACACTTGTTTTATAAAATTAGGTTAGACTCATACAATTACACCAAGGCACGACAGACCTACACTTGTCTTATTAAATTAGGTTAGTATTCACATACATTTACACCAAGGGGCTACGACAGGGGCGAAGGTCCACACTTGTCATAAAATTAGGTTAGGGCTCACATACAATTACACCAAAAAGGCCGCGACAGGGGGCGAAGGCCTTCACTTGTCTTATAAAACTAGGTTAGGACTCACATACAATTACACCAAGGAGCCACGGCAATGGGGCAAAGGCCTACACCTGTCTTACAAGTTAGCAGTAGGGCTCCATATTAGAATATAACCCCAACGTATAAATAAAATTCCGTAAGGTCACAATCTGTAGATAGGAATTAAAAGAATACGCACAATTGCCTAACCTCCAGGGGTTGTACTGTTCTTAATATTACCAAAACGATCTTAATTATGGTTAAAAGGCCCCGAAAGAAGCCGTCTCCAGCCCCAAATAATCTCAACGCCTGGACCAACCCCAAGTCTAAGTCCAAGACCAAACCCTAAATACACCCTTCACGTGAGCAAGTACAAAAAAATTGCTGTAAAAAAGGCTCTTAATACAACATTGAAATTCCCATCAAGGGTTCAAAAAGGCCACCGAAAAGAAACCATAAATAAGGGTAAAAAATACGACCCCCACGTGGGTGAGTAAAAACGAAGAGGCCATAATTAGGGATGAAAATTCAATCAAGGGTTGAAAAAGGCCTCCGAAAAGAAACCATAAAAAATAAGGGTGGAAAAATGCGTCCCACACGTGGGCATATAAAAAATGGTGGGCTTTCCCCAAAAATCCAAGATGGCGCATGGTGCCTCTCTTCTACTATCGCATGTCGGAAAGTACTTATCCCTTTAATATGAATAAGCACTCTTTGGAAAGCTGATCAAATGCGAAACAAACTATGTTATTTAGGGCAGTGAAATGGACAGTTTATGAGTAATTTAGGAAAGTGTAACGTTGAACCAGGTGTCCTAAGTATATTTTCTAGCATGTTTTTTAAACGGTCAACTTTTTAATTATAGATGTTTATACAGAATATATAGAGCTTTTTATTACTTTTCCAATGACGTAACCCACGTTTAAATCGGTTTGATATAACCGGTGATATGATCGTTCGAATGTGTACCGGAAGTCGCCATTTTGTGACTTCATTTCTGGGGAAATGTGGGGGGGGGGCAACACAATTTTTTTTTACTACCTGAACTATACATTAAACGAATTTGAAAAGAAATTCTCTGTACATATACTTGCACACAGAAGTGCCCTGGGCTGCAGAACTATAACTTTTGTTTACAGAAAGCCAAATAAGCCTTAAAACCTAATTAAATAGGATTTAAAACAATTAAACAGAATTATGAATATTTTTGTACAAGCTGACGGCTTTGGAATTTTTTTTCAAGTTAGCATCTAGATGTCTATAATTAACCTCTATCTATCTGACATCAAAGTTTAAAGGTCCTTCTGGCATATTGTTGTATTTACAATGTTGCATGTTTCCATTATGAATGCATTACAATAAATGCTGCATTATTATCCTAAAAAAATGCACCATTTCGTTTCTTTTAACATCCACTTTAATCGTTGAAAGATAGTGTGTTGTTCCACACGAGACATTTGGATTTCTAAGAATCGTAATGACACTCATAGAGGTCAACGAATCTTGAAGAGGTCAATGAAATACTTCTATTTTTAAATTTGTAACTTGACACTCCTAGAGGTCAATAAACTTTAACCTTGAGTTAAATTTCCCTTCAAAAAGGGCATGGTATGGATCTTGACATATTCTCTCTCTGTCACTTATTGTAACTCCCTATCTATCTTTCTCTCTCCTACACATTACCGTAACATCAAGGTTAGGAGATCCCTTTCCACCACGTAGGGATCTCCTCGCTCTCTAGGCTTTAACGCACAGTTTGCAACACTTACGTCGGTGTAATTTAATAATTACTCAACAAACACACTCCCAAAATAGTGCAATCATTCACGAAACATGCAAAAAATGTTCCAAAACAACTAAAAGGGAAAAAATGTAGTAGAGTAGCAAACAAGCAAATACAAACAAAAATGTTACTAAAACAGAAAACCTAATTGTATATACACCGCAAGCTAACCATCAAGTAAATGCTCAAACACAAAACATGTAGGTGTACCAACACGCAGCTACTCAGTAGGGAGAGTAGGCCACAGTGAAACAGCGTTCACAGTGAAGCAATCAATTTAATTTTTAAATACGCCGCCGTATTGCAGTTTTGGTAGGTTGGTAACATTCACCCAGCAACAGCTTTCAGTAGCTGGTTGATGTCTTCCATTAAAACTGCGGGTATAAGTTGTAGTGAGAACCAGTGGCAATTTTAAGGTAATTTGTTTTCTACAGGTCACAGTTTCATACATATTTAAAATGCATCTTCTTACTAAATCATTGTTTTAATATTTTATCGACTGCCTGGATCATTTGTTAACCTAACCTACAAGTTACTTCTTTTAAATAATGTGTTATAAAGTTTCGGTAAAACTTTTTGCAAAATTCGTTAGAAGTATACTCTGAAAAACCATGGCAAAGTACACAATGAAACGTTTCACTGTGTACCAACTGCCTCGAACCGTTTCACTGTATACCACATGTACAGGCTCTGTATAATTTTTTTTGCAGATGGCAAAGTAGCCAAAACCAAGAAAAATAGGGCATGCATCTAAAGAAGATATGACTGCGGCTGCTAATGCTGTTCTTCATGATGGAATGTCATGGAGGCAAACTGCCCAGAATTTTAATGTAAAATACGTGACGTTACTTCGATATGTTAAAAAGCAACGGCTAAATCCGATATCGACGTCCGTATGGAACCTCATTATGATGTAAACCGAGGTTTTACAGAAAATGAGGAATCTTCATTAGCTGACTATATCCAGAGATGTAGCCAAATGGCCCGCGGGTTGACTACAGCCAGCCAAAGTATACGAATGTGCAGTAATAAATAAGAAACGGTTTCCAAAATCATGGGAACAAAATAAGGCAGCAGGGCCAGATTGGCTTAGAGGATTTTTTAAAAGAAGAGACAACCTTAGTATTCGCCAACCTGAACAGTGTAGTCTCTCAAGATTAACCTCCTTTAACCGGCACAATATCGACCAGTTCTTTACCAAATTAGAGGAACTTTTCAATCGAATACCAGAACTGACAGATGGTTCCCGCATTTTCAATTTAGGCGAAACTAGTACGACTACCGTACATGTTCCTAAGAAAATTGTAGCAGGAAAGGGGGTTAAACAGGTTAACAGCTGTACAAGCGGCTGGTTACAACATGTGTTATTGTCTCCGCTTTGGGCACATATATTCCACCAGTCATGGTCTTCCCCCGAAAAAAATTTAAAGAACATATGCTGAAGGGTAGTTTTTCAGGAACCCTTGGTTTGGCTAATTCTTCGGGCTGGATGAATGCTGAATTGTTTCCCCTTGTTATGAATTATTTTATTAAACATACAGGAAGTTGTAAAGAAAGGCCTACTTTATTAATCTTTGACAACCACGAGAACCATATTAGCATTGAAGTTGTGGATAAAGCAAGAAATGCTGGGACAAACATACTAGTAATAAAACTCAACCCCTTGATGTGTCAGTATTTGCTCCTTTCAAGAGTTACTATAATTCCGCCTGTCAATCTTGGATGATTAGACATCCGGGTGTTCCTCTATCGATTTATGATGTCAGTGAATGTGTATCTGAAGCTCTCACAAGGGCATTAACACCAGCAAATATAATGGCTGGGTTTAAAAAGTGTGGAATCTATCCTTTGAATAAATTCATTTTCACAGACAGTGATATCCTTAGCTCGGCAGTTACTGATAGACCTCTTGTAGAAACTGACGTAGTTCCCAGCTCTTCAAAAGAAGATGTTAATGAAGTTGGTTTATGTGGCTCACCAGCACAGTCAGTATCAAACAACAATAATCCAGTTGATGAGCCAAGTCCATCGCAACAGAATGCACTCTATTATGGAGAGCAAGGAACACCTGAGAAGAATGTTACCATCTCAATTGGAAACGTTGCCGCTACTAGTATTTTTAAGGAAAAATTTATCTCACCACAAGAATATAAAGGATTCCCTAAGGCGCACAGTCGAAAGAACAGTAAGAGACAGCCAAGGGAAAAGAAACGAAGTACAATAATAACCGACACACCCGAGAAAGAAGCTCTTCTAGAAAAATAAAACAGCATATTTCACAAAAGACTCGAATCAGAATATCAGAATTAAATGTGGTAGAAAAGAAACACAAAAAGGCCAAAACAGTAAACATCATAATGAGTCGTCAGATTCAGATGTAGAACTAAGATATGCTGGAAGCTCTGATGATGATCATTTGAGTTTATCTGATGTTGACGACCATTTTGAAAATAAAACGCCCAGGAAAGAAGACTTCGTTCTTGTTAGATTCAATGGGAACATTTATTATATCGGAAAGGTACTGGATGAATTGGGTGGTGATGAATATGAAACATCTTTCTTACACAAGACAAACAAATGTGGAGATTGCAGCTTTCTATTTCCAACTGTACCCGATGTTTCTGTTGTGAATATACGTGACATCAGAAGTGTTTTGCCTCAGCCGGAAGCCAGACGAAAAGGATATCGAACTATTTGAAATTTTCCATTTTCTTTGGCTCACTTGACGTGAGATAATTAATCTACTTTTTTTAAACCTTTTTTTAACTTTAATGTTGTTTTTGAGAAATATATCTGTTTAATTTTTAATATTTTATTATGCTTTCCTCCCTGTATAAACTTTTAACTATGTTTCACTGTAAACTATTCGACGTTTCATTGTGTACCATAGTTGGTCCACAGTGAAACAGTTGTCATGTTTTTTAAAAAGGGCAATAAAAAATTTACTTGGTGTAATTTTATATTTATTCTTACCAAAACTGCATCGCAAATGTTCCACAATTTCTACCCATAAAAAAAACTTCACTTATAGTGAACAGAGAATGAGTTACTTATGCCTAAAAAAATAAAAAATGTTTCACTGTGGCCCACTCTCCCTATATGAACATGCAAAATTAATGTACAAACCTTTCAACAAGCAAAGCAAGTATAAGCAAAAAGTAAAGGAAGGAAAAGGCAACGTATTTCATTCCCTCCCCAAGGGGAAGGGCGGATTGCTCGAGCTTCTCAAGCTCCTTCAGCCATAATCATGGATTCCCAGCATACATACATTACGTATATATGCATGGTGGGATTAAGGATAGGTGTGGTCAGGATAGGATTGGAAGGAACGGAGTTAGGGTTCTGAGGGGAAACATACTACCCCAGCATTCGCCTAAGTAGCCGCACACATGGAGTATGAGGAAAACCCCCTGAAAAAACCTCATACAAGATAGACGGTAACGGGAATCGAACCCATTGCCTCCCAAATGCTAAGCAGGTCGTGTCACTACACTACCAGCTCGGTAAAAAAAAGGGACAAATAATGTGCTATTTATACCACCAAAACATAAAAAATTAAGAGGGTAGGGAGGAAGCAATGAAGAGTAAACATGATTCGTACTTACTATGTAGACAGTTCTATACAACCAACGATGCTTTAACGAAACACTTATTTGAGTTTTTAGCTTCCAACATACATACACAGGTGTAGAAAGTTATGTAATTGTGACTTTTTCACAGTACAATAGACAATACCTCATTTTATGTTTTAAAAAATTTCACCGAAAGCGATCATGTTTCTTCACAGATGCAAAAGAAGCCCACTAAATACACACATAAATTAAAAATGATCTAAACAGTTATCAAAATCTAATAACTTGTCATCAAACACAATAACCAACTGTTTTGTCAAAATATCACTGTTCTTATTAGACCAACTTATGCAATAGTTTTGTTTTCTAAATGAAAATGGTGGACATTTAACAAATGCTCAAATCCGTTTAAACCTAACATCAATTCCTTTACAAAACCACTGTTAGCATAAGTAAAAAACGAAACCTAACAATTGAGTTATCCATCTCAAGATTTATATATTAGATATAAACAAAAAACACTGATATTGCAATCGCACAATCACACTCTCTTACATTCATCATAAACTACAAGATCATAAATCCTTTATTTCACAATTGAGATATAAAATCTAATGTAAAAACAATTTCTATCCATATGTAAAGCTTGTAATTAGAAATTAGTACTAATTGTCAAACCGGAATATAAATATTCACTTAAATTCTAATTACAAGCTTGTAATCAACAATAATTGCAAAACAAATAAATTAAATTTCAAGATTTAAATTCGTCGAACTTGTGGCGGTTGTTGTTGTTGCTGCGGTGGTTGTTGATGCTGTGGTGGATGTTGTTGCAGTGGTTGTTGTTGTGGTGGCTGTTGTTGCGGTGGTTGTTGTTGTGGTGGCTGTTGCTGAGGTGGGTGTTGTTGTGGTGGTGATGGTGGTGGTTGCTGCTGTGGTGGTTGTTGAGGTGCTGGTGCTAGTTGTCCTTGTACAGGAGGTTGAGGTGGTGCCTGATTTGATAGGGGAGGATTTTGTGGAACAATTTGCTGTTGCCCTTGGGGTACAGGTGGCTGAGCGTAAGCACCTTGAGGATGCTGTTGGTAAACTTGTCCATGATGTATTTCATTTGTATTCAAATCCCCCTATAGACAAAAATGAATTAACAAATCCACTTTCTAATTTAATCATTACCTGTTGATTGTAATACTGTCCCTGAGGAACGTGATATTGTGGATTACCTTGATAAGCTTGAGGATGATGTCCACCTGGAGGAGGAATATTAGGGTTATATGCACCAGGAGGAGGTGCATGGTAAGCACCCGGAGGAGGTGGATAATATGGTTGTGGTGGATGTAATCGTTGTTGCTCTCTAATATAAGCCTCCAATTCTTCATCAGTATAAGGCTTCTCCTCATCCAGCCCTTTCCATCCATGATCTTCTTGGTATTCCTGCCTTTTTGTTTGTGACAAAAACTCTTGGTAATCGATAAATCCATCACGATTCGTATCAACTTGTTTAAACACTGACTCACGCATTCTCTCCATTTCTTCAGCTCGCTCGACCATATCATCCTCGAGAGCATTTTTATCGTACATTTTATTCAACTCTTTAATAAACAAAGCCTTCACTTCATCCTGATCCCATAAACCATTTGAATCGAGATCGTGCATCATAAAGAATACTTTTGGATCGAACTCCTGTTCTTTCATATGATCTTGTTCTTCCCAAACTTCTTCAAATTGTGCCTTATGTCCTGGTTCATGCAATGGCTCATGCTTTTTATGCTTCTCTTCCATCTCCTACAACACAAATATAAACACAGCTTACTTAACTTTCAATATTACCTGATATTCCTTCTCAAGCTTCGTTCTCTCATCTCCGTTCGTATGATTAAGCTTCTCCTGTTTTTCATATTCCTTCTGCATTTCGTAAGATTTAAAACTGTCACGTCGTGTTTTGTCGTACTCTTCCAAATTCTCCATTGTCTTCGTAATTAATTTTTTTAAATCGGCAACTTCAAATGTGTGTGGATTTGAGTGGTCAATATGCCCGTGATTGGGATCCTCAGAGATTTTATTACCATTAACTTCGTTTTGATCCCGATTTAATGTTCTTAACCTTAGTAATTCCTGTCGTTTCAGTTCGTCTAATTGATTTCTTACATGGTGTGATACCAATTCCAGTTCGTTCGCTATATTCCCTGATTTTATTTCGTCTTGGGTAGCATTATCAATTTTCTTTTTAAATTCCGGATCTTTCTCTAATGCACTTACAACTTCTTGTAGATATCGGTGATAATGCATTAATAATTCGTAATTTTGATCGGGTTCTTGATTTTTGTGAACAGGTGGTGCTACGCCACATTGCCATAGTGTACTTAATAAAAATAATGTTATTAGACCTAGTTTCATAATTACCATTTACAATTCACTTTCACTTTTTATTCAATTTGTTTTAAAATTTAAAAAATGTTGATGGTCAAACGTTTATTCTTACAATATTTTAAGGGCAATGTTTTCTGACGTGTCTTTTGATTATAATCATCGTTATAAGAAAAAGAAAATTACTGGAAAATACGGATCTAGTTATCTGACGTCACCTGGAATGTGACGTGCATTTGTTTAAACAAATGACAATTACTGCCCTCTTTGATCATTATACGAAACTACATCTTTTTTTTTTAAGATTAGATATATTAATTGCAATAATTCTATTTTGAGAATTACAATTGTAAAATAAACTGTAAACGCTTCCAATAAGAGTAAATAAATACATAACCTTAATTTAGTACTGATTTTTCCTGAGATAAGAAGAAAGCTCAAAATTGAATTGTTATGAAAGAACAGGGTCGGATTTGGATTATTTGGCACAACCGTACCATTAATTTCTGTTATATCTTACTTGTAGAAAAACAATTCGACGTCATGGGCGTGGCCAGCTAAGGGCAGGGAGGGGCAACTGCCCCCCCCTGGAAGAGCAAAAATAAATTAAATAATTTTTAAATTTTAATAAACAAAAAATTAAATCTAAAATACATATTTTTCTGTTCTGCATATTTTTTTATCTGTTATTAGTTTAATTTAAGTACAATTAAAATCTCAAAGTTTTGTTTTCATTTGCCTTTTCTTTTTATCCTAAAATTTTACATTTTGAACGACCATGGACCATGGTTTGCCCCTCCCTGTTATAAACCCTGGCTACGCCCTTGTTCGACGTCATTTGGTTCAAAACGTACTGGTCGTAAATTTGTGAAATTCTACTGTTGCATTTATAGATCTCCCAATGACAGTTAGTTTCAAGACTTCGATTGCCTTAGTTTGAAGGCTATCTTCCATCTCAGTTTCCATCCTGCGATATCTCAATTAGGGAAGATTTAAGTGTTCATAACGCTAATTGGCTTCAATATTTATCTACTACTAATCCTGCTGGTCATAGTGCAGAAATATTTGCTATTTTATGTGATTTCATGCAAACGATTTCTGAACCTACAAGAATCTCTGATAACCCTTACTATACTCCATATCTTCTAGAGTTAAGGCGACCATTCGGCCCGTATTATAAGGGACAGTTCCTAACCTAGAAAGTACGAAAAAGACAAGATGACATCACAAGTTCTACAATTTGAAAGCCTTTTCTAGCACTCCTGTTGACCTAAATAAATAGCGCTTATGAGGCAGTATTAAGTATCAAGTATGGTACGAAAACAATTTGCTTAGAACAGTGTCTTGTACGTATGGAAAACAAACTGGGTTTCTAGTTCGTTGATAAAAGACGAATACGTGTCATAGTTAATGGCTAATGGAAATTGGCAAAAAACTCGGGGGTGACACAAGGATCAGTTATAGCGCCTACACTTTTTCTGCTATACCTAAATCACTATATTTCTTCAGCGACTAACCCGATCCATTGTTTTGCTGATGATAGTACTCTTCATTGTAGTTCATCTCAGTCTACTCATAATAGTAATCCACCTCCTATTTCAAATCATGACGTTAAAGCTGACAAGGTAATTTCAATCAACAAAGAAATTCAACGTATTCTTCTTGAATGGGGAAGTAGTAATCTCTTCAAATTTAATGCTAACAAAGCTCAGTGTTGCCTTGTGTCCACAAAAAGAGATCGATCATTTCCTGTTGTAAGTATGAATGGATCAGATCTTAAGTTTTCAGACCCTGTTACTACGTCGGTGATGAATATTTCTTTAAATCGATCATAGGTGAACCATCTGTCATCTACTAAACCATCTGTTCGTAAACAAGCTTTATGTACAGATCTAAGCTATACGTTACCTCCCACAACTATTTCTACTATATAAAGTCCAAATTCGACCTCATCTATAATATAATTCTCACCTCTTGGTTAGTGCTCCCCAACACGATCTTGATATCGTTAGGGTTAGGTTTATAACTGACCCGTCCTTCACTTCTGGTATAAATTTCCTTGAGCGTAGAACGATCGTGTCATTTGTTTCTTTGTACTATCGGTATACAATAGCTTTGGTGCTGCTGAATTACGTTCCTTGATGCCATCTCGGGGAACCTTCGCAAGGAATACTTGGTTTGCTCATTCACACCAACAATATGCAACACAAATCTACACTTGTCGTACAAAACGGGCGCAACGTCTACATTTTTCTGCGACTTCTAAACTCTGGAATGATCTTCCTATTTTCTGTTTCCCTCTCATAATATGAAAAAATGTAAGGCATCTCTTGGCAATTCAATATCCCTCTATCCATCCTCCTTAGCGTACGTGAGCGCTTTATCCCGTTTAGGACCACAATTATTTAAAAATAAATATGTGCACCACATCTGTGATCATGTTGCGTTACGAAAAAGTATGTGCGTTGAAGAAGAGTGTCTTTTAATTTATTTACATTCTCGCTTTTATCAAATGTACAAAGCATAGTCTTATTTCTTTCATTTATTCATCTTGGTAAACTGATAAAAAAATAGCCTAGTAACTTTAGATTTGAACCCGGAAGGAATTGTTGTAATGTTGAAAATTTGGAGACCTGTTCTACTTGATGATCTGAACAGAATACCAAAGCTCCCCAACTTTGCTGCACCGGCTTCTTGAAGTTTCAGGACCAAGAACTCCGAAAAAGCATTGAACGACACTGTAACAGACATTGCGGAAGAATCGTATGACTTGTGGAAATGAACTTAGTACCAGATGCAACATAATAACTACGTTTGGACTGAAGAACAATGTGTGCACTATGACTTCCGGTGTCACAGGAAGCAAGCAAACGAGGAAATTTTGAAAAAAAAACATTTTTATAAGGAATGGAAAATTACTAGATAATACGAGCGACTCTTAGCAGGAATCCATATGTTTTAGGAATACATGACGTCATTGTTTTGCGGGAGATTTTTCCTTGCCCAGCCCATTGGTAGGCCAACTTCAGAAATTTACAATTACATTTTATAGTTTATATTATGATAATTGTAGATTTATCTTAACCTTGGTGGAATCATTCAAAAAATATCGTTTCAGCTATATTAGACATTAGTTAGATTTGTAGAAATGTGGCGGAAGGCAAGAATAACCGATATTTTGTTCAGAGTATAACAAAACTCCTTAGTCTAAAACTTCGGCCTTTATCTCATCTACATCACAGTTAAGGAGGTCTCCACAAAACATAACATCGCGCGATATATTCATTGTTCAGTGTGGAAAAACTTCAATATCAGAGTCGCCAAGTTTAGTAAGTCTGAGTAATCAAGAAGGTTGAGGATGTGTTCTCGTTTTTACAAGCAGTCCCTTTTTGATCTTACAAACGAACTTTAACTTCCCAAATGCTCTAAAATGTAGTTTGTTGAAGATACATGGGCTTGTTCTACCAAAATCTCTGTCAATTCTTTTGACGATAAGGAACCGTGGACTATCCAACTTTTGCTGGCCCACATCTTGGTTTTTGATGATGTTTTATCGTCAGGTCCTATTACTGTCGAATAAAACATGCCTGAATGTGGAGGTAGAAGCTCCCCAATAGGTTTTAGAGGTGGAGACATAACATTTCCACAAGTATGGTCCTATAAAGAGGTCCCCGTGGCACAGGGTTCAATACCACGGTATCACTACAAGGTGGACTCCACAGAACGATTCAACATTGTATAGTAAATAACCACCTTACGACTTCACAAAACAATACTACATTTATACATTTTTGTAATAACCAAGACAAATTAGACGTTTTGGAGAGAGATTTTGGGCGGTCCGCAGGCCTCTCTGCCAAAACGGTTACGTCAGGGATCACGCCGTAAACAGGTTTAAATAAGCGACCAAGACCTATAAGAAATCACTTACGTTGTACAAGTCTACTCACTACGGCTTGGCCATCCTCTCGGACGTACAAGCCAACATCATCCTAATCCGCTCGGGAACCGACGACGGGTTAACCCGAATTAACATCCGGTTCGGAGACACCATACACGCAGCGATCCTGGACACAACTTTGCGCTCCTGCGCGTGTCCCGTCACGCCGAGAAACTAACGCACAGACTAGCCAGTCTAGAACAACACTTGCAGATTCACTGCCGCGCTAGTTTGTGCTATTCTATGTGAGAGCAGACGTATACGGACGAGTTTTTGGACGCCGAACATTTAATCGCGCCCGTCGCCCTCGGTCAACCTTGGCTGCAACAACGCAAGGCAGTCATCGACTACGGTCAAACTGGACCATAGCTCGCTTAACCACGTGTTTCCGGAGGAACTCCTGTTCCAGCTGATCAAGTTACTAGAAGACTGTCCAGCCTTCCATGCTCCAGCGCCGCCGACCACCACGTCTACATGCTATAAGATTGACCTGGGACTAACCACAGCTCGAACCTGTCTATCATCTATGAGACGCTGCGCGACCTTGACACTGCCCGCATATTTTCCACCTTAGAACCGAGATACTGGCAGGTGTCCCTCGGCAAGAAGTCACAACCTCTGACCGCCTTTTTCACACCAGACGGAGCGGCATACCAATTCCGACTTATGCCTTTCGGTCTGAAAAACGCACCCGCAACTTTTCAAAAACTAATGACATTAGAGATGTTGTCGTGCTATCTGCGGCGGTTCGTGTTGGTGTACCTTGACGACATCATTGTGTACTGCAACTTCCGGACGGACGGACCACCTGCACCACGTGTTGCTAGTAATAGAACGCCTCCAGCAACACAATTTGAAGTTGTCCCTGGTCAAGTACAAATTTGGGGTAACCACCATGACCTTCCTCGGGCACAATATTACGTCTACTGAGAACGAAACGCGTTCTGAATATGTAAAAGCTCTGCAAGCCGCGTATATACCTCAAACCCAGAAACAGCCCCGCAGCTTCCTGAGCCTAAGTAATTGACTCCGGGACTACGTACCAGACAACGCCGACATCCAGATCCAAGCGCCGTTAATGATCTTTTGAAAGAAAGCCGCCGCTTGTAGTAGATCAACAAGGCCGGCACCACCTTTCACCGCGTGAAGAATTCCCTCTGCACCTGTGCCTGCTCGACTTCAAGATACCCTTCCCTTTGCATACAGACACTACTAAGGGAGGAGTAGCCGCCGTACTCTACCAAGAGCCTACGCCGGGCTAATACAATATCGTTGCGCTCCTGTGACTGAACCGCATTAAGTATATTAGGAGCAATAGATCCTCCTCTTGCAAGAATTTAACTTTCCCGCGGCCCACTATTGGTAGACGGCCGTAATATACGCTTATTACGTTGATCCCACAGCAGGACATCCGGGCGTGAAAAAACCACCCAAGCTATCCAACAACGGTGCTACTGGCCGAAGCTGGAGGACGCAGTACATCACTACATTAGTTCTTGCTGGTCCGGTGCCGCCATCAGACCGTGTCATCATCACGACCCTGGGAGGTCATCTCTGTGGAATTAATGGGGCCCTTCACCACTCTCCACATCGGTGACCAACAGATGCTAGTCATTGCGGACGTATACAGCGTTTGGGTTGAGGCATTTCTCATCGAGCCGGCAGTAACGGCCGACATCGCCAACCGGCTCGAGCACGAGGTTTTCGGGAGATTTGGTTTCCCCAAAGCTACAATCACGTACAACGGGCACCAGTTTAAGTCCGTAACATGAGACACGGCGCTGCAAAGTGGGGATGCCTACATTAGACCACGCCGGTGTTTTACCCGCGGCCAACCCCGTGGAATGCAGGAACCAAGATATTAAGAAAGAATTACGTATTAACACCGAAGGGAGGGACCCCAAGACATGGGACAAGATCCTACCGATCGTACTATTCAACCTAAAAACAGAACGAAACGTCGCCACCAACATGAGGCCAGCTATGGTACTTCTGGGCTAAAACCTGTTTCAGCCAGGAGAGTGGAGGGTCCTCAACAACGAACCAACAGTGGACAACCAGTGTATTTTACTTTAGAAGCGAACCGCGCAAGCCCACCAAAATCAACATAACTACCAGCCCCCATACGCAAAATATGGACCCGCCAGGGATAAAGACGGCGATTGAATACTTAACAACAACGACTGGGAATGACGCGTACAGAATTCATCGCACCAACGGAGATCTGGTAAAGGTCCATGTACATGATCTCTGTTCGGCACAGGCTACGCAGCTCGACGAGCTAGCCGCTGACCAGCGACCGGAGGACCCACACCCAGTAGAAAACACCTCGGAAGTACCACAACCACACATCACCGAGCGCCCACCGGCTATCAGTCCTACGCCACCCAGGCTTCGACATCGCAACCTGTTACGACGTTCGTAACAGAGGATCCCTACGTAATCTCTTCCGGCACAGGGGGGAATAGTCACGGGGTCGTGGGCCGGCCGAGAACCTTCCTACCAACGATTACGTCAGGGGTCACGCCGCAAACGGGTACATTTAGGCGACAAAAACCTGCAAGAAACCACTCAGGTTGTACAATAATAGTTCAATTCTGGAAGTAGGCAAATTGAAGCCCAAAATTACTACGCGCCGCTCTGTGCGGCATATTCCTACGGTGGTTGTATTGAACGTTACTTTGTGCGAACGATTACAATTTGTGAGTGACTATTGACAATTATTACATTTATCCCTGGTGTTAGGAACTTAGGGTTAAGGCTTGTATATATGTTTGTTATTAGTTATTACGTTACGGACGTGAATAGAAATAAGCGTAAGAGTGCGTGCTTTGCGCGAGTGCTTTAGAGGACTTTAGAGATAATTTATTTAAATTTAGAGACTGATTACGTTAGAATAGACATTGTTTTCATTCTACGATATTGTAACCCGATGCTCCTGACCTTGTACTCTCTAGGTGCCCTCGTCTCAACTGTTCATAAATATGTATTTTCTGTTAGTGCGTATCAGGAACTAAAGGTAGTGTTGTGTGTAAACACGCATCCCAAGTGCGCCCGTGTAACAATAGGCAGCGCGGGGGAATTGGAGCCACTTACGGACCTTAACACCTACGGAAACAATTTTTTTGCTCCCGTTGCGCTACAGTGTCGAGTAATGGGAGCCACCATGATTTTTAAATAACAAAGAATATTTATTAATAAGGAACCACAATAAATGTATTTCAAACATATTTTATTTGGGAGAACATTGAAACAAATGAAAAAAACGGGATTTCAAAGTTGAATAGGACATTAGAACATTCCGCATTTCGCCGTCTTTACCGACATCTCTACAGCTGCAACACAATTTTGTTTCATCGTCAACTTCCTAGTTGTCATCACAAATCTCTTCTTCATTAACACAATCGTTGTCCGATGATTCCTCAAAAACGTGCTCCTTTTCTTTATTTTTTATTTTCTTGTACTGTTCTCTTCTTTCCGGTTGTTATAAACCAGACACTGATTTTTCTATAAATGACACCCTGCTGTATGCCTTATTGAACAGACTTGCCGCCTCATACACCGTTATTTGGCTTAAATAATAAGATTTCATATACATGCCACATTCGCTGTTATATGCCTCCTTAAGGGTCCGAAAACAGACACATCCACGGGTTGCATGCGGGGCTATGAGTGCGGCGGAAGGGACAAAAGCGCAATATTATTTTCCCTGCAGTATACAGTTCAAATAGGCTCCTCTACGGATGGCTTGGCAAATCTCACAAAATGCTTTAACCATAGAAGAAACACTTCGTCATTGATCCAACCGCTGAGGGTCACGTGATAACTAGTATCAATTGGTCCGTCTTTATCTAAAAGTGATGTGTGACATTTTCTAGCGAAAATGAAAGATGGTGGTATATACTTTCCCGAAGCGCTCATAGCACAAATAACTGTTACGTTGCAGCACCGACCCTTCTTGTCCCCTTTCCAGCTAACACCTTATCAGGATCATGTACAACAGAAATTCCTGTTTCGTCCACGATGAATTAAACTTGGTCCTTGGTCATCACTTTTAGGAAATTGTCAAAAAATACTGATACTTCTTCTTTATTAAAACCCTTTACTCTGTTTAAACTTGTGGCTTCAGCTTTGCGAACACTTAAATTCGGGTTTCTTCTTAGAAATTCTTCCAGCCAATCGTTTCTTGTTAAACGCCGTTGTTTATTAAATGGGTGATTTGTGCTAAGTTTCTCAGCACATTCAAAAGCATAACGCCGAAATTTCCATCTTGTTAAACCGTAAAATATATTTGACAAAGTTATAAGATGGGTTGCAATTTGTTTTTCTTGTGCGTTTGTAAAAACTGGATTTCTACCCATTTTCTCAGGTACATCTAGCTTGTTGTGCTTCAATCTTTTTTGTAGAGTTTGATAGGGGATTTTTTGGTCCTAGCGGCCTTGTGAATGGACGTTCTATTATTTACTAAATCAATTGCCCTTCTCAAATCTTCCAGGGTCCATGAAGATTCGTTGTTCTTTGCCGATTTCTCACCAACTGAAAAAAAGTGTAAATAGTAACTACAAAATCCATGATCATATACCATAGAGGGCTCTTACCTCACTGGTAATAAGTGTCCCATGACGTCTTTTATTGTCTATAGAACAAGAAAAGCCGCCATAGTGCAAACAAAGACATCATGGGGTAATGAGGGCCACTATGGTCTCCATTACAAATTTTTATTTCGGAAATGAAAAAACAAAATGCATTAAAAGAAACCATGCAACCAGATAAGTGGATTCTAACCTTGCTAGGTTTCATTCAATAACACAATTTCGATCTAATTAAGAAATAGTAGAACTTACCATTAGTTTTATGAAGCCTGTTCGTTAGATCGAATTCTCGAAAAATCGGTAGCGCTGTCGATTTTAGGAACATTTTAGTGGAGCATCTTGTCATTTCTAACTGTCAGAGCTCGGCGCATGGCTCGAAATTTAAAAAAATCACGCTGGCTACCATTACCCAATGGTTCCCATTCTCCCGCGCTCCTATCTGTAATGAACCAACAAGTTGGTCTTATAGACTCGCCGTTAACAAACATTATGAACACAGCATTGTAAGTTACGTAAAGTTTGCTATTTTACTTTAATAATTTGTTACTTCTTTACTTACGGCCGGTTTCATAGTCGCGCCTTTAAAGTGACTTTAGCTAAAGGGGCTTTAAATTTAAAGCCAACTTTAAAGTAATTTTAGAGTTGACACGTTTCATAAAGGAAAGTATTCAGTCCTTTAGATAAAATCCGGTAACGTCCAAGTTTCCTAATATTTTTAACAGTTGGCATCACTAATTTGACATGACGTAAGGTTTAGGTTATACTTATTCAGAAAACGTGCAGAAAGAGGTGTCACTGATGCTAACTGTGCATTATCTTAATGGAAACCAAGAAGCAGCCCCGCGGAGGTAATTATACCAAGGAAGAAGAGTTGCTGCTTGTAGAAATGATTGAGAAGCAGAAACATATAATTAAATGCAAAACCAACAATACTGTATCTCATGTTATAAGAGCACTGTTGGGTAAATACAACGTGTATATCTAATAAAACTATAATTTTAGAAACAAGCATGGGAAAGGATATGGGGTTACTTTAATGTGGAAATAAAGTGCACCGTAGCCAGGACCAGATGAGGTCAAGAACTATCCTTGCCACACAATCTGGATGATGTCATCGAGGCGGTTCTTAAAGTTATTAATATGAAAACTGTTATTGGTTTGGACTTGCCATTTGACTGTGATGAAGTAACAGTTGTGGTAAGTCATCAGTTTTTTTTACACATACCTAGTTATCAATGAAGTACATTGCTACTGTAAGTGTGTTACATACGTACAATACAACTGTTTACCAGATTAACAAGAATTGCTGTGGCCAATATAACACATGCTGCATTTTCCAGTTTAAGCCTTTATCCAGTGTTAAGAATCTGAAATCTTCTTTTTCAGGCTCCATATTGCCTTTCCACCACATTATTAGTGCTAATAAGTAACTTATTATATAGGGTAACTTTGTCATGAGGCATGGTTCCAAATTATAACTACTATCGCCAAGTAATAAATAAGATCGATATTGTCCCTCTTCAAAGCTCTGTTTTAGTCCACTATTATTAAAAATGGTTTGATCATAGCAGGAGCCAGGCCATCGAACTACAATGGTTCTAAATTTTAATTGTGCGTCTGCCACACACTGTACATTTAAGGCAAAAACCTTTTCGGTAATGAAATATTTTGGCATCCTCTCCTTCTGGCGATTGGATTTTAATTCGAGAGCAATCGATTGTCCCTATAAAACGCGTAAATCTGACTGTTTCGTAGAATCTTCCTACTGTCTCCCTTGTTTCATTTTCGTCATCGTACATATTAATATACATTGGTCTCAAAGTAACAATAACTTTCGGAACTCGCGTCACGATCCTAGATGCTGAGATTTTCGAAACCCACTATAAAATAACCAGCTTAAATCATCAAATTGCCAGTAGTAGTAACTAACCAATGGCCTTTATAGAACTACCCCTGAAAAGAAAAAACCGTGACATTCTATTATTTTATAGTTAATCTTATATTCACCTGTTCGTATTGTAGCCCAGCATGTGCTCTATTTGTTCCAGTAAATGAGCAACTGCGTGCTTATTGAGTCTAAATTGCTCAAAAAACTCTGTCATCACTCTCCAGCCAACTTTTTCTTTTCCTGTAAACTTTCCGTTTACGAACAGGAATTCCTTCTAGTTCTGTGTCGGAGTCCGACCTTGTAGAGCTTTCCAAAAAGCGCTGCATTTTAATTTTACCTCAAAATAGCTCCTATTACAAAGTGTTGAAAGTGTCTACCACGTGTATACTATGCATTTAGGATGTTTGACAGATTTGACGTTGAGTTTATAGATTAAAGCTACTTTAAACTGCTGGAAATATGACTTTATCTTTTTCTCCTTTAAAGTGCTTGTGGACTTTAAAGTTACTTTAACTTGACTATGAAACTGGCCGTTATGTATTTTTTCTTGATGATGATACATGTTGTACTAAACGCCTTGAGAAGTATATGTTTATATAAAATATTGTAGAATTATACTCTATACACTTTTTACTAGCACTCTCGCTATTTATGCTTTAAAAACTAATCCATGAAAGTTTAATTACGCATTGAAGTAGAATTTAAAAATTTTGTAAGTAGAACAGGGGCACTTGCCGCCATCTTAGATTTTTGTGACCTGGGACACTTTAACTTTCACTTTTTTATATGCCCACGTGGCGAATGTATTTTTTTCACCTGAGAATGAAAAGATTTAATCTGTTATTAATTAGGCCCCGTTTTTATCAAAGGAGATTGCATAATTGTTATTAAAATTATATTACATTTCTTTTAATCACATGTACAGATTGTGACCTAATTTATTTGTGCATTTGGGGTTGCATTCTAATAAGGGGTCCTAGTCTTGTAAAACGGGAATCTGTTCGCGGGCTTCGTAATCTGTGTTTATTATTAATAAACCGTTATACAACTTCATTATGAATGGAAAGTAGCAATAAGCCGTCGACATCGTGTTAATTAATGTGTTTACAAATATTTTAAAATTTTACTGCTGAAAAAAATACATTAAGATCTAAATCTGAAATAATAATCATTTCTACTTTAGTGTTTTTTATACAGGTAGATTCTCTATCTAAGCGGTCAGTACTTTTACATTTGAAAAACTATACCTGATTTATTTGTATGCACACGCACACGCACACGCACACGCACACGCACACGCACACGCACACGCACACGCACACGCACAGCACACGCACACGCACACGCACACGCACACCCACACCCACACCCACACCCACAAATTACTTTTAAATAAATAAATGAGCTGCAATTAAGTAAGCAGGTAATTAGACATTATAAATTAGATATACATCACGCTATTTTTCTTAATGCGCCATGCGTGTGCCAGCTTTTAGTAAATATATAAGACAAAACAACAAACACGATTATCTTGACGTTAAGAGATAAGCACGATAAAACAGTGTAGAATATACCTGTAATTGCAGTTTTTTTTACCGAAAATTTTCTGAAATAGATGTTGACCATGCCTCTCTCTTGTTATTTACAAAATCAAGCAAGACTGGATTAATAAATGCATAGTTTTTAGGATATATCGCCGGCTTAAGCGGCAGCAGAAATGGTTGGTCGAGGGGGACGTCGCACTGGAGCGGCACGAGATGAGGGTGCGTAGCGCGACGCACTTTCACACGGTCTAATATTGTACGTGTATGCATTTCAAAATTATTTTATTCATTATTACATATACATATTTAAAACATATTAAAAGCGTCTTTTTATAATTCTTTATCTACACTAATTACACGTTGCTTCATTACTCTCCTTGATGTATTGCTGAGCTGAAGTCTCTTCATCATCCTGTACATTTCATAAAACCCTAAATCTAGTTTCATTATTTCGTTTATTTTCCTTAGCAGCTCGCCTAGCCTCTTCTTTCTCTCGTCTTTGCTTAATACCTTTTCTTTACGTTTCCCTCGTCATTTGTGCTAAACTCAATCGCGCGCTTCCAAGCAGGCCTTTTTACAGGGATCCTTGGAAAAATTCTTGTAAACAGATTCTATTTTAGATTTCTAAGAATTGTAATATGACCTCGCGCGTGCGCATTGACCTAACCTAATCTAAAACCGTGTGTTTATTAATCTACCTTAATATTGTAAGCGCATTCGGTCCAACCTACTAACGCAAGAAACGAACGAGAGACGAGGTGAGGCTAGGGAGGCGAGAGAGAGATCAACGTCTATTCGGTCTAGGACGTTTAGGCGCGCCTCTTTAGGCGCGCACCGTTAGGCGCGCGCTTTTAGACGCAGAGTCATTAGGCGCGAGCTCTTTTAGGCGCCGGAACATTAGGCGCGGGTACAGTTAGGCGCTACTTGAATGATTCTAACATCACCTATGAAATGTAGTTTGGTAATTATGGAGCGGAAGTATGAGTTATGCATAGGCACGTATTTGCTCCAAGCTGCGGATTACATTTTTTATTCAACCCCCTGAATGAGGGTATGAAATCAAAGGGATTAAAGGTTATAAAACGATAAGGTTTAAGCAACGGTTTTCTTTTAAATCTGGATAGCATATTTCATTCATTGATTAAATTACCAGATGATTAGACATTTTCAAGAACACTTTCAAGGTTTCTAAAAAGAATGTAGGTACGTTGCAAAAAAAAACTGAACTCTGCAAACCGTATGGTGACATACAGGTATGCAATAAAATATACTGTAAAAGTTCCAAACGCTCAATGTCATATAGATACTTAGAGTTTTGTAAAAAGAACCTATGCTTGTTGTTAAATCCGAAGAATTCCTTAAAGGAAAGAGTTAAAACAATTAATAGTGATCATTATCCTTGAAACTTTCACTGTCTTAGAAACGGAAAAGTTAGTTGACATTATGGTATTTTAAATAACTTAAAGGCTATTAAAAATTGGAAAACTCTGTAGGTATAATGACGATTGTGTCATTAGATATCGTTAAAGGTGTATAGATAAACACTAATAGACAGTGTACTAAGAGATAAACAAAGTTATAGCAGATTAAAGTCTGGTCATAATTACATATTAATAGTTAATTAATAAGTTTGTGGGTTATATGCCTTAGTTTTTATATTAAAACCTTTATCATACATACATATATACATACATACATTTCGAGCTAAATAAAACTATTGAAAAACCGCTCATATTTTTCCTTTGCATGTCCACACCATTCTGAAACGTATCCACATGGCGCCTAATTGTACCCGCGCCTAATGTTCCGGCGCCTAAAAGTTCGCGCGCTTAAAAGAGTTCACGCCTAATAACTCGGCGTCTAAAAGCGCGCGCCTAACGGTGCGCGCCTAAAAGAGCGTGCCTAACCGTCCCTTTCTGACTTCTATTATAGAAAATATTTTCTAGTTTAAAAATACATCATATAGGTAAAATTTCGCGACGCGAGGATTTCGGTGAAGGCTATTTCGGCGATCGCCACTCCAATCCTTCCCGAAGATTGAAAGACAGGTGTAGGGCATCGCAACTTGTTCTGGGGTCTTCACCCCTTGTGATCTGAACTTGTTCGGGGCCATCGTGTATTGTCGTGGCACCCTTGACGGAAAATTTGAATTTGTATTATAATAAGGAGACTAATGCTGACCTGTAATACAGGTGTAGGGCTTAGCAACTTACTCTCAGGCCCACGCTCCTCGACCAAAAATTTGAATTTGTTTGTGGTGCTATCTATGAGGGGAAATTTAAACTTGTATTATAATAAGGGGGACTAATGCTAACTTATAAGACAGACATAGGGCTTCGTAAATTGTTTTCGGGTCTTAGTACCTGGTCCCTTGGCGGGAAATTTGAATTTGTATTTAAGTGTTCATATTCTAATTGCTTAATGCGAGAAATTCGAACTTGTATTCCAATAAGGGACCTAATGCTAACTTGTAAGACAGATGTAGGGCTGCGCAACTTGATTTCGGACCTGCACACCCCTGTCTTGGCCCCATGTCTGGCTGGAAATAGTATTCTAATAAGGAGGCCCTAATGCTAACTTATAAGACAAATATAGGAAGTTGTGTTAGGTCTGCGCCCTCCTGTCGGGCCCCCATTGTTGCAAAATTTGAATTTGTGTAGCCATATAGTTGTGTATGGACTAATGAATATTTTCTGTAATAAAGGTGGCATCACCTAGCGTTATATTTCTAGAGCTAATTAGGTTTCGTTTGTGGCACAATCTAGTTGTATATTTATAACTAGCGAATGTTTTCTGTAATAGAGACGGCGGGGCCTAGCGATATATTCCTAGGACTAATTAGGGTTGTTTGTGGTGCCATCTAGTGGTGTAAAGACTAATTAATATTTTCTATAATAAATGTTGACGTGTTCGTCTCGATCGTCTCTTTCTCAAAACATACAAATCAATAAATCAAACCAAATGAATCAAATCAATTAAGCATATCAATCCCAAACAAATCACGTTCGATCAAATCACACAATCAGATCAATATCAATCAGTCAATCAATTAACCAAATCAATCTCAATCAATGAAATCATAACTTACAGCCTGCGAAAACTAGCTTAAAGCTCAAAAATACTGATTGGACTAACTTACACTTTGCTAAAACCAACCAACCGCAATTCAAAAATACCAAACTGATTTAACTTAATCATACAAAATCAGCTCTCAATTCAAAAAATAGCAGTATGATTTAACTTACAGAGTGCAAAAGAAAGCTAATCTCACTGTGTTACCCATCTAACCGCCCTTTCGCATTAACTGCAGCATTCTTAGAGCAGTCAAACGCCGTTAGGAAAAACAAGTTTATTAATAAAGATTGAAGGAAAGCTTAGCGTTTGAAAATATGTTATTATTATTATAAACAGCAATACATTTATTTAATCACATTCTTTATCGGTCTTCTTCTTCTTGAACCGTGGTTCGTCGCTATCATCAGCATCATCATGGTTTTGAGACTCGTCCTTCTCCTCTACCTCATCGCTCTTCTTCATCGGCTGTGAATCATCACCATCATCTTGGATGTGAGATACATTCAGCTCAACTACGTCATCGTTTCCATCATCATCTTGAACGGTTATCTTGTAATAGTTTATTAACAAGTCAGTAAAATCTCCGCTGATGTTGGCTCATAAACAGGAGAATACATAATAATAAAGCTCACTCGATGACGGTTATACTTTAAAGAGCGAAACGCGCGAGAAACGAGAATGCTGCTGGTCTTGAGTCTTGTGCGTAGGCGCACTCGTCAATGTTTGGGTAGAATCGGTTATCTTCGGGGAAGTTTGAAGTAGGGGTCGCCAAAACAGTCTTCGCAGCCGTCTTAGGAGAGGAGTTTCGGTTTATAAACATGTCCCTAGGGAAGATATTAGAGTGTGGCTAAGTCAATACTCGCACGAGTTAATTTGTGTGTGTGTGTGTGTGTGTGTGTGTGTGTGTGTGAGTAATTGGACAAGCAAATAAATCAGGTATAATTTTTCGGATGTAAAGGTACTGACCGCTTAGATAGAGAATCTGTCTGTATAAGAAACACTAGGGTAGAAATGATTATTATTTCACCTAATATTTAGAACTTAATGTATTTTTTGCAGCAGAAAAATTTTAAAATATTTGTAAACACATGAATTAATACGATGTCGACGGCTAATTGCTACTTTCCATTCATAATGAAGTTGTATAACTGTTTAATAATAATAAACACAGATTAAGAAACCCCCGAACAGATTCCCGTCTTACAAAACTAGGACCCCTTATTAGAATGCAACCCCAAATGCATAAATAAATTAGGCCACAGTATGTAGATGGGATTAAAAGAAATGTAAATATAATTTTAATAACAATTATGCAATCTCCTTTGATAAAAACGGGGCCTAATTAGTAACAGATTAAACCTTTTTATTCTCAGGTGAAAAAATACGATCCCCACATGGATATATAAAAAAGTGAAAGTTAAAGTGTCCCAGGTCACAAAAATCCAAAATGGCGACAAGTGTCCCTGTTCTACAATTAAACTTTCATGGATTAATTTTTAAAGTATAAATAGCGAGAGTGTTAGTAAAAAGTGTATAAAGTAGAGTGAACAATTATAATTCTACAATATTTTATATAATAATGTACTTCTCAAAGCGTTTAGTACAACATGTACCATCATCAAGAAAAAATATATAACTGCCAGTTCCATAGTCAAGTTAAAGTAACTTTAAAGTCCAAAAGCACTTTAAAGGAGAAAAAGATAAAGTCATATTTCCAGGAGCTTAAAGTAGCTTTAATCTATAAACTCAACGTCAAATCTGCCAAACATCCTAAATGTATAGTATACACGTGGTAGACACTTTCAACACTTTGTAATAGGAGCTATTTTGAGGTAAAATTAAAATGCAGCGCTTTTTGGAAAGCTCTACAAGGTCGGACTCCGACACAGAACTAGAAGGAATTCCTGTTCGTAAACGGAAAGTTTACAGGAAAAGAAAAAGTTGGCTGGAGAGTGATGACAGAGTTTTTTTAACAATTTAGACTCAATAAGCACGCAGTTGCTCATTTACTGGAACAAATAGAGCACATGCTGGGCTACAATACGAACAGGTGAATATAAGATTAACTATAAAATAATAGAATGTCACGGTCTTTTTCTTTTCAGGGGTAGTTGTATAAAGGCCATTGGCTAGTTATTACTACTGGCTTTACGATTTCACACCTCTGGCAATTTTCTGATTTCAGCTGGTGATTTTATTGTGGGTTTCGAGAAGCTCAGCATCTAGGATCGTGACGCGAGTTTCCAAAGTCATTGTTACTCTAAGACCAATGTATATTAATATGTACAATGGCGGAAATGAATCAAGGGAGACAGTAGAAAGATTCTACGAAATAGCCAGATTTCCGCGGGTTATAGGGGCAATCGATTGCTCTCTAATTAAAATCCAATCGCCAGGAGGAGGGGTTGCCGAAATATTTCGTTGCCGAAAAGGTTTTTGCCTTAAATGTACAGTGTGTGGCAGACGCACAATTAACATTTAGAAACATTGTAGTTCGATGGCCTGGCTCCTGCTATGATCAAACCATTTTTAATAATGATGGACTAAAACAGAGCTTTGAAGAGGGACAATATGGATCTTATTTATTACTTGGCGATAGTGGTTATAATTTGGAACCATACCTCATGACAAAGTTACCCCTTATGAGAACCTATATAATGAGTTACTTATTAGCACTAGGAATGTGGTGGAAAGGCAGTATGGAGCCTGAAAAAGAAGATTTCAGATTCTTAACACTGGATTAAGGCTTAAACTAGAAAATGCAGCATGTGTTATATTAGCCACAGCAATTCTTCATAATCTGGTAAACAATTGTATTGTGCGTATGTAACACACTTACAGTAGCAATGCAGAGAGGATTAATTAGGTTTAAACCCTGCACTTCATTGATAACTAGGTATTTGTAAAAAAAACTGATGGCTTACCACAACTGTTATTTCATCACAGTCAAATGGCAAGTCCAAACCAATAACAGTTTTCATATTAATAACTTTAAGAACCGCCTCGATGACATCATCCAGATTGTGTGACCTGGTCTGGTCCTGGCTACGGTGCACATTAAAGGAACCACATATCCTTTCCCATGCTTGTTTCTAAAATTATAGTTTTATTACATATACACATTGTATTTACCTAACAGTGCTCTTATAATATGAGATACATTATTGTTAGTTTTGCATTCAACTATATTTTTCTGCTTCTCAATCATTTCTATACGCAGCGACTCTTCTTCCTTGGTAAAATTGCTTCCGCGGGGCTGCTTCTTGGTTTCCATTAAGATAATGCACAGTTAGCACCAGTGACAGCTCTTTCTGTATAACCTAAACTTTACGTCATGTCAAATTTTAAGTGATGCCAACCGTTAAAAATATTAGGAAACTTGGATGTTACCAGATTTTATCTAAAGGACGGAATACTTTCCTTTATGGGACGTGTTAACTCTAAAATTACTTTAAAGTTTGCTTTAAATTTAAAGCCCCTTTAGCTAAAGTCACTTTAAAGGTGCGACTATGAAAGTAAAGCAGTAACAAGCTCTGACAGTTAGAAATGACAAGATGCTCCACTAAAATGTTCCTAAAATCGACAGCGCTACCCTTCAGTTACGTATAAAGTGTGTATAGAGATGCACCGATTTTTCGTGAATTCGATCTAACGAACACGTTTCATAACACTAATGGTAAGTTCTACTATTTTTTTAATTAGATCGAAATTGTGTTATTGAATGAAACCTAGCAAAGTTCGAATCGACTCATCTAGTTGCATGGTTTCTTTTAGTGCATTTCGTTTTTTTATTACCGAAATAAAAATTTGTAATGGAGACCATAGTGGCCCTCATTACCCCATGATGTCTTTCTTTACCCCATGGCGGCTTTTCTTGCTCTATAGACAATAAAAGACGTCATGGGGCACTTATTACCAGTGAGGTAAGACCCTCTATGGTATATGATCATGGATTTTGTAGTTACTATTTACACTTTTTTTTCAGTTGGTGAGAAATCGGCAAAGAACAACGAATCTTCATGGACCCTGGAAGATTTGAGAAGGGCAATTGATTTAGTAAATAATGGAACGTCCAATCAGAAGGCCGCTAGGACCAAAGAATCCCCAATCAAACTCTACAAAAAAGATTAAAGCACAACAAGCTAAATGTACCTGCGAAAATGGGTAGAAATCCAGTTTTTACAAACGCACAAGAAAGACAAATTGCAACCCATCTTATAACTTTGTCAAATATATTTTACGGTTTAACAAGATAGAAATTTCGGCGTTATGCTTTTGAATGTGCTGAGATCACCCATTTAATAAACCACAGCGTTTAACAAGAAACGACTAGCTGGAAGAATTTCTAAGAAGAAACCCGAGTTTAAGTGTTCGCAAAGCTTAAGCCACAAGTTTAAACAGAGTAAAGGGTTTTAATAAAGAAGAAGTATCAGTATTTTTGGACAATCTCCTAAAAGTGATGACCAAGGCCAAGTTTAATTCATCGAATATATACAACGTGGACGAAACAGGAATTTCTGTAGTAGATGATCCTGGTAAGGTGTTAGCTGGAAAGGGGACAAGAAGAGTCGGTGCTGCAACCAATGGCGAACGTGAAAAAAACGTAACGGTTATTTGTGCTATGAGCGCTTCGGGAAAGTATATACCACCATTTTTCATTTTCCCTAGAAAACGTCACACATCACTTTTAGAGAAAGATGGACCAATTGATACTAGTTATCACGTGACCCTCAGCGGTTGGACCAATGACGAAATGTTAAATGTTAAAACATTTTGTGAGATTTGCCAAGCTATCCTTAGAGGAGCCACTTTTCATTGCTGCTTACACCTACTGCAGGGAAAATAATATTACACTTTTGTCCCTTTCGCCGCAGTCATCGCCCCGCATTCAACCCCTGGATGTGACTGTTTTCGTACCTTAAGGAGGCATATAACAGCGAATGTGGCATGCATATAAAATCTCATTATTTAAGCCAAACGCACTTTAAAGGAGAAAATCCTGTCCCATATTCCCACTTTAAATTAAAGTATACTTTAAAGTGAACTTTAAGATAAAGTCGTATTTCCAGCCTAATTAATAACAGATTAAATCTGTTTATTCTCAGGTGAAAAAAACACGATCGCCACGTGGGCATATAAAAAAGTGAGTGTTCCAGGTCACAAAAATCCAAGATGGCGGCAAGTGCCCTGTTCTACTATTGTACTATTTTTTTTTTCTGCGTCAACATCTTAGGTCATTGGCACAAAAATTTGGTTCTAGATTCCAAATTCCATTCAAGAGGTAAGTTCTGTTTATATTTCTTTATAAAGGGTGAACCGAATTTAATTTGCGTATACAGAGATATCGAAAACCTAATAGATAGAGCGGTTAAATGGAAATAAGTTTCGTAATTTGTTGTAGTACATAGTATAAGAAGTTTGGTTTTCCGACTAGTTAGATATTCGACAAAATCAAAATGCTCATTTTCGTTTTGTAAGACTAGCTTGTTATTATAACAAATATCAAAAATTAATCTAAACTTTTTTTAAATAAAATTACTACAACTTGCCATACCAAAATTTCAATACGACGTTTTGTCTTTCAGGACCACCCTCAACAATATTTTTTTAAATATTCTTGACTATTCTACTACGTTTCGTCTGTGAAAAATCATCATCTTCATGGTTTCTTACTGAAATGAATTAAATTTTTACTACATTTCTTTGTAGGTTTTGATAATCTTAATACACTGCATGGCATTTAACCATCACATTTCATCTATGTTCATCATCTATAAGCCTTTTTAAATCAGTATTTATAACAAAATAATGATAATCACAAAATTTAACAGTTCAGAACTTCGTCAACAAATACGAGATGCATTTCAAAAAAATTACACCGAAATGGTGGATGCAGCGACATCAAACATGTCAAGGAGGATTGAACTATGTATTCACAGAATGGATTTCATTTTGAGCAACTTTCATAGCTGGTTTTTAAAAATACTCTAATTTTATTTGCTACTGTTAGGTCAGTCTTAAATTATCACATTTGTTCATTATCATTAGATGTAAAATAAACTGTTAAATTTTGTGATTATCATTATTTTTTTATAAATACTGATTTAAGACTATTACAAAAGGCTTATAGATGATGATCATAGATGAAATGTAGTTAGGATGCCATAAGTGTATTAGATTATCAAGCGAAAAATATTACACTTTGTCCCTTTTCAGTCATGGCATTCAACTCCTGGATGTGATTTTTCACAAGGAGATATAACAGCGAATGTGATGATAAATCTCATTATTTAAGCCAAACGCACTTTAAAAGGAGAAAATCCTGGTCCATTACTTTAAATTAAATGTATACGTGTCTAAAGTGAAACTTTTAATTGTAGAAGTCGTATAATTTTATTTAATAACAGATTAATAATCTGTTTATTCTCAGGTGAAAAACACGATCGCCAGTGGGCATATAAAAAGAATGAGTGTTCCAGGTCACAAAATCCAAGATGGCGCAAGTGCTGTTCTACTATTGTACTATTTTTTTTTTTTCGTCAACATCTTAGGTCATTGGCACAAATTTGGTTCTAGATTCCAAATTCCATTCAAGAGTAAGTTCTGTTTATATTTCTTTATATTAAAGATTCTTTGGTAAATGATATTATCTTTTCATGGTGGCTAGATTGGACAATATATTTATGTTTTCAATATTATACTTTTGTCTGCATGTTTGTAAATTTGGACAGTCCTCTAATATATGTTTTATAGTTAAAATTACGTCGCAATGAGTGCATTTTTTTGGACGTGTTCCTAGTAGAAGGTGACTATGCGTTAAACGTGTATGACCAATACGGATTCTTGTTATTACTATTTGTTCTTTTCGTGTTAGTTTTGGTAAGTTCTGGGCAAGTTTTACATTTGGAGATATTATCTTTAATTGTGACGTGCTTGACGCCCAGGTGTTTCCCCATTTTTTTATGACTATATCACTAATTTGTTTTAATATATCCTCAATGCACACCTGATCCATTTCAATTTGATTGTTTTTTGATGGATTCCGTGTTAGATCGTTCCTTGCTTGTTGCAATTTCAGTCTTTCTTCTTGTAGTAGTGATTCTGATATTACTACTAATTTGCCTGACCTTTTTAGTCCATTCCATTTTTGTATGATGGACATGCCTATTTTGCTTGTAGTGAAAATATTGTTTGTTTGAGTTACTATTTTAAAATTGCACACGAGTCGTATGTTTGTATTTGATGACTGTTCACTAATTTGAAGTGCTTTTAATATTGTTACCAGGTTCATACTAACTTTGGAATAAATATCGGGAAATTTCCATGACGTGAATGTATTTCCATGCATCACTATACCCGACTTTAAGTTATCTGTGCTCCATGTACCAAGATAATAGATCTCAATATGATGATTCTGTAGTATCCCTATCTCTTCATCAGTTATCGGTGATTCTAATTGCCACGGTGGTTGCTCATACTCCGGTTTCCAGTAGTTCATAGTTGTAAAGCCATCTGCTTTCATATCTAAATGTATCTGAATTATAGCTGGTATGGTACGTGTTTGTTGCCAGTAGTATTTTTCGTGCATTGGAGGGCTTGTGATAAGGTTATTTAAGAAGTGCCTTTTATTTGAACTTAGTTTAGTACCGTACTTTAAACTCTGTTGTAAAAACCGTAGATCTAAGGGTAGTGAGTTATTTTCTATATTCAAATTGTCTATAGGCGATGTTCTGTATGCTCCAGTTGAAGTTAGCATTGCGTTGTGCCACACTGAGTATATCTTTTTAAGGTGAGATTTGGCTACCGACCGATATATGGCTGACCCGTACTCAATTCTGCTTCTAATAAATGCATTAATAACTTTTTTTAAACTATCTTTATCCGCCCCCCACGTATAATTGCTAAGTATTTTAATCCTGTTTAGAGTTATTTTGCATTTTGACACGACATTATCAACGTGTCGCTTCCAGGTTAGTTTACGATCCAGTAAAACGCCTAAAAATGTCAGTTCCTCCACAAAAGGGATTACGTTTTCTTTCAGCTTTAGCGGTCTTTCTTGGTGGTAGTGTCTTAAACGACAGAAATGCATCGCTTTTGTTTTTGTTAGTGAAAACTGAAATCCTCGTATTTCTGCTTCTTCCACAACAGCATTTATGTCCCTCTGAATGCGTTCTGTCATATCGATTATGTCTCTTCCGGTCGTAATGATACATAAATCATCTACGTATAGTAATGCTTTTGTACTTAAGTTTATCTTGTCTGCTATGTTATTTATAGCTATTGCGAAAAGAGTTACGCTAAGTACAGAGCCTTGGGGTATTCCATTTTGCAAGTTTCGTATATTGGATTTTACATTACCAATTTTTACTTGAATATACCTGTCTTGCAAAAAGTTGTTGATAAATTTAGGAAGGTTACCTCGAAAGTTCCATCGTTTTAAAGTCTCCAAGATTTTAAATTTCCACACTGTGTCGTATGCCTTTTGAATGTCAAAAAAAAACAGCTATAGCATGTTGGGTGTTAGTAAAGGCCTCATTTATTACATAATCCAAAAACAAAATTTGGTCACTAGTTGAGTGTCCTTTTCTAAATCCGGCTTGATAATTACTAATCTTGTTTTCTTTTCTATGAAGACTACTAGGCGAAAGTTTACCATAGATTCGAGGAGCTTGGACAGACAACAAGTGAGAGCGATTGGTCGAAAGCTTTCTGCTGCTTTACTTTGTTTTCCGGCTTTGGGTAAGGCGACAACAACTGCTAGTTTCCACGTAGATGGGTAAGTACCAGTTTTCCATATTTGATTATATACATGTAGTAAAGTTTCTTTTATTTCAGCTGGAAGATGTCCAATACTTTAAAGATTTTCATTGCTTTACATACTGCAAAAAAATATTACACTTTGTTTTCGTCGCAGTCATGCCCGATTCAACTCTGGAAATGTGATTTTTCGTACCCTTAAGGATGTTTTAACAGCGAATGTGGCATGATATAAAATCTCATTATTTAAAAACCACTTTAAAGGAGAAAATCCGTCCATATTCCACTTTAAAAATTAAAGTATACTTTAAAGGTTGAATTTAAGTAAAGTTTATTTCATAAAAAACAGATTAAATCTGTTTATTCTAGTTGAAAAACGAACGTGGCTTAAAAAAATGAGTTTCCAGGTCACAAAATCCAGATGGCGGAAAAGCCCTGTTTACTATTGTACTATTTTTTTTTTTTTTCGTAACATCTTATCATTACAAAATTTGGTCGATTCCAAATTCCACAAATAAATTCTGTTTATATTCTTTATATTTAAAGATTCTTTGGTAAATGTATTATCTTTTCATGGTGGCTAATTGGACAATATATTTATGTTTTCAATATTATACTTTTGTCTGCATGTTTGTAAATTTGGACAGTCCTCTAATATATGTTTTATAGTTAAAATTACGTCCAATGAGTGCATTTTTGGACGTGTTCCTAGTAGAAGGTGACTATGCGTTAAACGTATGACCAATACGGATTCTTGTTATTACTATTTGTTCTTTTCGTGTTAGTTTTTAAAGTTCTGGGCAAGTTTTACATTTGGAATTTATCTTTAATTGTGACGTGCTTGACGCCCAGGTGTTTATTTTTTTATGACTATATCACTAATTTGTTTTAATATATCCTCAATGCACACCTGATCCATTTCAATTTGATTGTTTTTATGGATTCCGTGTTAGATCGTTCCTTGCTTGTTGCAATTTCATCTTTCTTCTTGTAGTAGTGATTCTGATATTACTACTAATTTGTGACCTTTTTAGTCCATTCCATTTTTGTATGATGGACATGCCTATTTTCTTGTAGTGAAAATATTGTTTGTTTGAGTTACTATTTTAAAATTGCACACGAGTCGTATGTTTGTATTTGATGACTGTTCACTAATTTGAAGTGCTTTTAATATTGTTACCAGGTTCATACTAACTTTGGAATAAATATCGGAAATTTCCATGACGTGAATGTATTTCCATGCATCACTATCCACTTTAGTTATCTGTGCTTGTACCAAGATAATAGATCTCAATATGATGATTCTGTAGTATTACTCTTCATCAGTTATCGGTGATTCTAATTGCCACGGTGGTTGCTCATACTGGTTTCCAGTAGTTCATAGTTGTAAAGCCATCTGCTTTCATATCTAAATGTATCTGAATTATAGCTGGTATGGTACGTGTTTGTTGCCAGTAGTATTTTCGTGCATTGGACTTGTGATAAGGTTATTTAAGAAGTGCCTTTATTTGAACTTAGTTTAGTAGTACTTTAAACTCTGTTGTAAAACCGTAGATCTAAGGGTAGTGAGTTATTTCATATTCAAATTGTCTATAGGCGATGTTCTGTATGCTCCAGTTGAAGTTAGCATTGCGTTGTGCCACTGAGTATATCTTTTAAGGTGAGATTTGGCTACCGACCGATATATGGCTGACCCGTACTCAATTCTGCTTCTAATAAATGCATTAATAACTTTTTAAACTATCTTTATCCGACGTATAATTGCTAAGTATTTTAATCCTGTTTAGAGTTATTTTGCATTTTGACACGACATTATCAACGTGTCGCTTCCAGGTTAGTTTACGATCCAGTAAAACGCCTAAAAATGTCAGTTCCTCCACAGAAGGGATTACATTTTCTTTCAGCTTTAGCGGTCTTTCTTGGTGGTAGTGTCTTAAACGACAGAAATGCATCGCTTTTGTTTTTGTTAGTGAAAACTGAAATCCTCGTATTTCTGCTTTTTCCACAACAGCATTTATGTCCCTCTGAATGCGTTCTGTCATATCGATTATGTCTCTTCCGGTCGTAATGATACATAAATCATCTACGTATAGTAATGCTTTTGTACTTAAGTTTATCTTGTCTGCTATGTTATTTATAGCTATTGCGAAAAGAGTTACGCTAAGTACAGAGCCTTGGGGTATTCCATTTTGCAAGTTTCGTATATTGGATTTTACATTACCAACTTTTACCTGAATCTTGCAAAAAGTTGTTGATAAATTTAGGAAGGTTACCTCGAAAGTTCCATCGTTTTAAAGTCTTCAAGATTTTAAATTTCCACACTGTGTCGTATGCCTTTTGAATGTCAAAAAAAAACAGCTATAGCATGTTGGGTGTTAGTAAAGGCCTCATTTATTGCATAATCCAAAAACAAAATTTGGTCACTAGTTGAGTGTCCTTTTCTAAATCCGGCTTGATAATTACTAATCTTGTTTTCTTTTTCTAGGAAGACTACTAGGCGAAAGTTTACCATAGATTCGAGGAGCTTGGACAGACAACAAGTGAGAGCGATTGGTCGAAAGCTTTCTGCTGCTTTACTTTGTTTTCCGGCTTTGGGTAAGGCGACAACAACTGCTAGTTTCCACGTAGATGGGTAAGTACCAGTTTTCCATATTTGATTATATACATGTAGTAAAGTTTCTTTTATTTCAGCTGGAAGATGTTGGACCATTGAGTATGTTATTTTGTCATGTCCAGCAGTTGACTCTTTTACATGTTTTAGAGCTCTCATCATTTCCACCATAGTGAAAGGAATATTGTATGTTTCCTTTTCGTCATTATCAAAGCTTATTGCTTCTGAGCACATTGGATATTGGCAATCATTAGATATTGACTGGAAATAATTTGCTAGATGGTTTACTACAATCACAGGATCATTTTCCACTTTCCCCCGTATAACCAGACTCGGTGGTGTAGGTGAGTGAGTTGACTAATATTCTCACTTTTTGCCACATCTCACTTTGTGAGCTTGTACTCGTTATGGTGGACGTGTAGTTCTGCCAGGAAAGTTTCTGGGCCTTGATTTTTGCAAACCTTTCTTTGGACCTGGCTATTTTTTATGCTATGTGGTTTTCAGCAGTGGGGTGTTTTCTATACCGGTTAAGCAGTCGTTTTTTTTTTATTTATTGCACTTATCTCTGCGTTCCACCAGGGACTGGGATACGTTTAATTCTGCCGCCTTTTTTAGGTATAGCTTTATTAGCTGCTTCAATAATGCAGTGCGTAATATTTTGAATAGCCTTTTCTACATCAGCCTCTACGTTTGGCATTTGTATTGTTTCGGAGAATGCTTTCTAGTCTGCTTTTTTGGTATTAAATCGCCAATCTGCAGTGAATACATATTTTTTGACGTTTACTTCCATCAAAATAGGAAAATGATCGCTATGGTGGTTATCTTCCATAACTGACCATGATAGATCTAACGCAAGTGATGGGCATGTTAGGGAAAGGTCAATTGCACTAAAGTTACCACTGTAATCGTTCAAATACGTTGGTTGTCCATTGTTCAGTATTATTAACGATTTTTCATTTAAAATAGTTTCTAAAATTGTACCTTGTGGACTTGTATACGAAGACCCCCAAATTCTGTTGTGACAGTTAAAATCACCTAATATGAGGCAGGGACGAGGAATCTGTGCGAGAAGGTTTTTTAAATCAGCTGCGACCCATGCTGTGTTGGGAAGGTATACATTTATGACGTATATTTTTTTTTCAATAGTGATTTCGGTAGCAATTGCTTGTAATGTGGTGTTAAGAGTTATTTCTTTCATATGTATATCATTGCGTACCAAGTTTAGCACTCCGCCTCTGCTTCTTTCTCCATGGCATAATAAAACATCTTTTCTATGTGCTCAAAACAGCTGTGGTTGTATGCATTTAACTGACATTTAAATGCATTTAATTATCATGTCGCATTTAATAATTAAAACTAAAATTATAAAACATGTTTGCACCAACATCATCGAGAAACTTTGATGAAAGTATTTAATTAGCACTCTGAAGTATTCAATTCTAATTAGAAATTTGTCGTAGCTGTTAAAAAAGTGTCTCTCATTTACAAATAGATGTGTGCGTGTTGCACAAAAATTAACTAAAAAACAATTAATAAAACCAACCTGATTTTCGTAAGTTCAACTATTTTATTAATGCGCTGTAAATGCGCGCACTTAATTAAACGCTTCATTTAATTTACGCATTTCTTGTAAGTATGAGGAATGAAATTAGTTCCTTCAGTCTAATGCATGCACTCGCAAGAAGCGGATCAAAAATTAACACTCATCTAATTGTTTAATTTTTAAACAAATATATTTAATTATTAATGTGTAAATTTAAAAGTGTGATAATTCTATTTTTAAAGTTTACTAATAAGAAGATTGACTTTTTAACCCGCCTTCTTGTGCAACTTACATAAACAGTTTAATTCGCATCTTCAAATAAATTAGACAAGATGTAAGGAGAGGTCATTAGGATTAATATTTACTAATTTATACTCACTCACTTTAAATAATTATTATATAAGAATGCAGTGCGAGTTACTTGTTTGTTTTATAATAGGTAAGTCTTCCGTTTTTTTCTAATAATGATAGAGGGAAAGGGGTATTAATTAGAAAGTAATTAATTAGCGGTTAAAAAAATTTGCGTTTAGGTGTGGATGACCGCACCCGTGCTTTCTTTTTGAAAGAATCTTACAGCTTGAATGAAAAATTATCTTTAATTTAGTTAATGCATTCAAACATGACGTGATAGCCAATTTCTCAATACTCTCCCTCTTTAATTCTTTATTGGTAAATGCCATTAACGCTAATTTTTCAGCAATTTTGTATGAAGGAGCAGCAATTCGAATAACAAAATTCGTTGTACCAACAGTCGCTTCGTATGGATCTTTAATAAATTTGGATTGTGCGTATGATTTGGAAAATGATAGACTGTATGATGTGAAATGGTATAAAGATAGTGATGAATTTTTTCGATGTAAATCTGATGGGCAAGTGCAAGCTTTTGAAGTCGAAGGGATTGATTTGTATAAAAGTTATCGGGCAGCAAGCGGATCGTGCCCTGTCACTATCACTATTCTTAATTCAAAATCTGCTGGAAAATATTTGTGCGAAATTAGTTCGGAAGCACCTGAATTTAAAACAACAGCTCGATGGGTTAATTTAAAAATAAGCGAACCCGTACCATCTAAAAGGGTTCAACCTGAAGGTCTGTTCGAATATTTTCATTTATTTAATTTTGAATTAAGAGTGTTTTTAGAAACTACAACTAATTTGCCGATTTTAACGGAAGCTTCTATGCAGATTGGTGATAATGGAGTGAATAGCCTTTGTTTAAATTTTGCTTACATCACTTCACTTTGTCTTGCCGTTTTACTATTACTTTAAATTTTGTACAAATATTTTAATTTATTAGTTAGTTTTAGATTAGATTAAGGCTATTTTTAAGAACTTTTTTTAATAGCAAAAGCAAACAAACATGTAAAAGAACAACATTATTAAACTTTTTAAAAAAATTAACACTTGAATTTTTGATTTATGTAACACTTCTTACAATTCAAATTTGGGATGTTTAGTAATGTGTGTTGCCTAATCAAGAATAAACATTCATACCACAGGGTGTTTAAAAAAGATGCGGCAATATTAAAGGGAGTGATTGCCCAGGTCATCTAATACAATACAGTTCCTATAAACATAAGTCCGCAAACGCTTCGTTACCGATCTACAGCGTGTTGAAGTTTAGTTAAAAAAACAGTCAAAATTAGATTTTTCCAAAACGGCTTGAGATATCATAATGAGATTTTACACGTGTTAATAGCTGTGGGAAACGCATACTTTGCCATGGGCGTAGCCAGCGAAGCGCAGGGAGGGGCAACTGCAAAAATGGAAAAAATGGAAAAATAAATTAAATAATTTTTAAATTTTAATAAACAAAAAATTAAATCTAAAACATACATATTTTTCTGTTCTGCATATTTTTTTTGTTATTTGTTTTATTTATTTTGTTTGTTGTTGTGGTCGTTTGGTTGCTTTTATGAACATTTTAAAATTAATTAATAAGCTCTAATAAATAAAATTATTCGCGTGTCCTTTGTCACTAAAATATATTTCATCAGCAAAAAACAAAGCTGTTTGAAAAACTGACATACTGCTAAATATACCGGGTGGTCGTAAAAGAAGGAATAAATTCAATATCTCGTAAAGCACATTTTTTTTCAAAAATCGCTCGGACCCGTCGATTTTATATTTTTTCGGGGCATATTTTACGAAAAAAAAATTTTATACAGGGTGTCTCAAAAAAGATTTGCTAAAAAAATTTTTTTTTTCAAATTGCAACCCAATATGTTTATTGCATTTTTGGATTACCCTTACAATTCTAAACATTTGTCATGTAGCATGTGCTATACCTAAGTCCAAGCGTTTTGGAGTTATTCGCATTCAAAATTTAAAAATTGAAAAAAGATCATGAAGAAAACGAAAAATAAAATAATTTTTATAACGTTTTATTATATCGAAAACAAAGATTCGTAAACTTAAAAATAATTTTATTTCAGCAAATGTTCGAAATGTCCTCCGTTAGTCAACTGACAATAGCCTAATCGATCTACAAATTCATGCTGCACATTTCAAACCATTTCGGGCGTTATTCGACGTATTTCTGGAGGGATGCGTTGTTTTAAATCATATAGATTTGCCGGTTGGCTTTTAAATACCTTGCCTTTAAGGTATCCCCATAAAAAAAAGTCTAGTGGTGTTAGATCGGGTGATCTTGGTTTAAATTTTGAATGCGAATAACTCCAAAACGCTTGGACTTAGGTATAGCACATGCTACATGACAAATGTTTAGAATTGTAAGGGTAATCCAAAAATGCAATAAAAAAATTGGGTTGCAATTTGAAAAAAAAAATTTTTTTAGCAAATCTTTTTGAGACACTGTATAAAATTTTTTTCGTAAAATATGCGAAAAATATAAAATCGACGAGATATTGAATTATTCCTTCCTTTACGACCACGATATTAATATTTTCGATCTATGCATTTAAGCATTGTCAGATCCACACCAGAATTGGATAAAAACGAGTGTTCGATTTACTCTCAGGATACGTCAATTTTTAGTGTTCGATTCAACCACTTAACAGTCGGACATTTTTGAGAAAAATGATAAAAAAATGGTCACTTTTTTTTGTTTTCATTTAACTACATTTTTTAATCCTATTAATTAATTAACCCTTGTAAGGCCGACAGGGGTGCAAATGCACCCCAAGTACTCTTTTTTTTAATATTTTTTAAACTATTTTATCTTACAACGCCTCATTCTCAGTAGCTGTCTTTTTTTATGGTACCAACATAATAAGTAAATAAATAAATAATCTAGAAAAAAAAAATTTCCTATTTTTGGGAGTGGGGTACATCAGCACCCCGCTCGGCCTTTAACGGCGGCTATTTTTTTGTGTTTTTTTCCTTTGTACGCTCTGATTTTATGCTAAATAATAGCTGTATTCGTTTTAGAGTTTGTGGTTGACTTAGGTCAACTCCAGTCAATTACAAAACATTCGTTTATAATGTATATAAACAAGGATAAAACGAATATTTGTAATTGAATGGAGTTGACGTAAGTCAACCACAAACTCTAAAACGAAGCTAATACATGGCTTTTACATCTCACTCAAAACGACTAGTACTGATTTAATGGACTTTGTACTATCTCATTCTTGCAAGATAAAGCGACTGCGACAGTGAATTGTTGATATGCTAATCGAACGGCACCTTACAGAAGAGGATCTTTTGTGGCTGCACAATAATGACGATCCTGATTACGATGATGCAAGTGATGCGAGTGATGTTAAAAATGAAGATCATGTTTCGGACCATGATGAACTTGATGATGAAATTTTCACGGATGAAAACTACGAAGAGGTAGAAGAAATTGTTAAACAAGAAGCCGCTGATTTACCGTTTTATGCATCCAAAGATGGAACACACTGGTCTAAGGTTCCACTACGTAAATGCGTTAGAAGTGCACAATCAAATAAAATTGTTGTTCCTCCAGGACTCAGAGTTCAGCAATTAGTAGTGTCAAAGAAGTATTTTTATTATTTCTTTCCGACGATATAATTGACATAATTGTTCACGAAACCAATCGTAAAGCAAAACAGTATTTTGATAAGCATAATATAGCCAATCCTAACGATACCAAAACATATATACCAACTAACAAAATTGAAGTTTATTGATGACCTTGGGAGCATTACAAAGTAATAATGAACCTATTGATTTTCTTTTTACTGGGGATCCCGCATACTGTCGGCCTATAATTCCTGCAACCCTTTCGAGAAATAGATACAAATTGCTTACAAAATTCTTAAAATTTGATAATTTTGAAACTAGAGACGACAGAAAGCTTATAGATAAACTTGCAGCCATTAGGAAAATTTTTGACAAGTTGGTATCAAACTGTAAGAGTGCATTAAATTCAACTGCTCATATGTGTGTAGATAAACAACTCGTCCCATTTAGAGGAAAGGCTCCATTTCGGGTCTACATGAAAAGCAAACCTGCGAAAATATGGGCACTATCAGATTGCGAATATAATTACACTCTCAACATGCAAGTCTATTTAGGTAAACTATTCTAGTTCTATATTGTTTCTTCTTATCAGATCTGTATTTTTGTTTCAGGGAAAATAAATAATAGACCAGAAAAAGGATAAGGAGAACGAGTTGTTCTCGAACTTACTGAATATTTGAATCAAGGCTACGGGATTACAACCGACAATTTTTTCACAACTATTTCATTGGCCGATCAACTCTTGCAAAAGAAAGTAACACTCTGCGGCACGCTGAGAAAAAACAAAACGTTTATACCGAAGGAGCTAATGCCCGAGTCTTGGAAAAAAGAATATTCATCCATATTTGCTTTTAAAAACAATTGCACTTTGGTATCTTATGTGCCAAAAAAATCCCGAGCTGTGATCTTGCTCTCCACAGAGCACGAAGATGATAAGGTCGGTGACGAGTCCAATAAATACAAGCCTGGTATTGTATTACACTATAATAGTACCAAAGGTGCAGTTGACGCAACTGATGAGATGGTGCAAAAATATACTACCCAAAGAAAAACTGCTAGGTGGCCCATGGTCATATTTTACCACATGATAGATATTGCTGCTCTAAACGTATACAAAATTTGGAAAATTCTTAATCCAGATTATGGGCGGGGATATTTAGATGCAAGAAGAAAGTTTCTACTTGAATTAGGAAAAGATTTAGCTAAAGGCAATATGAAATCACGTTACAAAACTATCACTTTGCATAAGAGCATAAAAGAACATATCCTGAAAATTCTTCCTGAACTTCAGCTCCAGGAAGATGTTTCAGAAGATTACTCAAGTACAACAGCAAGTTAAGGAAGATGTTTTCTTTGTTCCAGAAAAGAGATAGAAAATCTCGACAGTATTGTGTAAAATGTGTTATTTTTCTATCAGCATCACTAAAAACAACCGTTAAAATAATGTGGGGTACAAATGAACCCCTGTCGGCCATGCAGAAAAATATGTCGGCCTTACAAGGGTTAAAATAAATTTACTCAATAAGTAGTTTTAGTGTGAAATATTTTAAAACATTCAATACACAATCCTACATCAGAATCCGAAATAAATACTCTTATAACGTACGTAAGACCTGCACCAACAAGTTAAAACAAAAGTTGCCTGAACGAGACTCGGGATCGTCAGTGTCACGCCCGAGTGCAGTTCGTGCAAAACTATCAAGTGGTTAAAACACAACTTGTTCCAAATCCTAACATAGGACAATATTTTTGCAACAACTATTGAATTGGTGTGTAAGTGCTCTTGTCTAGCGACAGTGTCCTATTTAATAGTGTAACGAAACGCCACTGGTTTTCTTCGAGAAAAATCGAGATACAAGTGAGGAATATACGGGAACCGGCGATGCGAATGTTCTGGCAATTTCTAGGCTCAAAAAGGGTATATAAAATTGCCTATCCGGCGCGAAGACAGACAGTACAGTACAGTACATAGTGCAGGATACGAAGTTGCATACGGCGAATAGAAAGCGAGGCGCGAGATTTAAAAGCGGAATAGTTAAAAAGTGTTGAGAAAGTGAATATTTGTGTTGTTTTGTTAATTTTATTGGTTTTAAATAAAGTTGGTGTGAATAGTTATTAGTGTTAAATTATTGCCTGAGAAACAAGGGGGAAAATCCGTAACAATAGTTTTACCACAGAATAAAGAGACAGAAATCACAGAAAAGACAATATTGATATAAGAAATTGGTTACAAAAAAGGTAAGTTAAATAATTTCAGTAGAAAATTAAATTTTTAATTAAAACTTTAGAGTCATTCCATTAGAAATGGTCCAAAAATTTTAAAATTGGTTGTTCGACCAGCACCAAATAAAACAAAACTACCATGTAATGATAGCTTATAATGTAGATATGTTATATCCGATGTTAATTTTTGTTCAAAATTATTTGTATCGCAACGTTTGGAAAAAATTCAATTGCAGCCCTTTATAAAATTGCCAATTGCTCTTTACTCTTTGCTTGTATCTTTGTGAAACAATTTTATTAGCTTTGGCAAAAGATTCTGTGCATTATTAATATAATTTTATATATTTTTCATTATTATGATGCCGACTTTTTTGCCTTCTAATTATAACAAAAATTACAATAATGCACCGATTTTGACAGCTGATATCTCAAATGGGACTAAATATAAAAACTTGAAATTTTCACATATTAAAGATCAAACAGCACTTTATACGTGCTATTAATTTCATTTTGTGTTTTTAATCTAGAGAAAAATATTAACATCGGATATAGTACATCCACATTATAAACTATCATTACATGGTAGTTTTGTTTTATACTAGGGACTAAGAACAAGAATGATATTAGGTTATTATTTTTAGGTCAAAAATCTCTAAAACGGAAAAAAGTTCATGATGACGTGTGGAAGTGGAAGCAATGATTGTGATGAAGATGAAAATAAAATGATCGGAACGTCAAAATCGGAATCTATTTTTGAAGAAGGCTCAAGTAGTTCTTCAAATCTACATGAAGCTGTCTCTGGAACTGGGACCTCTAAACAAACTGAAGAACGCGATGGCTACCATGAAAATGACATTGGTCGTTATGTTAGTTGTGCCAATAACTTGCCTTCTGAAAAAAAGAAGGAATTGTTGACAAACCCTTGGGTTCCATCATCCAATTACGATTTTACTTCTGATGCCATTCACTTGAAAAGAAAATTTAACCATCGCTGGTTAGATCAATATACTCCATGGCTGGTGTACTCAAGTCGTTTGAAAGGTGCTCTATGTTTGTATTGTGTTTTATTTCCGCCAAGAATTGCTACAGTTAAAGGAGTTTTGGGGTCATTTATGGTAAAGCCTTACATGAAGTTTAAGGATATACATGAAGATTGTAGAAAGCACGTTGGCAGCCATTACCACAAATCTTCAACAGCTGCTGCAAAAGCATTTCTTGAAAATGCTCCTGTTGATGTCCAGTTGCAAATAGGGCACCATAAGACGATTGAAGAAAATAAACAAATATTGTCAGCAATTATTTTATGCATAATATTTTGTGGAATTCATGATTTGCCGCTTAGAGAAAAACAAGGAAATGAGGGAGTTTTCTTTGACCTTTTAAATTTGAGGATTGACTCTGGTGATGAGAAGCTAAAGAGCCACTTGGATAAATGTCAAAAAATGCAGTCTATACCTCACCAACAATTCAAAATGAGATCATACAATTATGTGGTGAAGTTATCAAAGAAAAAATAATCGAAAACTGTAAACGGGCAAAAGCTTATGCTGAAATGGCTGATGAAACAGCAGATATCGCTGGAAAAGAGCAGCTTTCTATTGGATTAAGGTTCTATGATGAAAGCCAAAAAATAATCAGGGAGGAATTTGTAGGCTACATTGAGTTAAAATGTCAAGATGCTTCTGCAATCGCTAGCGCAATTCAAAGTTTTTTAGAAGATAATAATTTTTCCGCCGATAAATGTGTGGGATTCGGATTTGGTGGATGTTCCACGATGGCCGGCAAAGAAGGTGGTGTACAGGCCATTCTTAAAAAAAAGTACGCTAAATCTTTATTTTTTCATTGCTCCAGCCACAGACTAAATCTTGTGGTCAATGATACTAGCAAGCTACCAGAAATAAGAAACACAATTGCAACGGTTAAAGACACAATAACCTTCTTTCGTAAATCGCCAGCCCGTAGGAAATCGGTTCCAAATCTTTCAAGGCTCTGTGAGACCAGATGGTCGGAAAAATATAAGAGCATAAAAAAATTTTCAGAAAGCTTCACTGACATTGTTAAAGCACTAGAACATCTATCTGTCGAAAGAAACTATGCAACAAGAAAATCTGCCTACCAATTGCACTGTGCAGCTACTAAACCAATATTCATCTTAGGCTTAAACATAATTTCAAGATACTCTGCAATTTTGGAACCCGTTGTAAACGTTTTACAAGGTAAAAGTATGGATTTGGTTATGGTGAAGAAACATATTGATAATATTCTAGATGTAATCAAAGAAGATCGACAAGATGTCGAAAATGTTTCTTATGAATTATTTAAAAAATCACTTGATATCGCAGAGAAAGTAGGGGTTGAGTTGTCAGTACCACGAGTCACTCAAAAGCAAGTACACAGAAGTAATCCACCATCTGAGTCTGCAGTTGAATACTGGAAGCGGTCAATAATCATTCCCTATCTTGATTCTTTAACTTCGTCTTTGGATGCTAGATTCTCCAACGAAAATACACCTGCTTTTGCTTTAACTTATCTTCATCGTTCAAGCATGCTCAAAATAGCTTCAAAAGATTTCAAAAATAATGCAGAATCTTTCATGTTGGGTTATGTCTCTGCAAAATTAGATTTGTGGTACAATATGTGGAAGAAAAAGAATTTAGCAGAAGACAAATTAAAGGACATTGAAGTGGCTGCACTTTTGGAGGAAGATAATGTTTTTTTCCCTGCAACAAGGCACGCACTGCTAATATTAAGTGCTTTCCCATCCACTACTGCTTCCGTGGAAGGATCGTTCAGTACCCTGCGAAGGGTAAAAACCTGGCTCAGGAGTACAATGGGTGATGACAGACTCACTGGGTTGTGTTTGATGAGTGTGCATCAAAAATTTTTGAAGGAAAATCAGGACTGCATAGTGAAGAAAGTTTTGGATAAATTTAGTTTAAACCCAAGAAAAATGTTATTAGTTTAATTTAAGTATAATTAAAATCTCAAAGTTTTGTTTTCATTTGCCTTTTCTTTTTATCCAAAAATTTTACATTTACATTTACGACCATGGACCATGGTTTGCCCCCACCCCCCTGTTGTAAATCCTGGCTACTCCTTTGTAATGTGTATTGCCTAAATCAAGAATAAACATTCATTCTACAGGGTGTTTAAAAAATATGCGGCAATATTAAAGGGAATAATTGCCCAGGTCATTTTATACAATAAAGTTCCTATAAACATAGGTCCACAAACGCTTCTTTATCGATCTACAGCGTGTTGAAGTTTAATTTAAAAAAACAGTCAAAATTAGATTTTTCCAAAACGGCTTGAGATATCATAATGAAATTTTACGCGTGTCAATAGCTGTGGGAGACGCATACTTTGCAATGCAACACGATGTTTCAGTCGTACCATTGGCGCGCGTATTGGCACGTCACAGATTATTTTTCAAGAAAAAAGTAGGATGCCGCTGATTTCTCTGAAAATAAAAAATATTTTGTAATTCTTTGTTCAATTGTGAAGCTCTCTTGACTTTTTATCGTACGACGTACCGTTTTTGAGTAAAAAAAAACATTTTAGTGCATGTCCATTTATCATGCGTACAAAAATATTTTTAAACATTCCTATATTATTCACTGACATATCACTGACATATTGAATGAGTCCCGTGATTAATAATTTTGCATGTGTCGAATTTGTTGATGTTGCTTATCATGAATCGCTATACGAATGCCGAGATGACCGACATGCACTACATTTATGGACTTGCTGATGGGAATGCATTAGAAGCTAAGCGGTTGTATACTGAAAGATTTCCGGGCCGTATTGCTCCTGATAGAAAAACTTTCGAATGTATTCATCGGCGTCTTTATGAAACAGGCAAATAAGATGAAATGGAGGAGCAGGAAGGTCAAGAGCAGCAAGAACGGTAGAGCTGGAAGAGGACGTGCTGGACATGATTGAAGAAGATCGAGGTACTTCTACTCAAAAAATTGCTGACGCTTTGGATGTAAGTAATGGGACTATTTGGCACATTCTTAAGAAAAATTTGTTGCATCCATTCTATATACAACGCGTTCAAGCACTTCTTCCTGCTGATTTTCTTCCTCGCATTGCATTCTGTCAATGGCTGTTGCACAAAATGGTTCAAATCCCTCAACTCCTGATGTTGATTCTGTTCACCGATGCAGCGAGTTTTTCAAAAAATGCAATACGGAATTTCCATAATAACCATGTATGGTGTGATATAAATTCAAATGAAATTGTTGAAGATCGTTTTCAACATCAGTTTTCTTTGAACGTTTGGATTGGGATTGTGGGTGACTGCCTAATTGGACCGGTATTTCTACCCTGGAGACTACCGGAGAGGTGTATCGCAACTTGTGATAGGATCACGATTTTCTAGCGATTTACCGTCAAATCTTTGTTGTCAGGTTGAGTTTTATGGATAAATTTGTTGAACGTGTGTTGCGAGCTTTAAGGAAAGTGTGTTGCGAGCTTAAGTTTTTTTGTTTGTGAATTACTATTCCGTAATTTAGATTGTTTTCCTTATTATTCCCCGTTTATTGAATGTTGAGTAGCGCATTATTCGTAAATAGTTGTATATAAGTGTAATTAACGTTTATTTCGTTTGATTTCCTTAAAATTAAGTAACTTAAAGAAAGAATGTAGATTTATATGTGTTTGATATCGGTCTGGCGACAGGAAGTCGAGTAATTATAGTGGTTCAGTTTAATATTGAGTATGTTGGTTTTGAATCGTAGAGGTAGAATGTGGGACTAACTGCTTGTACTTGAAAATACAGAGATATTTTTCACGTTGATTCTGCTGACATTTACACTTTTCAAAATTGTCGAGTCCTTACGGTTGGAAACGAAGTTTGTGTGTAGGGGTATCAAATCTTCTCCTTCCGTTTTTTAATTGGTGGAACTAAATTAAATGAGATTTTTTTGTGAGTGGTGGGATTCAAAATCCAAGATGGATTTTTGGATATAATTTGCATGATTCTGAAACTAACAGCGCTCCCGAGTAGTAGTACGGTGACGTTTGTTGTTACGCTTTAAGGGGTGATTTAGAACGTTGATATATTGGACCTTTTGGTGTTTAACAAACGAACTTTTGTGTTGTAAGGGTAGTTATCTACTTTTTGGAAGAAAACCTGTGCAGGGATTTTATTAAAATTGTTCAATCACCAAAGGATTAGACCTAGTGCCGATTTCGATTTTACGTAATCAAGTTACCTAGAAATCATCGTCGTGTTATTTTAGTGCTTCTGTGAACTCATTGGTTTTTGTCGCTTTTGCGGATTTATTAAATTAACGTTCTTGAAGTGCCACTTAATTGCCGTGTATAGCGTGTTGAAATATAAAGAAACTTTCGCAGTATATTAATATTATAGTTATTTAAATAAAGTTATTAACCTTTTGGATTGTTAGTGTGAATAAAACTATTTGAAAGATAAAAGTTAACAAGTCAGTTGAGCGCACAAATTATTATTTTAAAAGAAGTTTTTAATTAATGCAGTAACATTTTACCGAGATTCAATCAAGGAATTGTTTGCGTACAAAAGAATATTGGTCAACATTTGCATTCATCATCTTGTCAGAGCAGGGAGATTCCGCTTCCGTACTAGCTGTGATCGACCACCTGGTGCATTTTCGATTGTTGTAACACAGGAGAGGTGTTAATCTAGGCAGTAAGGTAGTATAATATAGTGTTTTTTTTATTGAATATTTTCAAGATTTCTTGTGTGTACCTCGAATTGTTTTTTTGTTAACGAAGGTTTGAAAGCGGAGTCGTGTACCTTTTAAATTAAGTTGTTGTTTTGGTTTAGTTGTTGTAAGGAATCATAACTCTGACGCTCCGCCTTCACACTTTTTTTATTTTAGTATTAAAGGGCACTTGACCCTATAGTATTGTGGGTAAATAATCCACGAATATATATATATATATATATATATATATATATATATATATATATATATATATATATATATATATATATATATATATATATATATATATATATATATATATATATATATATATATATATATATATATATATATATATATATATATATATATATATATTTTAATTAGCAATCTAGAACGGCGTTACGCAGGATCCTAGCCAGACATTCTGTCGCCCTTTAAGCATTTGTATTTTTTTTTGTTTATACGCATTATTGTATGTTTACATTTATATAATTTTTTTATTTTTTATTTTATTATAGCTTTGTTTAGGTTTTATAAATTTGTTTTAATTCTGTAAAAACCCTTTTGTGTTACATAAAAGTTTACCGGTAATTTAGAAGCGTAGATTTTAACGTAACGAAGTGACAGTTTTTTTTATTGAGTAATAGCGTTAATGATATTTAGTGTTTTATTTGATTGTTAGTTAAGTATTAATTCATTTAGAGTGCTTTCTATAGCTTGTTTTTTTGTTTTGTTTTGATTATTATTTAATGCGTTATTATTTACACTGAGGTGTAGTAACGTAACTTTATTGAGTGTTTATCACGCTTTTGTTTGTCAGCCGTGTAGTGCTATTTTGAAGCCCTATTTCAGGTGGTTTCCTGAGCTGTTGTCGAGGACACCTGGGATTGATTGCGGATAGGTAAGCGTATGTTTTTTGTATGTTAAGACACGCTATGTACTCGTAATTTTGGCACGACGTCCCATATTTTGACTACCAAAGATTCTGGCGCTCTAAACCGATCTGATTACGTCTTCATCCCCTATTTTGACTTACGTACGTTTTACTATTCTGGATGTGCAAAATTCATCAACATCATACCCACACCCATACGCTGGCTAGTCGGGGCAAAAAGGCCAATTTTATCTGTAATCCCGTTCTACCACCCGTTTATATCGTTACAAACTTTTTGGAAAACACGCTCCCTGGATTTCTGGAGGACGTACCATTAACAATTAGAGATGCAATGTGGTATATGCACGATGACGCACCAGCCCACTTTAGTCAAGTAGCTCGTGATTTCTTAACACAAGCATACGGAAATCGTTGGATTGGCCGGGATGGACCTCACTTATGGCCTGCACGATCCCCGGACTTAAATCCCCTTGATTTTTTTCTGTGGGGCCATTTGAAGTCCTTGGTGTACGCTACTCCATTGGAAAGCGTAGAAAACTTAAAAAATCTAATCATTGCTGGGTGCAACTCAATTAGAAACAGATCCAGGTGTTTTTGGGAGAGTTCGCCAGTCAATGAGGTGAAGATTGAATTCTTGCATCCGAGCTCGAGGTGGTCACTTTGAACAGTTGTTGGTAAAATTTTTGGTTTGGTGAAATATTTGTTTTTGCCCTTGAATGAAACCCTTGATTTTTAAAACTTTTATGCACTAAAATATTTTTTTTACTCAAAAACAGTACGTCGTACGATAAAAAGTCAAGAGAGCTTTTTTCTTCACAATTGAACAAAGAATTAAAAAATATTTCTTATTTTTAGAGAAATCAGCGGCATCCTACTTTTTTCTCGAAAAATAGCCTGTGACGTGCCAATACGCGCGCCAATGATACGACTGAAACATCGTGTTGTATTGCAAAGTATGCGTCTTCCACAGCTATGGATACGCGTAAAATTTCATTATGATATCTCAAGCCGTTTTAGTAAAATTTAATTTTGACTGTTTTTTTAAATTAAACTTCAACACGCTGTAGATCGGTAACGAAGCGTTTGCAGACCTATTGTTATAGGAACTTTATTGTATAAAATGATCTGGGCAACCACCCCCTTTAATATTGCCGCATCTTTTTTAAACACCCTGCATAATTCAATTATCCGGGTAGGTACGTTTCATATCCGGAACCATCAGGTATTTTAAGACCCCCCCCCCCTCTTTGTATTTATTAAAGATTGTTTACGTTGTTTGTTCTTTGCACTCCTTCACACTTTTGTTTCAAACCACGCAGATCAGAAGTTAAGAACATATTTCGTTTTCCAACCCTAACCCCTCCCCCGCGCTGATAAAATTAAGTTTCTTTTGTAACTTTCGAATGCGCTTCTATTGCATCATTATGCACCTTTAAACGTTTGGATTGCACGTCCTAACAAATGTCTCTTTTAATTTATTGAACGTTTTTTATGTTGTTGGATTACACTCGTTCAGCGCTCCTACGACCACATCGTTTTTGTTTTGCACTGTTCAAGTTGCTAAATTTTGAACAAATTGTGCTCCGGAAGCTTTAACTTCAAAGAAAGTGAGTCTTTTCTTTACCTTTCGTTTGTACTGGGTTTGCACAATTATGCACCAATAAACATTTGGATTGCATTTTCTAACATATTTCCGATAATCGATTCCGAACCAACTGACCACACATCTCTTTATTGAACGTATTTTACCTTCCAATCTACATATACCGGCTGTCCGTGTAAGGGTACGGAACGGCTCTATCTCGAAAATTGTACGGCCTAGAGGTTTGGGAAGAAATCCTTATGAGTAAAGGAAGCAAGAGAAATGGCTGGAGATTATTTTGAAGTTCGTAAGTCGACCGATAGGGGGCGTAACTGCTACGAAGAAATATAGAATTCATGCTATCTAGGTAAATCGTGCGGTGATCCATTGAAAGGTTATTTTGACGCATCGTGTTTGTGTTGTATTTTGATAACGTATGTAACAGGTTTTGAATGTAGCTGAAGTGAGTTTGCATGAGAAGAATTTTTTTGTGTATGCATAATGTAAGCTGGTGTAATTAATACGCCACTGGAATTTAGTGAGGCACTGGTTATCGTGTGAAGGAATATTTGAATGATGTAGAAAGATTTTCGTGTTGAAGGCGTTAAATTTGGTTGAGAAATCATGTTTTGAGTAAATTTTTATTGATACACACTGGTAAACTACTGGTCTATTCGCTACTGTGTATAAAGGAATTTGAACTAAAGAAATGGTTGTAGACGTATGAGTGAGTGAGCTTATGATATATTGATATTTTATTAACGGACAGTAAGGAATATGGATGCATATTTTTGTTTGTACAAATTTTGTAATGTGATGCAATAATGGTAAATCGATGCATGTTCAAGAATGAAGTGATAAAATGTGAGGAAGTTTGTTAGATGTGCGGAAATGAAATTCGCTCACATGTGAAATTTGCATAAAAAGTTGAGATATAAACTGGTTAATCTACAGGGTGCATGTAATTGCAATTGATGATTTCTTCGGAATGTTTTTAGTGAATTTACAAAGTAATTGAAGATGGCTACGTTTATTTTGCATCGTTAGCGTCTTCGTCCACGTTGGAACCTTCGACGCGGCAAAGAAACACACGAAATACTCAGTTGTGATATGTGTATTTTGACTTTAGCGCGAAGTTATTGTGACGGATTGGCAATATTGCGGGCAAAAGGTATATAAACGAGTGTCAAATTTGAACGGTAAGTTGTTGGTTAGGAGTTATGAGTGATAACCATGAGAATGGGTAGTGTTGGAGTTTATTTGTGAAAATTATAGTTTAGCGGGGCATGTATAGCCACTGCATTAACCCATAAGGGGATAAATCGTATAGACATTCACAACTAAATAATTTAATATAGTCAGTTGAAGGAAAACTTTAGTGATTTTCCTCAAGAAATAAAAAGTGCTTAGGCAGATTAGAAGTTAACACAGCAAACATTTTGTTGTTAGTGTTCAACTGTGGGACGCGTGACCTAATACTATTATAAAGAGAACCGAAGGTACCCATTTATGCTACCGAAATAAACGTTTGTAAAATTTAGTTAAGATACTGGTGATCATCATTGACATTGAATGTGTACAATGGTTAGCAATACCAAATTGATTGTATGAAAGCAAATAAGAACTTTAATGTGTATATGGAAGTAACCATTTTTCCATTGCGATGAACGTTTTGAAGGGCAAACATCACAGTATAAGGTGATGTGATGTTAGGTTAAAGAACTCCTATACCAGATACGCGAAAAAAAAAGAAAAAGGCAACGTATTTCATTCCCTCCCCAAGGGGGAGGGCGAGCTGCTCAAGCTTCCTAAGCTCCTTCAGCCACAATCATGGATTCCCAGCATACATACATACATTTCGTATATATGCATGGTGGGATTAAGGATAGGTGTGGTCAGGATAGGATCGGCAGGAACGGAGTTAGGGTTCTGAGCGGGAAAGTACTACACCAGCATTCGCCTAAGTAGCCGAACATGGTGTGCATATACGCAGTGACCATGCCGCTACATGTGTAAGAGGAAAACCCCCTGAAAAAACCTCATACAAGGTAGACGGTAACCAGAATCGAACCCATTACTTCCCGAATGCTAAGCAGGTCGTGTCACCACTACACTACCAGCTCCGTCAGGTACGCGAGTGAACAAACCATAGACACTGCGTTAGTGAGTACTACAGCCGAGTGTGTAGAGCGAATAACGGCTACTTCTTGTGTTTTGTTCATAGAGCATCTAAGAATTTTAAAAGGATTCCACCGCAAGCAGATTATATGGACTACAACTACCGCACCGAAATAATATTCATTTATTTTAGCAAAATTTAAGATTGTGGTGGCGCCTAGAGACAATTTTTCCTAGACTGAGCTTTGTGAGTTGTAGATTTATGGTAAGTGTAAAGTGTTTGAAACTACTTTTCAATCATTTTACTCCTTATATCGATCACGCCCATTTGCACTGTAGCTGGCTTGACAACCCACTCATTTCGGTAAGCATACGCAACGCCTAGTGCGGTTTGGACGTGTAACACTATAACTTTGAAAATAACATTTGAGACCTTGGGTGATACCGAATCATTTTGCTTCGCTACATTTTTGCGTATTTCTCATATTAAAGGAGGGAGAGGCCAATGCAGTTTCCAATATTTACATTTTAATATCTCTTGAACCACTCAATGGATTAAAATATTGTTAATCTCGTTTGAAAGAGCAATGTATATTCTTTTGAAGGATGCTTTTGTTGGAGTGTTTAGTTTTGTACAAATACTGTTACGCGACTTAAAATTCCCTAAATTTTAGTGAAAACCCCTTCACGATAACCCCATCTGTTCTCGATTTATACCGCAATCGGAAGAATTTACCTTGTCGGGGAAAATAATTCGAATATCTACGGTAACCGCTAAATTGACAAGATCACTGATTTGACAATTCTCAAAAGTTAGACAAAAGTCAGACTTTCTGACTTGCATGTATTTTTTAATCCATTTTTTTTTTCAGAAAAATATGCCACTTACTAACGTGGAATCGTATGATATGTACGAATTTATTTCCAATGCTTCGAAAATACTGCAATTACGTCGCGACAATGTGCAAGCAATTTTCACAAAGAAGACATTTTTCTCGAGAAGTGTTTTCAAGATTGGACAGGTGATTACGGAAAACTGGCAACGTGTAGTCGATTCAAGCACCGTAAGAGTTAGTAGAACGCGTATCGAAGAAAACAGTTATGGCCTACGTGCAATACGATCCCACCATAAGCACCAGAAATATTGCCGACCTGGGAGTTGCAAAAACAATTGTCCATGAGATTCTTCAGAACTATAATCACAATGATTATGATCATAGACTCAATCATTGTCACTGGCTCCTAAATATGATTTAGGAAAATCCAAATTTCCTGTTTACGCATATTATAGACGGACGAAGCCACTTTCAGTAGTACAGGGGTCTGATTTTTCATAATATGCATTACTACTCTGAGCAACACCCACATTGGGTGCGGCAAGTAGAACATCAAAATCGCTTGAATTTGAACGTATGGTGCGGAATACTGGAAGTCTACATTTTTTGACCATGCCCTTAATGGGGGACGTTCTTCCACCACTTCTAGAAGACGTCTCATTGGAAACAAAAATCACATGTGGTTCCAGCTTGATGGTTGTCTGGCACATTATGACCGAAACGTAGGTCGGCATTTATGTGAGCAATACTCGAATCGGATCGAATTGGAGAAAATTTATTTCCCTGGCCGGCGGGTTGTTCGCCGGATCTTATTTGTTTAGATTTCTGCCTATGGGGTAGACTGAAAGACCTGGTTTTCCAAGAGAAACCAACAACCAGGGAAAATATCATGAAAAAATACGAAATGCCATTAGAAGCTTGTCCAAGACTGAAATTGAGGCAGCGGTTTTTTTCTACCAAAATTAGATTAAATAAATACATCGAGAATGATGGAAGCTATTTCTGGATAAGCAGTCTTTGTGTAGGCTCTTTTTGTGTTATTGTTATTACTGATGTTCTGTTCGCCCGTTGACCTTTAACTACGCTGCAAAACTAAGTTTTGAACCAGTTCTATGCCTGGATAAAGTGTAAAGGAAGGCAAGGTGCGACGTATTAACATTGTTAGTTAGTGGGGAGAAACTGGAACCGTAGTTTAAATTACGTCGGTTACCATGGATATGTGATTTGTTTTCCCCGCCAAGGTAACTTGTTCCGATTGCGGTATTTAAATTTTTACGTTTTCTCGTATAATATGAAGATATCGCGAAGGAGTTTTCACCAAAATTCAGGTAATTTTAAGCCGCGTGACGGTCTGTCCAATAAATAATACCGTTCTATTTAATATTTTCCAAAAAATCACAAAAAGTGTAATCGCTGCTGTAAACTAAACGCTCCAACAAAAACACCCGTCAAATTGCTCTTTCAAACGAGAATTAGAATATTCGAATCCCCCTTATTTATTATGACAGATACATAAAAATGCATCGAAGCAAAATGATGCGATATCACCCAAGCTCTCAAATAATATTTTGTAACGGTATAAACGGGTGGTAGAACGGGATTACAGATAAATTGGCCTTTTTGCCCCGACTAGTCAGCGTTTTGGGTGTTTGGTATGATGTTGCTAAATTTTGCACATCCAGAATAGTAAATCGTACGTAAGTCAAAATAGGGGATGAAGACGTAATCAGTCGGCGCCAGAATGTTTGGTAGTCAAAATAAGGGATGTCGTGCCAAAATTACGAGTACATAGCGTGTCTAAACATACAAAAAACATACGCTTACCTATCCGCAATCAATTCCAGGTGTGCTGGACAGCAACTCAGCAAACCACCTGAAATAGGGCTTCAAAATAGCACTACACGCCTGTCAAATAAAGGCGTGGTAAACACTCGATAAATTTACGTTACGTTACTATACCTCAGTGTAAATAATTAGGGGATTAAATAATAATCAAGACAAAACAAAAAAAAAACAAGCTATAGAATGCACTCTAAATGAATTAATACTCAACTATAAATCAAATAAAACACTAAATATCATTAACGCTATTACTCAATAATAAAGAAAAAAACTGTCACTTCGTTACGTTAAAACTTAAACTCATAAACTACCGGTAAACTTGCAATTTGCAAAAAAACTTTTATGTGACACAAAAGGGTTTTCACAGAATTAAAACAAATTTATAAAACCTAACAAAGCTATAATAAAATAAAAAAATAAGATAAATATAACCATACGATAATGCGTAAAAACAAAAAAATTACAAAGTCTTAAAGGCGACAGAATGTCTGGCCAGGGTTCTGCGTAACGCCGTTCTAGATTGCTTAATCTATTTATTTCGTGGATTATTTACCCACACTTCTATAGGGTCAATTGCCCTTTACTACTAAAATAAAAAAAAAAAGTGTGAAGACGGAACGTCAGAGCTATGATTAATTACAATAACTAAATTAAAAGAACAACTTAATTTAAAAGGTAAACGACTCCGCTTTCAAACCTTCGTTAACAAATAAAATAATTCGAGATACACACACAGGAAATCTTGAAAACATTCAATAAAAAAACAATATTATATTACCTTAATGTCTAAATTAACACCTCCTCTGTGTTACAACAATTGAAAACGAACCCGGTGGTCGGTTACAGCTATAACGGAAATGGAATCTTCCTGCTCTGACAAATGATGAATGAAAATGTTGACTAATGTTCTTTTGTACACAAACAATTCCTTAATTGAATTTCGGTAAAATGTTACTGCATTAATTAAAAACTTCTTTTAAAATAATAATTTGTGCGCTCAACTTGCTTGTTAACTTTTATCTTTCAAATAGTTTTATTCACATTAACAATCCAAAAGGTTAATAACTTTATTGAAATAACTATAATTTTAATATACAGCGAAAGTTTCTCTATATTCCAACACGCTTTGTACGGCAAACAAGTGGCACTTCAAGAACGTTAATGTTAAAAAAAAAATCCGCAAAAGCGATATAAACCAAAGAGGTCACTGAAGCACTAATATAACACGACGATGATCTCTAGGTACTTAATTACGTAAAATCGAAATCGGTACTAGGTATAATCCTTTGGTGATTGAACAGTTTTACTTAAATCCCTTCACAGGCTTTCTTCGGAAGTAGCTAACTACCCTTACTACACAAAAGTTCGTTCGTTAAACACCAAAAGGTCCAATATATCAACGTTCTAAACCACCCCTTAAAGCGTAACAACAAACGTCACCGTACTACTACTCGAGAGCGCGATCAGTTTCAGAATCAATCAAATTATTACCAAAAATCCATCTTGAATTTTTGAATCCCACCACTCAAAAAAAATCTTATCTAATTTAGTTCCACCAATTAAAAAAACGGAAGGAGAAGATAAGTTACCCCCAACACATAAACTTCGTTTCCAATCGTAAGGGCTCGATAGTTTTCAAAATTTTAAACGTCAGCAAAATCGACGTGAAAAATATCCCTATATTTTCAGTAGTACAAACAATTAGTCCTACATGCTACCTCTACGATTCAAAACCAACATACTCAATATTAATCTGAACCACTATAATTAAGCGACTGTATGTCGCCAGCATGACATCATATGCATTTAAATCTACGTTCTTTCTCTAAGTTACTTAATTTTACAAAACTTTCCATTAAATTTTTCGGAAATCAAACGAAATAAACCTTATTTACACTTATATAGAACTATTTACAAATAAACGCTACTCAACATTCAATAAACGGGGAATAATAAGGAAAAACAATCTAAATTACGGAATAATAATTCACAAGCAAAAAAACTAAAGCTCGCCACACACCTTCCCTAAAGGTCGCAACACACGTAAAACAAATTTAATCATAAAACTCAACTTCACAACAAAATTTTGACGGTAAATCGCTAGAAAATCGTGATCCTATCACAATTTTCAAAGTTCCAAAATTCGTAGCAGTTACGCCCCTTATCGGTCAAGCTACGAACTCCAAAATAATTTTAGTCATTTCTCTTACTTGCTTTACTTATAAGGATATCTTTCCTAAACCTCTAGGCCTTAGCGTTGTCGAGGTAGAGTCGCTCCGTAATCTAACCCGGACATCCGATACATATGTAGGTATAGAAGGTTATGCAATCGATTTTTTTTCACTATCGCTAAATTGACTTATTAGCTCACTTTACAACATTTTGCCAAGTTTCGCCAAGATCGGCCATGTTGTTTGTTATGTATGTGCTGTGGGTGCGCGAGGGTGTGGGGGTGTGTATGTGTTTGTGTTTGTGTGTGTGTGTGTGTGTGTGTGTGTGTGTGTGTGTGTGTGTGTGTGTGTGTGTGTGTGTGTGTGTGTGTCGTGTGCGTGTGCGTGTGCGTGTGTGTGTGTGTGTGTGTGAGTGTGTGTGTGTATGTGTGTGTGTGTGTGTGGGTGGGTGGGTGGTTGGGTGGGTGGGTGTGTCTGTGTTTGAGTGTGTGAGTGTGTGTGCGCGTGTATGTTGTGTGTGGATGTATGTTAATACCCACTATAACTCAAGACCGAAAACACGTACGTACTTAAAACTTTGTATTTAATCTTGTTTTTATTTCTCCTGGAGCTGATTAGATTTTGGAAGAAATTCAGCGGCGGTGAAGGGGGGTTTATTAGGTTTATTGATTTATATGAAATGTTTCTAAAAATGCTGTATATTTTAAAGATAAAGATAAAAGTACCAATATATAGACCTTAATCATATAGATTAATTATGTTCTATGCAATGTTTGTGTGTATGTGTGTGTGTGTCTGGGGGCGCGAGCGAGCGCGCGCACTAAATCGACTTATTAGCTCATTTTACAAATTTTGGCCAAGTTTCGCCAAGATAGTCCATCATATCGGGATGTTTGTTTCCATTTGGCTTAGAACTAATTAGATTTTGGGAGAAATCCAGCGTTGGAGAGGGGGGTTTATTAGGGGTAGTTTTTGGTTTTTATCAAATATTTCTAAAACAGGTGCATCTTTAAAAGATATAAAAATACCTGGATATAGACCTTAAACATATCGATTAATTATGTTCTATGCAATTTTTTGATATGACCCGTAATTTAGCGGCAAAAAATTCCTAAAGTAGAATTTAAGTTATTATATTATTTTAAATTAATAATAATTTTTAATTATAATTTAAGTGTTCAAATTTTTTCATTATCTGAATATATTTTTTAAAGAAAAATTTAATTTTACGTAAATGTTTTTGCAAGGTTTTTTAATGTCTAGCGTAATAAATGTAAAAATTAAATAAATATGATTGAAAATGTTGAAGCCGTATTAGCGATTTCTTTTTTTTGAATTTTTTTTTACGTCAACATGTATTTATGTCTATGAAACTCTATCTGACATGCAGTTTTAAACTTCATTCTGGCATAAATTACTGTTTTTGTTTTTACAATGTTGCCAGTTTTCGTTATGAACATATAAAAAAGAGGTTGCATAGTTATCCGAAAAAAATTTAAATTAAAATTAATAGTAGATTATACTACAAGTGAGTGAAATAAGCCATTATAAGCAAGTGAGATTTTTGACGCGCGAGTGCGACAAATTCTCTCGTGCTTATAATGCCATTTCACTCACGTGTGATATACGACGTTTTGTCCAACAGTTACATTTTTTTAAAGAAGAGATTATTTAAAAAAGTATAAAGAAGAGTCAAGCAGCCAGATCTTGATTGTCATGCTCGGTCGACCGGTTGTCATGAATACGTTGTTGATATAAAACTTAGTCACTAGTGAATAAAATTTGATTTTAGTCACTGAAAACTAACGTATAAACTGCAACTGTTGGACAATAGTATATTACGTAATAAGTGTTGTAAAAGACATATTACGCACGAATGGAAAAATGATGCAAGCAGCCGCTTTTATTGTTAAACCATTTTGTCATTACAATGCCGTCGATGCTGATGACTTCTTCAAAACTACCACGTCCCTTCTGTTTCATAATTTTATCAGATGAGAATGGGGGATTACTAAATCTGTTTGTTCGAGCAGTACCAGATGAAAAAATATTTTTGCTTCGAAGATATTGCAGTGCTTTATAATTACTAAAATAGTTGTCGAAATATAAGCGATAATTTGGTTCAGTTACACGCCGTTTTACTAATATTGTAACAATTGCAGCAACTTGACCAAACAACTTCACATGATCAGCGAGTAATTCGGTTGTTGAACCCTGGTATATGATAAAATCGTACAGAATACCGCTTTTTCCACATAATGCCAGAAGTTTTATGCCCCATTTGGAAGGCTTATTTTTTATATATTGCTTGACATTTAAATTTCACTTGAAGGGAATCATTTGTTCATCGATGCAAAGGTCAGTCTCCAAATTGAGAGACATCCATCGATCTCTAATTGCATCATATAAAGGTCTAATTTTCCATAACCTATCATTGTTATCGGGTTTTTCTTCCGAATTAGCAAAATGAATATGCTGTCTCGTAATTGGAAAAAGCGATCCACGGTCATATTATTTGATACAGTAGGGATAGCTCAAATTTGGTTGCCAATAACATCTTATTCTAGGATAGTGACAATTTCCCATTATCACGTGTATACCAACAAACGTATTCATCTCATCAAAAGTTGTAGGTAATAATTTGCTGTGTTGCTGAAATGCATATAGGTTTGTATTTTCAACCATGAGTTGAAATAAGTCATCTGTGAAATATTGTTCGAAATAATATAAAGGGCTTTGCAATTCATCTCCACCACTTCATTAAGACTTTTCTCATTCCAAACAACGTAAGGTGTAACATAGGTCACATTTTTATCCATAAAATATCTGCTTTTTGACAAACATGTTCCTTCATAAAATTTTGCGAATATTCTCACCATCCATTGCGGTATCGCCAACTTCGACAGCTTGTACTTCAGTTACATCTACTTCCATACTTTGAATATTGTCTTCTGGTTCTGGTATAGGGTATTCTTGTTCATCTGTCCCATTTACCTCGCTTTTATCCCCACTCTCTTCTTCTGTATCCCTCCCATATCTTCCACGTCATCATCATCGTCGCTCAAAATTCAATGTCGGAGAGACCTGACTCAATAATTTCTAATAATTCAGCATCACTTAACGGCTTTTCATATTATGTTTTGCTGCCTAAGACAATAAAAGGAGAAAATCAAGACGAAAAACCAAAAAGTTAGGTTAGACTTACCATGATGACTAGATCCTTCGAGTCTCGATGTATTCGATTGAATACAATGCCTTTTCAGCTAAATTTACAAAAAACAAAAGTTTTCTTAGAAACCACTAACAGCATTCAAATAAGTTATGTTTTGCACCACACACTCAGTATATTCTGCAAAAAAATACGTAAGAATATTCCAGTGAAAGCAAAAATACACAACAGCTGTTATGACGCTGATGCTAAAGTAGCAAACTGTAATTTTTAAATAGTTGTCAAAATTAGCAAATAATAACTAGATGGTGACACAAGTCATATTTGAAATACGAAAGGGTCAATTATTGATCAGAAAGTTACTACATACTTAGATAGCTGTATAGATGGCGATAAAAAATAGTTGAATTTAATGTATTCAATTGAATACACAGTGACCGAAAGGGTTAATAAAAATCAGCAATTAACATTTAAGATAACATCTGCTTTTGATTAACATTTACGGATATATTTACAATTGTACAGTTATTAAAGTTAAAAAATTTACCAAAATCGTTGTCCTTAGAATTAAGAATATTGTTGAATGATGTTGAAACGATAGATGCATTGATAGTATTTATTTGGTTTTCTGAATCATTTTTTTTTTCATTTTCATGCCCAAAAATTTTTTCTGCTATAATTTTTTTGTTATTTATAGAGCTTTCAACATATCCCTCAACCACTGAAGAGGACTTCCAACCTCCGTGTTTTTTGAGAACGTCGAAATTTGCCCCAGAACTGGCTAATAAAGACGCCGACGTGCGTCGAAAACAATGACCGGTGTATAAAGAGAGTTCAGGAAGTTTAAAAAAAGTTGCAATTCTTTGGGGTAGTTTTCCAAAGGTTTTTTTTTTAATGGGTTGAGTTGAACATCTTCGGTCTTTATATTGGACAAAAAATCGTGAATGGTTTGTGTCAGGTTTTCTTAAAGTAACGTAATTTCTGCATAGTTTTATAAAATCGACTGGGTTATTCACTGAATTCTGAACAACGAATGCTCGGTCAATAATGTTCTTTGTATTTTTTATATTAACTAAGATAGAGTAACCCAAATCTGTAACATTGTGGATTGATAATTCAATTAATTCGTTTCCTCTACACGCTCCCATGCACCCATGATCAGTGCAACCTAAAAATTGAACACAATGTCAAAATATCTATCAAAAAACTTATAGACCTTAACCATTAAAAAATCGTCGTCTGGAGCTTGAATTAGGAATTGATCGACTTGTTCATCAGTAAGAACTTTTGACTTCTTTGGCTTATAGCCGGCATTTTTTCTTTTCAGAAAAGCTATCCATTTCGGATATTGGGATATGTCAATATTACTTTTCACCATTACCATCGATTTCACCATGGAATAATTCCCCCACAAGCACGTACAGTTTTGCTTTTTTCATTGAAATATGCTAAAAAGACATTTTCATTGGTGTGATTTTGAATCTTCTTTTGACGGCACCATGTTATAAAATCTTCATAAGATGTTTCATACACTTTTCTGGATTTTGAGGGCAATAGTTGGTTAACAGCCTCTTCAGCCGCTGCTTCAATATCAAACTCATCCATTTTCGCAACTACGCGTCGTCAACAGACTTAAGTTTTCACAATGGCGAATGTTATTTATTATTTATTTACTCGTTGTTATGGCATTGAAACATCTGGGATTTTAAAAATAATTCATACATTTCATTAGCCTTGAATAGTGTAGCTTCTTTGTCAAAGTGACTTTTCTAATAATTTAAATTTATCATAGATGTAATATTTTAAGTTTCAGAAAATAATATAATTATTTCTATTATTACTCCACGAAGTGCAAAAAATAATGTAGATACCACGGGATTGAAGTTCCTTAATCCCTTGAATAGTAGTTGGTTTCGGGTTAAAGCCCTCGACCAACAAACTCTATTCGCGGGATTAAATGAGTCACTTCAATCCCTTGTTATCTAATGTACTATTAATGTGTTGTTAAGTTTTCAATAAAACATTGCAGGGTCATTTGTTCGTCTATAAAACCCCTGTACACGCCTATGATCTTTACTTTAGAACTCACCAACAGGTACGCCTCATAAAGGATTAGCAGCTCCCGGCAAATAACTTACATTATAACGCTATAGTATGGAAGTGGTATAACCTAAAACTATTTTAAGAAATCTATTAAGTACTTAATACAAAATCGTGTACCGCTTATATGTAAAATAAATGAACTACTTTAATTTATTACTTCGCTTCGTTTCTGGACAGACTTCAGAGTCTATTAACCTCTATCTGGCATGAAGTTTTAACCTCTTAAGGGCCAGTGGTAGTCCCAGACATTAAAATCGATTGAAAATAGCAAATTGGATAAGAAAGAGTTATATAGAAATAATGTATACATATAAAATTCTTTTATTTATTATATTAAAAAAAAAATTTTTGTTACAAATTTGTAACACTGGTCCTTTACGCTATTGATGAAATGCTATGAAGCAATTTTTACCGTTAGTCATGCACAAATATACTTTACACTTGGCACACCTAATACTTGCCAGTCCCTTACAGAGCGGCATTTTACATCTTTGTCTATCTTGTTGAGGCTCTGGCCAATGCCCTATACCATCTCTGCGAATAACAAAATCAGTCATTGGCTTTGATGACCCTTTTCGTTTTTTTGCATGTTGTAAATCGATTGAGTTGGCAGAGTTTCTTAGTCTCCCCCGTTGTTTCCCCTCATAGCGCAAACACACTTCCAAATTGAAGGGAGTCAGATTGTTGGGCCGTGGATATTCTTTGTGTCTTGCAATCCTCACAATAAAGCAAGCAGCCTGATATAAGACACATATCGATAAAGTGGAAGAAAAATCTTAGATAGTATTTCTTAGATCTAATCGAAATTCTGTAATATGAGACAAGCCCATCCAAAAGATCAACTCCTCCCATGAACTGGTTGTAGGTTTGAACCATTTTGGAACAATCAATTTCAACCACTTGTTTGATTTTCCTATCAAATCTCTTGACGTGTGTGATTGGGTGCGATGCTTCAAACGTAGTCGCCAAAGTTACTCGACGATTATCGAACCACTTCAGGGCTCTCAATTTGGTTTCGTTTATAAAAGTCCTTTTTTCTTCAAAATATCCGCGACCTTTCTTTTTCATAGCCGCATCTGTAGAGAATGTCAGCCCCGGAAATCTATTTATTCTGATAGTGCCAAGTGCACCTATGCCAACTTTCGCAAGTTCAATAAACAGTTTTGGTGATGAAAACCAGTTATCAAAGTATAACAAATATTGTGAGTTTTCTGGAATTATTTCTGCTAGCCGTAAAACTATGTTTGAGCTGGCCCCAATGTCTGGAAATTTTGGCGATGACGATATTCTCCCAGTGTAAATTTCAAAATTTTGTATCAATCCCTTTGTATTGCATAAAACATATATTTTATACCCCCATTTGTGAGGCTTTTTAGGGTTGTATGTAACCAGACTCAATTTACTCTTGCATGGAACAATTTGTTCATCGACACATAACATCTGTTCTTTAGGGAGACTACGAAATTTAGTTTGTAGCTTGTCCAAAAGTGGGCTTATTTTATAGAGTTTGTCTCTTTGAAAGTCACCACGTTGGGGCATATTAGTGTTGTCTCTATCAGAACGAGTCGGTCTTTTTTTCCAGCAAGATGGTGCTCCGGCACACAATGCTATGGTAGTGAGAAATTATTTAAATGATAAATTTCCAAACTGTTGGTTAGGTACCTTTGGACCAATTCCATGGCCACCAAGGTCGCCTGATCTAACAGCTTTGGACTATTTTCTATGGGGTTTCATCAAAAATGAAATTTACAAAACAACAAACAATACTATGGCAGAATTATAAAACAATTTGCATGCTGCTTTTCAAAAAATTAAGCCGCTCCAAATGTCAGCTGCAATTTCATCATTACAACGACGATGTCAGTTATGCATTCAACAAAATGGCAGCTAGTTTGAACAATTTATGTAAAAGTAACATTATCATTTGTTTGACAATTGGTTTATTTTTGTAACCTTGTTCTTAGAATTAAATAATTATACCTTTTGTTTGACATATTTGCTGTGTTTCATTGTTTTAAATTATTGCATCGCCTACTTACAAAAGTGCGAACTAACAAATTCGCTTGTAATTCCGTAATTTTCTAAAAGAACCTCTATAAACTATACATTGTTGAAAAGCTTATAAAATAAGGATTTTAATGAAGTCAAAGCCAATTATGGTTTCCATTTAAAAAAAACTAAGTTTATGTGGCATCTCGACTATTGGTGACCAAATTTAAAAATTGACTACTCCATTTGATTCTACGCTAGAAACTGCACAAGAAATGTCTTTACACTTTTTCCTGCATTTTTATCAACAGATGAGATATGGAACCCTATCGAAATTTGTTGTTGAATACTAAGTTTACTTCCTTTATATGGCTTCATTAGATTTTCACTAAATGTAAAGGCATCATCAGCAACGAAAACGTATGGTAGCTTTTCCTCGAAGCCAGCTAACTGTTGACTATTAAGAAGCCCTAGTGTGCCCTCAACCAGCTTTTCTCCAAATTTTGTATTGCCAATTACACCACCATCAGATACACGACCATTTATGCCACAGTCCGCCACAATAAATTCGTAATTCGCATTTACTACAGCCATTAGCACTATACTGAAGTCCCCTTTGTAGTTGTAATAAAATAAGCCTGACTTGGGAAGCTTAATAATTGATATATGTTTGATATGGATAGCTTCTACACATTGAGGAAAGTTCTATCGCGTGTTGAAGCCGTCAGCTACAGCCTTCCATTTCTCAGGCCATTTTGTAATCTGAAACAATAACATTGTGATTGTAATATTATTTATTATGACATTTATTTTTTTTTCTTTACAGGATTTGGAACGGAGGAACAGTTGTCTCTCACGGAGTTGTCAAGCAACGTTGACAGTGATATCGCTGGTATGGATTTCCCATTCAGTACACCATTGCCTGCTAAGAAACGTAATTTTCAATCTAGTACGGACCCAACCGATGAAGTAATTAGGTTGGCAAGAGCCTAATCGTGACCACCTAGGTACCACTTGAGTTAATTAAATAAATAAGATGAGTCACCAGTAACAAATACTTGCCAAAAAATTCATTAATGAAACAATATCTGAGGGGCACATTGGAACACTTCATCGAAATTCAGTTGTCATTAATCAACCAAGTTCATGTCCCACATCCCACAGCTCCAATGCAACTGAAATAGGAGAGGCACTGCAAGGGGAGTTTGATGAACGTCGACAAACTTCAGTACACTCTAGAAATGAAGATTCACCCACATCAACTACAGGACCAGCAGAATTATTTAATTTTTTAATACCAACTATAATTTTAATATAATTTTTTGTAATCTTTATAATTTGCTGATTCATTTTCCTTACCTGAATGTAATCTTAGAGCACCTTACAAATAGCATTACAGGTATCTTTAACAATGTCACTTATAGTGTTTGCTGCAATGTATGACGAACACTTTAAATCTTCGAGGCTAACCTATCTGCTGGTGAAATGGTTGTTCTCATCACAATTCCCTGTTTTATTTATTAGTGGGGAAACCAAGGTAACTAAACTGTCAAACTCTTTTTCATCCATTCCCAGAAAATTCCGGTAATCGTCTGGAATATCACTTAGTTCTCGAAGTAGTTCCACATGTTCATGACTAGGGCGCTTTTTCTACCACTTCTTTACCCACACTTCTTTTGGTTTTCTTTCTTCTTCTTAAATCCATACCCAAAGCAAATAAAATAATATCAAATTCACTATCATTCATTTTAATGAATAAATAAACAAGGCAGGTGCATCTTTCATTGGTGAACGCAAGATTACATTGACCGTGTGAGAGCCCCTTTTGTGAACAACGAAGGCGAAAATCCACCCCAAAAAAAAATCCGTTATAGATAAACATGCCTCAAGGAATAAGGTACTCTTAAGCGGAGTACTTCCAGAAGATACCATGTGTGCTCTGCCAGGGCGGAGCGCCACTGATCCAATGGGCATGTTCTACATGTAAAGTAGCACTATGCCTGAATGAGGCGAATAACTGTTTTATGATGTTTCATCTGAAATAATAGGAAAAAATAAGATTGGGTAAGTAAATAAAAATTGCGTTTTTGTTTTATCGCACACCGGTTTTGATGTATAATCACATCCACCTCTACAAAAACAAAGCATGTAAAAATTTTGAAAAAATTATGACCCATCTTCAGAGTATATTATAAAGCAGTAGTGGTTCATAACAAAAATAGGCAACATTGTAAAAACTAACAGAATAATCTACGTCATATGGAAGTGTAAAACTTCATGTCAGATAGAGGTCTATAGACATCTAGATGCTAGCTTAAAAAAATGTACAACGCTGCGTGTTTCTATAAAGTATCGATAATACAGTTTAAATTCCACACTAGAAATTTTTTGTCGCCAAACTGCGCGTGTATCAAAGAACTGTATGGAACATAACTTATTTATTAATGTATAACCTATATTCTGGTATTTTATATATATATATATATATATATATATATATATATATATGTATATATATGAAATATACAGCTGTTTCAAAACATTTGATAAGAACAAAAAATTGCCCCAAACAACCGCCCCCCTCCGCCGAAGGATACTTCTAAAATATAATCATCTCCAAAAGAAATTAAATAAAAATTTCCAATACGTACGTTTTACTGTTCTATAGTTACACCCGCACGGGCGCGCCACACCCCACGCGCCCACGCCCGCACCCACACACACACGCACCCACACGCATCATATTTATCTCCGTGAAACTCTCAAACGTCATTTGATAAGCTACTAAGTCGATTTAACGATAGTTAAAAAATTCTTTTTTTTTGTCCCATCCAGTCTTGCAAATTATGAGCAAAGTGTGTTTCCGGACATTAGCCCCTCACTTTAACAAAACTGAATTTATTCTTGACTTTTCTATTGCACTTATATTGTACCATCATACACCACTGATTGTGCTCCGAAAATCAATTTCTGAACGTAATTAACCTCCGCAGTTCGTAAAAAGGCTAGTGGTGTTAGATTGTTCTTGCGTGCACCAACATCCACCATCTATATTTTTACCTTTTTCTTTCTACAGCCGAAAATTGTCGACCATCAAAGATTCTGATACGACATTGTTTAGTTTGATTGAACTTCCTAAAAAATGTTAACAATTCAAAATATTATTAAGTTCCCCTCCATTTAAAAAATCTTTGTATGGTCTGATGATATTTACCTACATTCTACCGTTGTGCACCAAACTTTGTGTTATTTTTAGTGTTACCACGCTCTTAACAAGTAAAATTGATTGGGACAGGATTCGAATGCATTTTGATTGTAGATTTTCATTTAAAGTATACATTTATTCTGACTGTACCATTTCGCAAAATCTCGTTTAGTGCTTAAAAAGAAAAGGATGATTTGGTATAAATTAATACGTTCTATTTTGAGCACCTCGACAACTCGCGATGAATTAAAAAAATTAGAGGTAGTCAAATAATACAGTTGAGGTGCATTTAATAAAATAATAGTGCGGAAGGGGGAGGTAGTTAGTAATATTTAGAATCAATTATTGGACATTTGTTAGCAAGTGCAAACTTTTAGTAGTGCATTTGGCTTATCTGCAGATGTGGGAGTATGGCCAGGTGATTTCTTCCTTTTCAGATTATCATAATGAATCCATTTTTCATCACCACTAACTGTACGGTTTATGCCTGACATGCAGCCTTTCACATGTCAAAAATCGGCGTTCAACGTTTCTATGCGTCAATTCACACAGAACCCATTATTTCCAATGATTTCAACCGATGTGAAATTTCTTATAGAGTCACTCCTAACGCAAGAGCAAGTTCCTCTTGTGTTTAGCACGAACCTTGATTGAATAATGCTTCGTACACTTTTGGCCTTCCGCTAGGTTCTCCGCCTTCGATGTTAAATTCTGCTCATGACAGCTTCTCTCACTTAAGGCAGCCTCACCATATGCTTCTACAAGCAGCCAATGCGCCTTAGGTGCAAATTTCTTCAAATCGAAGAGGTCAATCAATAGTTCCCGCAAATGATGCTTATTCGGCTCAAAACTCGACATTTTCACATACAAAAGAATATATTACACTAACAAAAAATCACTAATATTTTAATTTTTCATCTGAAAATTTTAACCACTGTTTAACCATAACTAACTGGTGGCGCCAACTTTTGTTAAACGGCGGAAACACTTGTGTAATGTTTAGCGCGACAGTTTTTTTGGAAAAAATAAAACCTCACACAATTTGAACCATTAAATTAACGTCTTAATTCTTATTTAATCGTTTGCTAGATCCGCATGGTGTCAGCATGAAGTGGTCCCTTATACAGATAAATGCCTTAGTTATGTATAAATATGATCTGTGATGCGTTACAATGAAACATTTGAGCATGCATTTTAAAAGGGATGAACTTGTTTGATTCGTTGGATAACAGTATTAAGCTTCTAAAAAAATTAACATTTTATTATGTGACAATACAAACCAGCATTAGATAATTCAAGACAATACGAAGCAATGCGAGACAACATAAGGTAAGACGAGAATAATCGCGACATTGCGTGACAATACGATACTGTTTGAAACAACACAAGAGAATAGGATAAGACGTTATCAAATAATACGAAAATGCACGAGACAATACGTGACAACATGATTATACGTGACAATGTGCAACAATACAAAATAATACGAGATAATAAAAGACAACACGATCCAATATGAAACACAAAACAGCAAAAAATAATGAAGACAATGCGCAATACAAACAAATACATTGAGCCATAAAAAATAATATGAGACAATTCGGAACAATATCATACAAGACGAGAAAGTTCAAGACAATACGAGACACCATAAAACAAAGCGAGGCGATAGATAACGACACGGATCAGTACAAACTAATATGGGATAATACAAGAAAATTTAGTATAATATGAGACACATCAAACAATAACATTAAACAACAATACGAGACAACCAGAGTCAATACGGACTAATTCAATAAAATACAATAATACGAGACAATACAACATCATAATATAACAAAACACAAAAAAATAAAACAATATTATAATAGTACACTACAAAACCAAAATCAATACTGCCCAATATGAGACAAGATCGTACAAAAATACACGAGACAATACGAGTAGATATAAGATAACATGAAACAATACGAGACACTATAAAACAACACAAGACAGTAGGTTACAAAACGGGCCAATACACATTAATACGGAACAATGTAAGATCATAATAGAACATACGGAGCAACACGATACAATTCAGGATAATATAAGACACACTAAACAATGCCGGACAAACCGAGCTGGTAGCGTAGTGGTGACACAACATGCCTAGGATTCGGGAGGTAATGGGTTCGATTCCCGTTACCGTCTACCTTGTATGAGGTTTTTTCAGCGGGTTTTCCTCATACACATGTAGCGGCATGGTCACTGCGTATATGCACACCATATGCGGCTGCTTAGGTGAATGCTGGGGTAGTATTTACCCCCTCAGAACCCTAACTCCGTTCCTTTCGATCCTATCCTGACCACACCAATCCTTAATCCCACCATACATACATACGTAATGCATGTATGTATCTTGGGAATCCATGATTGTGGCTGAAGGAGATTGGAAAGCTCGAGCAGCCCGCCCTACCCCTTGGTGAGGGAATGAAATACGTGACCTTTCCTTTCTTCTTTCCTTTCATGCCGGGCTCTAAGAGACATTATGCTACAGTACAAAACAATTCGAGACGATACTCAACGTTAAAAGACAATACGGCATAATAAAACCAAATACCCAAAAAACAAAACAATGCTAGAAATTGCGGCACAATATAAGACAATGCAAGACAATACAAGTAAATTCCGAACAAAGCGACGCAATACCGAATAAAAAACAATACTGTGCAACAAAATACAATAATGAAATAATAAAAAATAAAAAAAGTTTGCAATCATACATTTTTTGCAAATTATTGTAATAGACCAGAAATCGAAATGCAATACTATAATACTACACTGTAGAATACCAAAAATTAAAGTATTATGTTATGACACATTAGTTTAGTTGATCGGTCTATTTCCACAGTTTTTGCTTTTTGAGCGCGACGTTTCGGAAGCGGACTCTGCTTTCGTCATCAGGCTTAGTCCTGAGAAGGACTGTTTTCGCACTTGAGTCGAATTCATATGTTATGATTTTTTCCCAAGCACTTGACTACTCTCAGATTCGAACTTGCTACCTTTCACTTACTAGTCTGATATATGTATATATATATATATATATATATATATATATATATATATATATATATATATATATATATATATATATATACACATAAAACCGAATCAGAGAGTAGTCCGGTGCTTGGAAAAGAATTATAACATATGAATTCGGCTCAAGTGCGAAAACAGTCCTACTCAGCACTAAGCCTGATGACGAAAGCAGAGTGCGCTTCTGAAACACCGCCCTCAAAAAGCAAAAACTGTGGAAATGGGCCGATCAACTCAACTAATATGGAACCACAGTTTCAAAACACTTATAAGTTATAATACAGTATTATGACACAGTAATACAAACAGTTTCATTTAAATTTGATGATAACCGCAAGATAGCAAAGATCGCCAGTACCATAACATTGAATGAACAATATTCTCTGTTGTAGAGTTAACATTACAAAAAGTTTATCAACACTTACGCCGTTTTTTACGTGTAGTCTGACATTCTATAAATTACATAAACACATATGCACTAGGTATCTATGGTAAAGTAAATATGACGAAATTCACTCAAATTTCTTATTATTTTTTAAAACCAAATTTTCGAGATAAATGTGAAAAAAACTGCAACTGCCAACCCAAAAATGAAAACTGCTTTAGGACCCTAAGAAATATATATATATATATATATATATATATATATATATATATATATATATATATATATATATATATATATATATATATATATATATATATATATATCTAGACAGAGAGAGAGAGAGAGAGAGAGAGAGAGAGAGAGGATATGAAGTAAGTCTCCCCCCTTATTTTTGGAACCATTGGTGATATCAAAATGAAATTTTGGGACTATAGTAAACAATAGGTTTGCGGCTGTTTTGACAACGCTAACATTCCAGGTGGCGCTGTGACGCCAAGACACGCCATTTTTTTTAAATATAATTGGGAAGTTAAAATTAGGCTCATTCGAGAGGAACTTCAATGTAGTGTACTTTCCTAGAATATTTTTGAATTCTTTAAATTTTTCTAGAAGTCATTGTCATTTGAATTTTAAAAACTATTTGTATTATTTAACAATAATTTAATAATTGACTTAATTTATAACTTTTTTGACATTCAAAGTAATTGCACCTCCTGGTATAATTAAAGGCTTTACACCATTCCTAAATGTTTTCAGTGGAATATTTTGTAGCTCTAAAATTATTCTTTGCCTTAATTCTTCAAAATCGTTTGGCTTGGTAGCAAAAACTTTTGATTTCAAATATCCCCACAAGAAAAAACCAAGTGCGGTCAAATCGAGTAACGCGCTGGTCACTCGATTGGCCCTCTACGACCTATCCACCTGTTTGGAAAACTTGATACAAACAATCCCGCACCGGTCACAAATACAGTGGATCGTCCAAATTTTGTTCAATAAAGAGTGGCCAAATAATATGGTCACCAAGAATGCCAGCCAAATATTTAGCGTTGGTGGATACTACGTCGCTGTCTCCCGAATCCATGGTAGGTTGGCAAATTTCGTTTACTTATTTGCCTCCCTGTTCAATAAAAAGGTGCTTTTATCACTGAAGCATAAGAAATTCATGAATAAAGGTCTGGCAACTGTGATTTCGGTAATTCTTTCTGCGAACTCATTTCTTAGATCAGGATCATCTTCATTTAGTTCAACTTGGAAGGACTAAGCGGGACTCATTTTAAACTGATCCAGTTCTCACATACTTTGTTACCAATTTCCTTATGAATCTTAGGCAATTACCATTTTCAGGCGCTATTCTCTAGAATTTTCCTCAACAGGGCGTCTTTTTTTAATTTCTTTCTACACACCTGATTTTGAATCAAAGTTCTGCTCCGAGCGGCAGTTATTCCGACTAGCGTAATTTGATATTTTGAAAAAAAAATAGTTTCTTCTTCGGCAGCAAAGCGTCATGTTAGGGTTTTGTTCCTAGATGAATGACATTCTTTAACTGATTATTTCTGTAATATGGTCTTGCCTAAATAAAGTAGGCTAGTAGTCCTCCTACATCCTCCTCGTCCACTTTCTCTGCACTTCCCTATAAATTTCTGTTTATTGCTTGAGAATTGTACTTATTAATTACTTGTATAGTACAAACTAAATATTGTGGCATTACATCTGAGAAAATAAATTAATGTCTTCTTTGTAACCAACTCGAGAGTTCCTCCTAGTGGCTATAGAAATTTTCATCTTCGGTAAATTAAGCGATCACCTGGTTATGCGTAGGAAAACAGTCCTTACGTTGTTAGACGTAAGCTCTGAATCACAAATCTACCAGAACCCATTCACTGAAACAGATAAATGGGATATGAAGTTATTTGCATTTTTCTAATACATATATAACATATATTACCGCCTACACTATTTTTTTACTTACTGTAGGTCGGTAACTAAAAATTACGATTTCGACATCAATTTTTTACAAACCTTAATTAGTAATTATGATGTGTTGTTACAGTAATTTTCACGAGTCAGAGCAGTTACGTCACTAATATTAATACTGTCAGAGGACGCCGATGTCAGATTGTGAAAAATGACAGATTGACAACTCTCAAATCTCAGTTTCAGGGGTTACGTTATCACAATAATAAATATGTGTTATAATCAAATATGTGTTATGTCAAATGTTTAATGTCAGAATTGCTTGACAACACCGGACAGAATTGCCAACCTAAATCAGTTCTATCTATATCCTCTCGTGCACAATAGACGGGTTCTAAAGGTGATAATGAAACTAAGTTGGTTATGACTCAACTTCTCTGACTCGTGAAAATTGGGATATTGATAGAATGGATTATAAATAAAGAAAACGGCTACACTTATGGTTACACTGTAACAGAAAAACTTAAAACTTTTGTTTTAGTTTAGCAACGCATTGTAGAGTTAAAAAATCAAGTGCATAAATTTAGTATAGCAATCGAAGTAACTCAAGGGTGTAGCTCATTGTTTTGTTCCAATCCCGCTGATTGGCCAATGCTTAGTTTTGAAAAGCTAACAATTCTCATTTCTTTTTGAATTATAAAAATGAGGTCAGTTTTTAATTGTTTAAAAAGTTTTCCAGGTGTTATACTAGAGCCTAGACAAAAAAATTATCTAGGATCTAGAGTGCGTTCTCTTCTGAGCAGAAAGATACGCTGGTACCGCTAAGGTATAAACCCAAATAAATTTTTAAGTTTTGTATCGTGTTAATACCATACACTTAACGTGTTTAAGTATATGGTTTATACCCCCTGTTTTAGTTTCATTAATTTTCCAATATTGCTACTTTCTGAATGAATGTCCAGTTTATAGTACGTCTATGGTAAAAAGAAAACTCTGTACACGCCACTGGTTGCTAGTTTAGTTTAACATTTCTAACCTCAAATTATCCATTGTCAAAAATGAGGAATAAAACTAAAAACAAATCCAATCCGCCTCAAACTCAACCACAAATAGAACAAAAATCTCAAACCTCATCCCCTTTATCAGAAGAAGCAATAGAATCGTTCGAAGTAGAATTATGTTGGTGTATAAATCAATTACGAACAGCTTTACGAATTGGAAAACTAAATGCAAAACAGAGTAAGTATGCCCTATTGTAAGTATTCTGTATTATGTAACATAGTTCAAGATCATACAAAAGCGCTTAATACTCTCATGAGTAAAACAGCTCCGATAATTAAGAAACGTCAAGTTATGAGATTGTCCTTTGGTGATTATCGTAAAAAAATTGCTGTAGAAGATAAAAGAGTTAGTAAAGGTAATAAAATTAATCGCTTTTCAATTTAATTAATCACAATTTTTTTATAGTTAATCAACATTTGAAACTATCACCTAGAAAGCCAAGTAATAAATCAACGTTTATAAAAAAAGCAAGTGTTGAATCAACAAGGAAAGAGTTTAAATTTGACTTTGATATACCGAAAAATTCAGATGATGCAAAATGTGAAAATGTGGAAGGTTTACCACTAATTGTGGATAAATTAGAAGATTTTCAATTTAATTCATCATCTAATAATTTTAAGTTTAATTTCGATATTTCTAGTTAACTGTAGTAGTTTTCTGTATATAATTTCTGTAGTTTATTAATTATGTTTTAAGATCATATGAAATTGAATTTTGTACTCTGATGTGTAGCTTAGGGATTTCAAAGATTTGGTTCATGCTTGATACAGATTTTTTATGGGCTTAGTTAACAAACAAAATAAATTAGTTTTCATACAAACTGTATTTGAAAATCTTCATCAATATAATGGATATCACATTCGCTGCCGGTGTCACTCTGTAAACATGGTGAGCAAATGAGAACGGCCGTCGCCCATTTCTTCAGATCGGATTATAGTGCAGCTTTGGGAAAAAATTTTTTATAACAAAAGTTGCCTCGAGAAACACCTGGAAATTATTTATAGAATTGTAGGGCCACCACTAGGGTGCATAATTGAATACCAAAATTTTAAAGTCAAATTTTACAAAATTTGCTTAATTAAAGGGCATTATAAATATGATAATCAGGTTCTACGGAAAATGGGAACCTAGTTATGAAAAAATGCCTGTAAGTCCAGTTCAAGCAACTTAATAAGTAACATACAGATTAGAAGGCGGTATTTATTTTTTTTAGAAATCTAGTTCCTTTGGCAAATATTAAATGGAAGCTTGCAGTTTTAACACTGGATTATGAAAGTAGACCAAATTAGCAACAAAATGACGAAAACCGCATGCTGATACCTTTTTTTCTATCCCGAGATATCTTAAGAAACGTAAACTGTGAACATTTTTTGTCAAACTTCAATATGGCTGGTTAATTTCCGCTATGTAAAAATTGAAGTTTCAGTCAAACTTGCAATTCCATAACTTTTATCAAACAATATCTATTAGCAAACAAATTTTGAAAATATGATGTGTATCATATGTTATGAAAATTGCTCAAGAATAACTATATATATATATATATATATATATATATATATATATATATATATATTGTGGTGTTTAATTATATTAAATTTGAATTTAAATTGGCTAGCAAGTGAGTAATGATAATATGAAAAATATTTATTTTACTCTTTATTAAGTTAAGGTTCTTATTATAATAATATTAACAAACAAAATATATAATGCGCCGAACTAGCTCAGTAATCTCATTTGGGGATAGGTTTCAATTGTGTTTAGCATTGATTTGTTGGCAATATAAATTGAATCTATGAATATTCATGTAAATGATCAAATTGTATTTTATAATAAACAGTTCCACTGTGAAATCAACTTTGTTGAAATCTGCACAAAATACACATGCGTTGCGCACTTAATACTGAAATAAATGTAACCTGTCAAAAAATTTCTGCAATTGATCTAAATGATTAAGCACAATTTTAATTTTATTTGAGGTAAACTTATTAATTTTAATATAACGCTGAATCAGTTACTTTTCAGATATTGACACGTGAATTCGTACAAACATTTATACATTATTAAAAAATTAAATACAGGCCATCAAAAAAAAATCAATGCAAAAGGGTTATGAAAGCGAAATACAACTCACATGTGTTGCTGCAAATTCCAAATAATGTTCATGTCGGGTTGGTCCACATTAAACATTGGACGTAGACTTCCTTCCATAAATCGGTAATACTGCCTTTCTGTCCCAAATATGCTGCTTAACATTCCATTATTTCATTCAAATCAAATAACTGTTGGTAAAAACTGTGGTAAATACGATATACTTACAATGCTCAAATACTTATAAGCAAGCACTTTATTTTATTTGTGTTTTTTTTTAATGTCGTATTATTTATTTAATAATTTCTCGGGTTTAATTTTTGTATTTTTAGTTCATATAGATTGTGTATTCACTTGCACCTTTATTTTAGATTTCGTTATTGAAGTGAAGATTTATTTTATGATCGTAATCACTAACAACAAAATAAACATTGAATCCAAGATAATTGAAGAATTTATTAACATAAAAAAAAATTGCATATCACCCGATGTTTACACACGGTCTTGAAAAACGAAACAATTACAATTTTATCGAACAATTGTGATCGGTAACTTTATTTTTAATTTTAGTTATAGGTTAAAACAATTGTTTCTGATCTCTCAATTCTACGCCGATCGCGTTTCAATTCCGATAATGTTTACGAGAATTGTTACTTACATTTTAACACAAATAACATACACACAATGACTTGTTAGTCACAAAAATTTCAAAAAGCACGAGATTGAGAAATCAGGAGCAATTCCTTTTATACATTTCTCTTAGATAGCAAATTTTCAATTTTTTTTCTACATTACACAAAAGATTCTAGCTTCTGATTGGTGTAAACAAAATTGTAAACTTAACCAAAACATAAATTCGGATTTAAATTTTAATTACAGATTTGGAATCAGGGCAAAATTCCGCATAAAAAGACATCTCACAAGCCCTATTTTGCTTCGATAAATTTCAATCTGACAACTTACAATCTAAATTTACTGATATCAAAAAAATCTTACATCCTACAACTAAACTAATTACATATTCAAATTCCACATAAAAAATACTGTATCAGAATACACTTATTTCAACCCATTTTATTTAAATTTTACAAAATTTCCATCTTCCCATATACAATTTAGGTAGTTAACCTAACTTTACTAATTTTATGTTTATATTACATATTTATAATTAAATTCCTTGTTGAAATGAGGGAAACTTCCTATTAAATGTTTTTGTAATTTATTTTAAACTTATCTTACCGTATAAAAACTATAATTTTGTGAAATTCTTACAAATAATACTTAACCTAACTTTATATAAATTTACTTTTAATTTGTGTAATAACTGTTTATAACACTTGAAATGTTCATAACATGTGTTCTTATATCTGTCTCTAACACCAATATTGTTCACTTGTATTCCATAGTTCTTAATTTTGTCATTTCACATTTTCACATTATTTAACTATTTTGTCAATTTTTGTATAGAATTTGCAATTTTATATTAAATATCACACTGCACAATTGTTGTTCATATACTTAATTATGTTTTTAAGTCGCTAACACTTCTTATGCACGTTTTATATACTTAGTCTTTGAATTACAAATATACTATGTTCGTATCATACTCTTTCTTTCATATTTTAAATAGTTTATGCATTGTACCTAATACTCTACATATTATAATTATCATAATCCATGTGATCAATATCTGATATGTGTTCAAAATGCTACAATTCATAAAATGCGAAATAACATAAATATGTTACACGAAACTAATCGTACCCATTAATATTAATCATGTTGAACTTTCTCACATACTACTGGTATAGTTCAACGCTTTTATGACAATAACAACCATGTGCAAACCCCACAAAGCCTGTTTTGTCACATTAGAACCATAATTTTGCACTTGTAACTATTTTTTATCGAAAACCAACTGTATACTTCCACAAACTTAACTAACTTGCCTACTATTAAAAATTTCAAGCTCAATAAACTCTAGCCCCTTTATTATGCCTACTTTTAATCATCTCAATATATATATATATATATATATATATATATATATATATATATATATATATATATATATATATAGGCATTAAAACTCAATGAGTTATAGCCAATCCGTAAGGATTATCGCTTACCATAACACATGCTAGAGGGGTGGGGGGTGGTACATATTAGTATTTACATTTATATACTACAAGGCTGGGTCACTTTAAGCTGTGTCTGTTATTTTGTTCCATTGCTTCCTATCACTACACTTCACTTTTCCCATCATCCTCAAGTCTTCTATGATGTTATCCTTCCAGTTGCTTCTTGGTTTTTCTCTGAACCTTTGACCCTCTGGGTTCTATTCCATTATCCTTTTGATTATCCTTCCTTCCTCACTCCTTACAACATGTCCGAGCCATTTCAATCTTTGCGCGTTTACAGCTTTCATTATGTCCTCAGCATGCATTGCTTTTGTTATTTCATCATTCATTCTCCTTTTGAAATCCCCGTCTTCTGTTCTTACTGGTCCAAGTATTTTCCGCATGATTCTTGTTTCAAAACGCCTTAATTTTCTTCATCTGCTTTTGTAAAGGCCTGTGTTTACATTCCATATGTGACTATTGGGCTTATCATTGTTTTATAAATTGTAAGTTTTGTTTCTACGCTTATATTGTTACTGTTCAACCGAGCTGGTAGCGTAGTGGTGACACAGCCTGCTTAGCATTCGGGAGGTAATGGGTTCGATTCCCGTTACCGTCTACCTTGTATGAGGTTTTTTCAGGAGCGGCATGGTCACTGTGCATATGCACACCATGTGCGGCTACTTAGGCGAATGCTGGGGTAGTATTTTTCCCCTCAGAACCCTAACTCCGTTCCTTCCGATCCTATCCTGACCACACCCATCCTTAATCCCACTATTCATATATACGTAATGTATATATGTATGCTGGGAATCCCTGATTGTCGCTGAAGGAGCTAGGAAAGCTCGAACAGCCCCCCCCCCCCGGGGAGGGAACGAAATACGTGGTCTCTTCCTTTTTTCCTTACTGTTCAGTATTGTTTGATATATGTATGTACTTCGGGAATAACCATATTAGGTATATTTTAACACTCTTACAGTTACACAGTAGTTAATATACTAAATAAATTACCAGTTGAAATCAAGTAGGCTATGATTAATACGAAAACATATGCCAAAAATTATTAGCCTTGTTACAATTGTTAATTTATCCAGGTAATCTTTTTCGATATAATTAGAAAAATATGATTCTTACAAATGAAGAAGCTTTTGACATGTTGGCTGTTTATTTCGAATGCATGAGAAATGCAACTTGCTTCCAGAGTTTATGGGCTACAGTACCCAAACAGAAGACATCACGGCAACAGAGTATTTCTTTGAATCGCTCAGCGTTTGCGTGCTACAGGAAGTGTTCATCTTCCCGGGTACCTATCGAAGATGTGGTAGAGGTTTATTAATATTTTTCGCGTGCGCAATCTTTAAAAGCCAGTACCTATACCTATAATTTCCATATTTGTAATTTTTCAATTATATCTAAGTAAATGTCGTTATGTCATAATTAATGTGTGATAAAATGTTTAGTTTATTGAGTGTTTAATATGGTCTGCCATTTTTTGTCCAGCTATATTAATAAAACATCAAATAAGTTCAGTTCAGTAATTACTTAAAAAATTAATTTTACTTAGAAAATCCACTATAAAAATATTACATGTAACGCTACCCTCGTTCAGCAATATTCACCACTCATAAAATAAAAGGTCACGTTTATTTGTATCATAAATAACTATTACCAAAATTGTATTATTGGTATCAAGTAATAAAAATATAAAATAATGAGAGGCCAGGCGAAAAACTTTCGTAAAAGCACCACACGAGTTAAAGCACTTGAAGACTTTTTTCGCTTGTTAACAATGAAATATTTTTATTTTAGATTGCACCTGTATCACATAGTCCTACACCAACATTTCAATAGCAGACTGAATCATTGTAACTGGCTAATAAATATGACAGAAGAAAATCCTGAAATACATTCGCATGGTATGTGGCCAGATTAAGCAACATTTCGGAGTGATGGTAGTCTAAATCGCCATAACATGTACTATTGGTCAGACACAAATCCATACTGGATACGGGAGATCCAACATCAGGGTCTTTGGTCTGTAAGAGTGGTGCGGTATTCTAGGTAGATAAATAATTGGACCATATTTTTTAATGAGTCTTAATGGGGAAAGATATTTAGATTTTTTAACAAACGAATTGCGACTTCGTTTAGAAGACGTACGATTGGCAATTCGTCGTGATATGTTTTTCCAGCATGATGGGTGCCCGGCACATTACTCTAGGGATGTTCGGAATTTTTTTAATCAAACATATCCTGGCAGATGGATAGGATGTGGAAGTTTATTTCACTGACCAGGCAGATCCCCAAATCATATGTGTTTAGATTTTTAGTTGTGGGGGCGAGTAAAAGAACCTGTTTTTGCCAACAGACTGTAACGGTATAAACGAGTGGTAGAACGGGATTACAGATAAATTGGCCTTTTTGCCCCGACTAGTCAGCGTATGGGTGTAGGTCAGATGTTTAAAAAAAATTGCACATCCAGAATAGTAAATCTTACGTAAGTCACAATAGGGGATGAAGACAAAATCGAAGGTTTGGGCGCCAGAATGTTTAGTAGTCAAAATAAGGGTTGTCGTGCCAAAATTACGAGTACATAGCGTGTCTAAACATACAAAAAACATACGCTTACCTATCCGTAATCAATCCCAGGTGTGCTGGACGACAACTCAGCAAACTACCTGAAATCGGGCTTCAAAAAAACACTACACGCTTGTCAAATAAAAGCGTGATAAACACGCAATAACGTTACGTTAATACACCTCAATGTAATAAATTAGGCATTAAATAATAATCAAAACAAAACAACAAAAGAAAATAAGCTATAGAATGAACTCTAAACTGAATCAATACTCAACTAAAAAATCAAATAAAATACTAAATATTAAGAACGCTATTACTCAATAAAATCAAAAAAACTAACCTCGTTACGTTAAAAACTAAAACGCCGGTAATTTGCAATTTGCAAAAAAACTCTTATGTAACACAAAAGGGTTTCCATAGAATCAAAAGACATTTATAAAACCTAACAAACTATAATAAAATAATAAAAATGATAAATATAAAAAAAAATGTAAACATACGATAATGCGTATAAACAAAAAAATAATGCTTAAAAGGCGACAGGATGTCTGATCAGAATACTGCTTTTACGCCAGTCTAAATCGTTTAACCTATATTTATAATTCGTGGATAATATACCCACACTACAATAGGGTCGATTGCCCTTTAATACTAAAAGAAAAAAAAGTGTGAAGGCGGAGCGTCGAAACTATAATTAATTACGCTAAACAAATTCAAACAACAACTTACTTTAACAAAAAAAAACAATGACCCCGCTTTCAAACCTTCATCAACACATAAAAAAAAATAAATCGAAACACACAAAAAATCTTGAAATATTCAATAAAAAACAATATTATGTTACCTTAAAGGTCTAGAATTACACCTCTTCTGTGTTACAATGTAAGTGGAAGATAACCAGGTGGTCGGTTACGGCTATGACGGAAGTGAAATCTCCCTGCTCTGGCAAAATGATGAATAAAATGTTGACTATTGTTCTTTTATACACAAACAATTTCTTGACTAAACTCGTTAAAATGTTACTGTATTAATTACTAACTTCTTTTTAAAGTGATAATAAAGTGAGCGTTCAAATGACTTGATAACTTTTAGCTTTTAATTGGTTTTGTTTCCACTAATAATCCAAAATGTTAATAACTTGATTTAATTAAATATAATTTTTAATATATTGCGAGAGTTTCTTTATCTTTAAACACGCTTTGTGCGATAAATAGGTGGCACTGCAAGAACGATGATGTTAATATCCGCAGAAGCGATATACACCAAAGAAGTCACTGAAGCACTATACAACACGACGATGTCCTCTAGGTAACTTTACGTAAAACCGAAATCGACACTAGGTATAATCCTTTGGTGATGAACAATTTTAATAAATCCCTTTCATAGGTAATCTTCAGGAGTAGCTAAACTACCCTTACTACACAACAAGTACGTTCGTTAAACACCACAAGGCCCAAAATTTCAACGTTCTAAACCACCCCTTAAAGCGTAACACTAAACGGCAACGATCAGTTTTTGAATCACAAAAATTATTCACAAATTCCATCTTTGAATTTTGAATCCCACTACTCATAAAAACTCTTATCTAATTTAATTCCACCAATTAAAAAAACGGAAGGGGAAAATAAGGTACCCCGATACACAAATGCGTTTCCGTCCGTAAGGACTCGGTAAATGTTGAAAAACTAAACGCCAGCAAAAATATCCTGTACAGCCTCTCTATGTTTACCTTAAAGTACGAACAATAAGGCCCACATGCAATCTCTATGGCTCAAAACCAGCGTATTCACTATTACACTGAACAACTATACTTAAGCGTCTTTATGTCGCTAACATGACATCATACACAGATAAGTCCACTATTTATTTAACGTACTTAATTTTCTATTATATTTTACGGAAATCAAACGAAATGAACCTTAATTAAACTTATAGACAACTATTTACAAACAAACGTAAATCAAACTTCTATAAACGAGGAATAATAAGGAAAAACAACCTAAATTTCGGAATAATAATTTCACAAACAAAGAATCTAAAGCTCATCACACACCTACCATCCCTAAAGGTCGTTACACACGTTAAAACAAATTTACTATAAAACATAATTTGCCAAAAAAAAAATATGTATATACGGAATCTAACTAAATGCATAAGACTACAAACAAAATTACCCAATACGTATATAGGGTGTTCAAAATACCCTGACAAGACCCACAACAAGGGCTGACATGATCGCAAGGATACGAAATGCAATACAAAGCATTTGAGCGGTAGAAATTGAAACTTCCGTCTTATCCACCCGCCAGAGACCGGAATGTTGTATTGAAAATGATGGACAGCTTGAACATCTGGGGCGGCACTAATCACATTCTTAGAGTTGTTTGATGTAATTTTTTTAAATAGTTGATTGTTAGATTGGTTAAATTGTCTTCAGATTTGTTTGCTAATATATATTGTTTGATTGAATAGCGAAATTTACCTATACCTACCCTTTTTTGTTTACTTTTGGTGTGGTGGTCAACTGAAAATCATAAGAGACATTTTTCTTTACGTTTACAATGAAATTATTTTTAAGTATTTTTAATTGTAGGTACGCTAAACGAAAAGTTAACAAAGATTATCTTTTAGATAACGCCCTCTAGCGGGGACGGTAACATGTTCACCGTTTACACGATTCTTAAGATATCTGGGGATAGAAAAATGGTATCGACATGCGGTTTTCGCCATTTTGTTGCTAATTTGGTCTACTTTCATAATCAGTTGTTAAAATTGCATGCTTACATTTAATATTTTCCACAGAGAACTAGATTTCTAAAAAAAAATAAATACCGCCCTCTAATCTGCACGTTACTTATTAAGTTATGTTGAGTATATAACACTTACATTGGTGGAAAAGAACTATTTTCAACAAGAGTAAGTTTGCGAAGATCGGTTAAGCAGAACCGGACTTATAGGCGTTTTTTCATAAGGTTCCCACTCTCCCCCACCTCTTATTTGAAAAGATAGACTAAAACTAGTTTAATAAAAAGTACGCAGAATTTTCCGTAGAACCTGATCATCGCATTTATAATGCCCTTTAATTGGACACATTTTGTAAAATTTGGCTTTTTAAGATTTTGGTATACAATTACGCCCTCTAGCGGTGGACCTACAATTGTATAAATAATTTCCAGGTGTTTATCGAGGTCACTTTTGTTATAAAATTTTTTTTTCAAAGATGTACTATAATCAGATCTGAAGATATGGCCAACGGCCGTTCTTATTTGCTCACTCGGTACATAGGTGAGTGCCGGTGAGGTGTTAGCACGTTTAAGTAATTTTTGAAATTTATAAGGTATTATTTCTGCTGGAAATTGAGCTTTTCTATTCTTGTAGGCACTTCGGTAAAGATTGAAATTCTATAATTTCGTACTTGGCCTTAGTTGATAAGGTTTCATGTATATTTGTAAAGGTTTAAAATATTCTGTTTATTAGTTGAGTTGATCGGTGTGTTTCCACAGTTTTTGTTTTTATAGCGCGACGTTTCGGAAGCGTACTCCGCTTTCGTCATCAGGCTTAGTCCTGCGAAGGACTGTTTTCGCACTTGAATGGAATTCATGTTATAATTTTTTCCCAAGCACTTGACTACTATCAGATTCGAGCTTTGGTACCTTTTACTTACAAGTCTCACACCTTTATTTATATATATATATATATATATATATATATATATATATATATATCTACAGCGTGTTCAGCGAGAAATGGGACAGTGCAATATCTCGAGAGCGGATGAAGATTTTTAAATTATGAAAATATTTTTGTAAATATCTTCCAAGGGCGCACATTTTTTGGCACAAAGATTTGAATCAACGCCCATCACCGCCAGGTGGCGCTATCTCACTTCAATTTTTCAAACGCAATGCCCTATTTCATTTTTGGATTCTATGACATACTTGTGATGACTTTTATTAAGACTCCTACCAACCTATCTTTTGTAGTTTCTGAGAAAAAAAATATTTTTTGGAATTCTACAAAATTACATATTCCCGATGACAATACAATCTTTTAGCATTTACAGTTCATAAAAATGTTTAAACTGTAATTACCGTAAATGTCAGTTATCAATGATATAAATAGTAGTTTCAATGTCAAACATTTGGTCTAATGTTAAAATGACCGTCTACCACGTGATCGGCGCGGGTTCGATTTTCGACCAATGCCACTTTTTTTTAACTATCAACAAACTTCAGTATGACATTGTTGATTATACAAATTACTTCATTTAATAAATTAAATCATAACTAATTGTTTTAAAGTCATTATGAATGAATTAAATAATAGAACTTGGATTTAAAAAAATTAGTTAAACTGAACTGCAAATGGTTAAACTGCATTATCGATATTTTGTAAAAGCGGCCTTCTTGGAATTTTTTTAAGTTGGCATCTTGTAACAACCCATTTTGAGTGGTATTAAAATATACCGTAATTTATGTTCTTCGTTCATTTAGTTGTAAATATAAGAAAAATTTTTAAATTATTATTGAATTATGGGTATGTGGTAGGCAACTTAATTTGCATTTTAGTGTAGCTTAAGTGCATATCTTTTTAGGGGTTTATATTTCTATATCGTTAACTTAATTCTTTGCCCAAATTTTTTCGCGCACCGCTATATCACCAGATATTCAAAGCGTCCATTTTTTCACTTCCTGATGAATGTTGTATTGTTTAGGAAGCCTTTTTTTTTGGTTTCCACCTAAATTTTGTGAAAAGTGCCATTGATTTAAAGGTAAGAAATATTTAACTGGTTTTATATTAAAATTAAAACATTTGCTTTTTGCAGGCACTTTGATTGACACTTTTATTTTATTTTAATTACTACTTTTACTTACGCTTTCATTTTATGATTGCAATTTTGCATTCAAAGCAGGTCTAAATTTTGATCACAATTTTTTATTTAAACTTTCGAGAGAATGCAATAAACATTGGAATCAAAATTTCATGAAGAAAAATTTACAAGAAGTAAAATTCCATTTTGGTGGTTTACAACGTAAAGCAGTCATTTCGAGATATTGCGCAATATTGGTGCAAAGATGACATCACCTTTGGTTTACATTTCCGTAATCGTTTAGATACCAAAGGTTATTAAGAAGTTTGTGTACAAAATTTTACGAACAGGTATTTATATCCATAATTTAGTAATTTAAGGCTATTACAATTAGTTTTTAAGATATATTTTATATAATTCTAAATTTAACTGTTAAATAAACATAGTCTGTATATTTTTTATTTTTTACGTCTTGATAAAATTTTTATTGTAAACCTCGGTTTAGTTATTCCGAGCATAATTAAAAAATAACTTGGCGTCCGAGATCATTTTATTATTTATGTTAAGTGGAAATAACACAGCATAAATTTGTGGTAATTAAGCAAATCAAAAGATTGAACCGCCCTACTTTAATCTACCGACTGGGACAAAGGCATTATTAATGGTGAACGGGTTGTATCTCGAGTTAGTTTAACGATTTGTTATGAAAACATATGACAACCAATTTATTTATTATTAAATTTTACACATTTACAACACAACACTAGTTATAATCTATATGTCTATTAGCGACATGTTGGCATGAAGTTTTAAACGCCCATCTGACAAATAATTATTTTTGTTTCTACAATAATGCCTACTTTCGTTATGAACGTTATAAAAAAGGTGCATAATTATACTAAAAATATCTGGTGTGGAACACGACACGACCTTCCAACCCACAAAATGGAAATTAAAAGAAATGAAATAATTTTAATAACATTTTATTAAGGATAATTATGCAACCTTTTTTATGTTAACTACAAAAATATGCAACATTGTAAAAACAAAAACAATAATCTATGTCAAACAGACATTTAAAACTTCATGTTAGACAGAGGTTAATAGACATCTAGATTCTAATTAAAAATTATTATTAATTTTTAATTACATATTTAAAAGAAATAAAATAATTTTAATTATATTTTTTTTAGGATCACTATGCAACTACGTTTCTATATGTTCGTAACGCAAACGGGCAACACTGTAAAAACAAAAACAATAATCTATGTCAGAACGACGTTTAACTTCATATCAGATAAAAATTAATCGAAATAAATACATGTTAACTTAAAAAAAATTCCAAAGCCGCTCGCTTCTATAAAATATCAATAATACAGTTTAATCATTTTCATTCATATTTAATTAATTTTTAGACTTACCTTGGGTTATATTTAGAAAAGTTATATAACATCAAATTTTTCTTTAAAAAATAAAATCGTCATTCAGATATTGAAAAAAATTGAACACTTAAATTCTACCTTAAGAATTTTTTTTGCTGCTAAATTACGCGTTGTATCAAAAAATTGCATAGAATATAATTAATCGATATTAGTGGAGTTGATCGTCCTATGTCCACAGTTTATGCTTTTTGAGCGCGACGTTTCGGAAGCGGACTCTGCTTCCGTCATCAGGCTTAGCCCTGAGAAGGACTCTTATCGCACTTGAGTCGAATTCATATGTTATATATAATTTTTCACTTGACTACTCTCAGATTCGAACTTGGTACCTTTCACTTACCAGTCTGACACTTTTATCCCTGAGCCACTGAGTAATCCTATATATATTTGTTAGAACTACACCAGCTTGGCTTATTGGATTTTCTGCTAGTGCGATGCATGTGGTTTCTTTGAGTTTCCAACGAGTTGTGTTCTCGTCTTTTGGGTATGAGATTTCTGAGGAGCGCATGTGGTAAAACGAGAAGGGACAAGATAAACAATGAATGCATAATGAGGGAGTGTGGTGAGGAAAAGACGATGATGGATAGATATAAAAGTTGTACATTACGTTGGTTTGGTCACATTGAGAGAATGAACAACGCAAGATTAACGAAAAATATATGTGGGTAATATATATATATATATATATATATATATATATATATATATATATATATAATCAAACTTTTTTCGTGGTTGCGCAGAAGTTTATTGCGCATGTTGCGCTAGAAACCTCTCGCGAAGGTATATTGCGCTTAAGCTCTTTGCGCATTATTGGAATCCATATGGGTTTCATTTCTACACTACCTTGGCTTATTGGATTTTCTGCTAGTGCGATGTATGTGGCTTCTTTGAGTTTCCGACGAGTTGTGTTCTCGTCTTTTGGGTATGAGATTTGTGAGGAGCGCATGTGGTAAAACGAGAAGGAACAAGATATAAAATTAATGCATAATGAGGGAGTGTGGTGAGGAAAAGACGATGATGGATAGATATAAAAGTTGGACATTACGTTGGTTTGGTCACATTGAGAGAATGAACAACGCAAGATTAACGAAAAATATATGTGGGTGAGGTTAGGGGAAAGGCCGGGCCTGGTAGGCCGCGTAAAACTTGGCTGAATGTAGAAGAATCTATGATAAAGGAAAGAAAGATAAAGAGTTTTAAAAACAAAACGGCATGTCAGAGACTATGTATGAATCTTGCGGAAGCTAGGGAGGTATGCGGAGATAGGAAAGCATGGAGAAAGATTGTGAAAATAAATAAGAGGCAGGGATTGTTTTGCCTACCCCGCAAGGGAATGGCGTGAAGGTTAAGTTAAGTGAAGTGTTTTACCACTATCTGTATGTTATCCCATTGGATGCGGTGGTCCTCGTTCCAGACATGTTCGGCGATTCTTGATCTTTCTGTTTCGCCCTTGCGGACGTTGTTCTTATGTTCCTGCGTTCTCACTTTGAGTGGTCTACTGCTCTCTCCTACGTATGCTCTGTCGCATTCGCGTGATAAGTTGTATACCCAATTCTTGGAATTCTGATCTTCATTGTATGGTTTGGTTTTGGTTAGTATTCCCCTGAACGTTCTAGTCGATTTGAAGGCAGTGCGTATCTTGTATTTGCTGCCTATCCTTCGTATTTTGTCTGAGGTACCTTGTATATATGGTATTACCGCTGTATATTTAGGTTCTTCTTTTTCGGTTACCCTTTCCCTGTTTAGGTTAGGTGTTAGATCGGGGTAGCCATTTTCTTAGAGTGTGTAATCGATATGAGATATGCAGCTGTTTTAGAAATATTTGAGAAAAACCAAAAACTGCCACTAATAAATCTCCCCTCTTCGCCACTGGCTTTCTCCCAAAATCTAATCCGCTTCAAGCGAAATGAAAATAAGGTTAAACACAAAATTTTAAGTAGGTAGGTGTTTTCGTTCAGGAGTTATCGTGGATACTACCATACATCCACACAAATACGTACGCACGCCCGCACACATAACAAAGAATTAACAAGTAGCTTCGTGTATTAGAAGAGGATTCATGTGCATTCAGTGACGATAGTGATTGTACTAGAAAGTGTAACGCTGCTTCAGGGGTAACGATATTTCAAAATATAAATTCAGAATTTGTGACCAAAAGTGCTCATTTAAATAATTCTGCCGCTTAGGTTGTGTCTGATGGTAAAGCAGACGTTTGGGATGAAAATCCTAACAACATGAGAAATTTCGATTTTACAAAAAAAAACAAATACTACTTACTGTACCTGGTGATAGACCTATTGACGCCGAGCGTGACCAAAACGCCGTCGACCATTTCGCCAACTGCACCCATTTCGCCGAATATCAATGCTGCATAATTACGCCGAATGTGACCAAAACGCCGAAGACCATTCCACCAAAATGCGCCCATTCTACCGAATTTTAATGTTGGGGTAAATACCACCATCATTTTTTTTATAATTGCAATTAGGTAACTTATAAAAGTCGATGAAGTTAAAAATAAATCTACTGAAAGCAAACACTGAAATTTGTACCTTATGTGGGTGAGAAAAGGAATCGAGGGGAGGGCAGGCTGCCCGTTACTTTCCCGCCTTTTGAGCCACAACGATAGATTCCCAGCATATATATATATATATATATATATATATATATATATATATATATATATATATACGTATATATGCATGGTGGGAATGGGTCCGGTCAAGATAGTATTGGAAGCTGTGGGGTTAGGGCTCGGAGGGGAAAGATACTAACCCAGCATTCGCCTAAAGAGCCATACATGATGTGCGTATACGCTGCGGTCATACCGCTATATGTGTACAAGGAAAACCCCCTGAAAAAGCTTGATACAAGGTAGACGTTAACGTGGATTGAATCCATTACCTCCCGAATGCTAAGCAAATTGTGTTACCATAAGTCCAACTAATTCGGTATTATGTAGGTGTATTTCATTTGCTTATGTCAACTTAAATTCCTGGTTTGTTATTTTTGTTTGTATTTTGTTATTTTGGCTAATGATACATTATTTAATGGTTGTTTGTATATGGTTAACGTTGTTGAAATACGCAGCTTCGAAATGCTATTTTATTTTTTAGGTGAAGTAAGGATTCTGAACAAGAGAAACGCCTTCTATACCTTTACGGCGATGTTTATAGTGACACATATTAGTGAAGATGGAAATGATAACTATAGCCTCAGATCTAATGACCTTCGATCTTCTGATGAAGAAGAATAATGAGCATTAATACAAAATAAATCTGTTTTAGATTATGTTGATGACAGAGAGTCGATCAGGTTTTAACTTTGATGAAACCTCAATGGGTATAAATAATTTTATTAGATTTTTTGGCGCCAGGATGTTTACCCCTATTTTCCCTACATCCATTATGATCTTTCTGATAGATTCTTGTCTAAACTCTGGAGATTACACAAAATTTAAGTCCCTAAGTATGATTGAAATTGCCTCACCATATAAGGCCCGTTTGGTAAAATGTGGCCTCTGTATCTAAGGTACTTTTGATACATTTGTGATCCAACATCTAGGAGTACCTTGGAGGGGTGATTCCTGAAATGTTTCCAACACATATTTTTGGAGTCGTCTTAGCATCTAAGGCGTTTTTGACAAATTCTTGCCCCAACATGTAGAAATATGACCCTTCCGTAGTTATGATGCTTCAAAATGTCCCAACATCCTTTTGACAGGATATTCACCCAAAATTTTGTAATAAGAAAGATATTCTTGGAATCGTCTTAACACCTAAGGTTTTTTTAACAGAGTGTTCTGGTAGTATCGTAAAACAGAAATCACTAAGCCCGAGGGCACCTACATTCTTATGTTTGCAGAATATGTCAGTTAGACAGTTAACCTCATGTTCTTTACAATGAAATATGAAAACATTTATCACACCAAATTATGGTTTGCGCATGCGAACTAATCGGGTTCATAAAATTTTGTATCACTTTGTACGTACAGTTGTTACTAACTTTTACAGTTGTCTTTGATTTTGTTAACCAATACTTATTGTTTTTTTGTTTTGGCTAGTTTAATTTGTTTATTTGAAAGTTTGTGTGAATTTGTTTGTTGACTGGTTTGTTGACATTTGAGTGTTTTGTATGTTTGAGGGTTTCTATTTGTTTGCTTGTTTTTTAGTTTTCTGTGCTGTTGGCTAACATTTTCAACTTGTTCGCTTTAGGATTGATATACCTAAGTTTTTCTATTTGTTTGTATGTTCTGATGTTTACTTGTTTGTATGTTGTATAGTTTGCTTGTTCGCACGAATGTTGGTTAGTTTCTTAGTATATGGGTGTGTTAGCTAGGTTGTTTATTTTCTTAGGTTTGGAAGTTCGTGATCCTTTGGCTGTTTCTTTGACATGCAATGGTTCTTCGGATTGTGGCGAAAACATATCAAAAGAACACAAAAAACACTTAAACGATTCAGTTTTGCACCAGTGTGAGCAACCGCGGCACCCAACGCACATAGTATCCTTTATTTTTAATTCTTCAGTTACAATTTAGAGTACATTGTTATTTGGGATACTCCTATGTCTACTATTTCGTGCACTTTTACTTGAGGGTCATCCAATCAGGTATGGTGTAATTTTCAATCATATCCGGCGCGGTAGTGGACGTCCACTGGGGAGCAGTTTTCAATACCATTTTGGCTCGTGTTAGCCTTATAAATGGAATATTTTATCTCTGATCTCGACTCCATTGTTTCCAAAATTACTGTTTACTTTAGCGTACTATCAAAAGCAGATTAATTGATAGACAGGTCTGTACTGTGACATTTAACCTATTGAAAGGTGCTTCTATAGAATGATAAAAAAGACTCCTCCGAACTCGCTCAATCTCTAAGTTCGGCTACGTTATTACCCACCAATCCTCGTAGAATAAGTAAAGTGCCCCAAATTGTATGGGTGGGTGTATGCGTATATGCACATGCGCGTGCGCAACGGCTTTGTTCCACCAGACTTTGCAAACTTGGTATAGCGAAAATGTGTTTTCTCTAGAAAATATTAAATCGAAACATGTAAGTTTAACTACGGCTTTAAAAAATATACTAAATTAGCAACAAAACAGTAAAAACCGGATATCGAAACCTTTTTCCTAGCCAGAGATATCCTAAGAAGTAATCGGATGTGTAACGACAATATGGTATTGTATCACATATCCATGCTTTTGAGACATGCGAGAAACAACTATTTCAAAAAACAATGTTTGTGCCGTATACGACTTCATTTAAAATTATAATAATTACAATTTGGAAGCGATATTTTCTATAAATCTTCGTAATCGCGTTGGCTGTGAAGCAAATGAATGCATGGACACGGCAACAAGTGTTAAACGTTAACTTACCAATTTGATTTAGTGTTTGCAGTACATTTTTTATAAGTTACTTATTCTTACAAAAGCCTACTTCAAACGTCAAAGGGTACGACATGCTAGCTACTTATTTTCAATATCATGAAAATGCAACAATTGCTTCGAGGGTATATGCCACAGATTACCCGCAGGGAAGAGCTTATGGAAAAGAGTTTGTTTAGAAATTTACTACAGCGGAAACCGGCCCGAGATACCTTAAGAAATAGTCGGACGTGTAACGAGTTATCGTATTATAAAAAAAACAATTGTAAAGTATCCATTTTGGCGAACACGAGTAGGTAGTAAGTATTGAAACAAGTGAAACAATATTTCGCCAAACAATTATTTAGTTTTGTTAACAATATAAATATTAAAATAACGAAAACAAACATTTGATTCATAAACAGATAAACAAATAGTAAAAAATAAATAATTAATACATCTATACTCAGCAAAAAAATTAGTTGGAGAGGGGATACCGGCGCTATAGTAGCTTTTAAGTTACAATCCGAAAAAAAATATTTGGGCGCTTAATTTAAATGTGTATTACTGGATACACATAAATGTATTGTGTGCTGCATAACCAGTGTCACTAATATTTTCTTGACAAAATCACAAAACAGTGAACCAAGAATTTGAGGTTAGGATATGTTTTGCTGATTTTTTTAAAGAAATATTTAACTTTGAAAAATTGGGAAGTAAGTGTTTAATGTGATTATAAATAAAGATGTTTACTTTTTAATTTTATAGGCAAAGAAATAGGATATATCGAAAATGCAAATCTGGAAGAAAATAGAAATGATAATTAAGCATTCCTTAAAAATTTATTAAGTTACACAATTCTTTAACAAGCACATTTTATTTATTAAATTAATTACTTATTGTGTAGGATATTATTGGATAGTGGTTAATAATTTCTTTTATAGTGTATTCTAGATACATCAAGTGAACTATTACAAATCGGGTGGTGCGACTCTCCTGTAAAACTCTTAATATCGTTGTACGAAGAATTCAGACTAAAGGTAGGAAAAACAGTAAAATTATAGACCAAAAAGAAAAGGTGGGAAGCTATAGAAATAGAAATGAAAAATCAAGGATATTGTTTTAGTGCGTTACAAATTGAGAATAAATGGAACACTTTAGAAAGAGCTCTCAAGAAGAACGTGCTTGTCAAACGTGAACACCTCTTGCACTGTTCTCTTTAAGATTCCCAAATCACACTCATCCATTACTATTTTGTTGGATCCTCCGCTTCTCCTTTTTTTCGAAGGTGGATCGAGTAAATCACCATCAGCCACAGCAGCTTCTTTTTTGATCCTCAAAATAGTAGCAACTGATTTCCCAACAGCAGCCGCTGCAAGTTCGGTTGCCATGACAAAAGGGAATGCCCATTCACCAGCAGCTTTTTGTCTATCATAGAACTGTATAACATCTTTGATAATGTTTCGAGCCTCAGGATGTATAGTTTTCTTCGTAGTTCCAGCAATAATAGGGATAACCTTAAAACATAAAAATGACATTAAAATTACATTTTTATAAAAATTCTTGTACATACCTTTATTTCACAAATAAAACAACTAAAGTCTTCAAAAAAGCTGATTTAGCAAACAAGAGTAACACAATAAAAGGATTAAGTAATAAAACGCACGCGGCAAATGTCAGCTGTAAACTGTAATAATTTACTTTTAACTGTGAATGTACCACTTTATAATTCTCAAACATGATTGGACAAATAATTTGCCGCGTCAAAAATTTCAAATATATTATTTTAGTTGACATATTTTCCGACTATCTTGTTTGCGGAGTGGAGCTGTAGAGCATTTTTAATGTCTTGCCGAATGTTCAATTGTTTGCCATCGTTTTCTATGCTTTAAGGGAGTCTTTCGCGGGTGGAGAAAACAGCAGCTTGAATCTCTGCAACATAAATACTACCTCCCCCAATCTATTTATCAGGAAACGTTGAATTAAGTATTCCCTTACATTCACCGAGTACGGGACATTCGCGTGTTCGAAAAAAATATGTCTTGTTTCTAATGATACATCCTCCAAAAGCACTACTACTATCCCACACTAAACATTTAATGACCATCGACCTTGATGCTGTCCTTCTTGCATCCAGTGTTGGTTTTCCTCAGACCAATAGTGCACGTTATGCAAGTTAACTTGTCCTGCGCTGTTAAATGATTCCTCGCTACTTGCCTGTCCACAGAATGTTTCAGAGATTGCGAGGATTTTCGCGCGCCTTGTTTTGTAACCAGTTCTAGTTATAACATTTAATCAAAATATCTTCCCAATAATTCCTAAGGAAGAACCATGTGATAGTGTGATATGAAATATGTGCAAAGAATATTTAAAATCTGTGTTGCTAATACAATTCAGTAGGTAAGTATAGTAGTGTATTTATTACAAACCTGTGATCAGATAAAATATTGTGTATAGTACCTATAGAAAGGCCCAAATCCCTTGACATCTACCTTATGCTGATGTGCGGATCAATGGATATTAACGAAAGAACTTTCACTTTATTTTCTTCAGTGCAACCTTTCGAATTTCTCTTATATTTGAGTGGATGAATTGATCCGGTTTGCTTAACGTTGTAGCCAATCTCTCAAACACTTTTTTTACATAAGCTCTTCCGTGCGGGTAATCTGTAATCTTGAATCAATTGTATTTTCATGACATAAGTAGCTAACATGTCGTACCCTTCGACGTTTGAAATAAGTATTTTGTAAGAATGAGTAAATTATAAAATATGTACTGCAAACACTAAATGAATTTGGCAGGTTGACGTTTAACACTTGTTGCCGCGTCAACTCATTCATTTGTTTCATAGCCAACGCTGTTATGACGATTTATGGAAAATATCGCTTCCAAGTTATAATCATTATAATTTTAAATGTTTCTTATTCCCATGATGAAGTCGTATACGACACAAACATTGTTTTTTGAAATAGTTGTTTTTATACGCGTTTTCATCAAAAGCATGAATATGGACACCATATAGGTACTCCTTTTAGTGAACATGCGATATTGTCGTTACACATCAGATCATTTCTTAAGATATCTCTGGATAGGAAGTAGATATCGACATCCCATTTTCAAGAGAAAACATATTTTCAAAAAAAAAAAGTTAAACAGCGCCCTCTACTATTCGCCATATTGGTTACATTGATTATAGTTAATGAAAATTCCATTGGTAGAGGAGTGACCAGACATATCCACTCGAAGTTCGTACCTCGAGGGTGTGTAAGGATTAGTGAGTAGCATTATATTGTCAGCGGTAGCATCTACCGTACCCTACCGACCGAGTAATTCTACAACGCGATCTACAACATTTTCCTTTCCCGGTGAGTATTAACTAGAAAGTTGCCCTTTTTTATATCTGCTTGGAGTTGGTACCCCGAGAGGTGTAAAAGGTGTAGCCAATGTTATTATTTGAGCAACGGCGGTACGTCCTCGAAGGACAAATAATATGTCAGTGAATCTCTTTTATTTGTTCAGTTTCACTTTTATTCTTTAAATAAACTTGCTATAATTCATGCTGTCTAAATTTGTATTATAGTAGACAACAAGTGACACACCCAAGTTGTGAAAAGGCGGCTCGCCTGAGACCTCAACGGGCGTACAAGCAAGGCATAGTACAAAAGTGGCGCCCAACGTGGGGCCTAGAACACTACCAAAGGTAAAACTAACATTAATTAATCTTTCTTTCAGAGATCCAGTTAAGTCCGGCAACTATAAAAACAACAATAACCAATTTATATTTCAGACTGTGAAATAATAAAATTAATTTACATTTCCATTCCAGTCACCATAATAATTACAGATACAATGTTATATCTATAACTAGCCAGAATTATTTTATATAATAATACTTTCTTTCCAAACACCTGCCAGAATTACATTTGTTTAAAAAGTAACGTTCTTACAGAAAAAATTTGAAGTTTAGTTCCAGAATTAAGCTTGTTAAACAGTTTACATTCTCTTACAGAAATAATTTGAACTTTAGTTCCAGAAGTAATTACATTAAACATTTACTTCCAGAATACCTAACAATTCACAATTACTTTGCTGCATAACTTAATTTAACAGTGTTTGTCAAATTCTTGAGGCCAGTTGTTTACTTTATACGAATTTTATTACAGCTCTACCAGACTAATTATCAGCATTTCCAGCCACTCAAATAATTCATTATACAGGAAACTGAAAACAAAATCAACTTGAGTAATAGCACACCAGTCCCCGAAGGAAAGGATCTTCGAGTAGGATGGGTTTACACCCTCAAGAAAGAAAATGTAATCGAAGAAGCGGGAAAATATCGATTAGACACGACTGGCACAACCGATATCCTCCGAGTCAGGATAATAAGATATTTAAGGACTGGAGAAGGACAAGTAACAATACCTACTACCACAGAACCTTCACTTCGTATTGAAGTCGAGGCTAGGAGTATTCCACCTCCCAGTATATCTACATCTGCCAATGCAGAAACTTCCAGCAGGAACGCCGATACCTGTGATAGCGTTCGTAAGTGTGGACTTAAGTATGATAGTCAGTCATCCTATGTCGTTTCTGGATAGATTACAAGAACTCTAGACATACAACCAAATCACAGACGAGGACATACTGCTAGCGTTACCAGAACTATTAAAAAAACGCACTTTTTTGGTACAGAAATAAGCATGTATTACCTGGACAGATTTCCTGCGAGACTTCGGACATAAATTCCTACCTCCACGATACCAGCATAAGTTGGAAGAAGACACACGTAATCGTGTCCAAAGGCCACGATAGAGGGCAGTAGGCTACGCAACTACTTTATTGACTCTGATTTGACGCTATGGAGGAATGACCACATTACCTGAGTTATTAGGTGTTAAAGCAGAAGCCATATCGAGTTTTCTATACAAACGAGAAGTATGCTAAACCTGAGGCGAAAAGGAGCATTTCCGAGGCAACTATAGTAGAACTTTCAAGGCATTCTGCTCCAAGTGCGGCAAACCAGGGATGATGTCCAAAGATTGCTCCTGTCCTAAGCAGGAAAACTCCCAGCGGGAGAGGACCTTCACTAACCAAGGCTACGCCCCTCATATCCAAGTCTAAACCAGTTACTTACAGCTAAGAATGAAACCAGTGGTTACAACAGGGACAGGAATTCAACCAGTCACCACCAGCACCATCTCTGTTGCTCATTTCATCTGATGATCAACTATTCGTGATCTTCCACATCTTCGAAAAACCCATACAAGCCCGGGCTTGCTTCGGTAGCAAACTGAAGAATTTCCTGGTTCAGAATTCGATTTTTCCAGAAACACTGAATACCGATACAGTTCACACCGCTGACAATTCTACATCACAATCACACGGCAGTAACAGATTTTCTGTTCTTTTAGGTAAACGCAATTCACTTTTAGAACAATACCTACATAGTTTGTCAACCGATGTGGTCCTGGGACTCAACCCCTTGAGGCAGGCACAAGCCACCGTCCGACTCGTCCCTCATCAAGTGGAAATTGGGAGTGAAACGTACCACCCCAAGCAGAATCTTCTACAGGATTGAGAGGTATCCATGGACCAGATGGCAACGAACTGTAACAGCTGAATCACTTCCTAGAAATAGAATTAGCGAAATTCAGTCAGTCCTCTGGTAGAAAACTAAGTATAACTGACCGAATTACCCTGCTGCCTGGTGTTGAACCTGTCAAACAACGTTATTATCCCAGGAACCCTGCTATGCAAGCAATCATCAACGAGGAAGTAGATGCTTGCTAACGATATTATTGAACTATCTCGCAGCCCGTGGAGGTGACCTGTTGTCATGGTCACGAAACCGTCAGGGACATATCGTTTCTGCGTCGATTACAGGAAGGTCAACCAAGTGACCGTCAAAGATGCCTACCCTCTTCCTTTCATCCAAGGAATCCTGGATCAACTGAGCGAAGCACAGTATTTTAGCACATTAGAACAAAAGCAAGGATATTGGGAAGTACCCTAAGAAGAATCGAGTAAACCTATTACTGCGTTTATAGTCCGTGGCCGAGGATTGTTCCAATTTAATGTGCTGCCTTTCGGACTACACTCAACACCAGCCACCTTGCAGCGCCCTCTTTGACATCGGACCTGACTTGACTTGTAAGGCATTCGTCTACCTAGATGACATAATATTAATAGGAACAACTGCGTGAGAATGGACTCCAAATCAAAGTACACAGGTGTCAATTCTGTCGGGCACATCTGAAGTATCTGGGACATTGTTACATTCTAAGTAATACAGCCAAATCCTGAGAAAGTCGAGTCTATCGTCCGACTCCCACGAAGCAACTACTACAGTTCCTTAGGATGTCTTAATGGTACCGAAAATTAATTCCCCAGTTTGCCCAGCTAAGCCAGCCCTTAACCAAGTTACTGAGGAAGGACACCACAAATATCAAACAAGATCTTACCGCTCCACCGGTGTTGGCCTGTACAAATTTCTCCCAAAAGTTCGTCCTCCAGACCGATGCCAATGCAACAGGAATTTGGAACTGTCCTGACACAGGGATAAGGAAAGGAAGAGAAAGTCATCGCCTAGATAAGTCGGTCGTTGACACCGTCTGAACGAAATTACCATAGAGAAGGAATGTCTAGCAATCTGGTCAATCCTAAAACTAAAAGATATTTAGAGGGCTACAAATTCGTGGTACTCACTGATCACCACAGTTTGAAGTGGCTGCGTACACTGTAAAAACCGACTTCACGCCTGATCCGCTAGATTATGAAACTCCAGCAGTACGACTTCTCTATTGACTACGGAGTGGATCACTTAACAAGGTGGCACCATGCACTTTCATGCCTACACGAACCAGTTTGTCCTGAACCTGCTCTCTCCACTCTAGAATGGGACGCCAGAGAAAATCAATATTGCCGTTGGTGCCAAAGATATCTAGATATTTAGCTTTTGGGTGATCTAGCTGATTTCTAAAGAACAGGTACCGATTTCCTTAAAACTGGTACCGGATAGTGGTTTTCTAATAACTGATAGCAGTTTACTAAGAACAAACTGCTATTTCCTAACAGGCGGCCGTTTCCGTAAATGGTCTGCAAAAATCCACTAACAGATTCATGTTGAACTAATTTATAAGGTATACGTTGCTGTTCTTTATATTATGGGAGCCTGAACAATACAGAAAATATGTGAAACCAGTTACTTGATTCTTAGAGATTAATAAGAATGACTCATTAGTGCCTACACTGCAGATTCTATTTCCTAGAATTCATTCGCAGGTGTTTTCGATATCTTGCTTTGCTCAGTAGTCTTTTCGAGGTCAACGAACCCGCATATCTGGTAGATCATTGATTTTTGGAAGCCTTTATGATTGATTTCCCTCGAAAATAGCATTGGCCCAGGTTAATAAACCCTTACTTGTGATCCCAGGTCAATAAACTTTGGTTGTATTTTTAGATTTCTAGGAATTGATCAACTTCCGGTTTGGTGTCAGTGGCCCTAAAGAGATCAAGAAGCTTTGAGCTCTCTACTTCCATTTCCGGGAACTGGTTCTATTTGAGATTAGTGATCTTTGAGGTTCCCGAATTGGTCCTATTTTCCCAGAAGTGTAATGCGACACCCTTAGAGGTCAATGAACTTTGACCTTTGAAAAGGTCAACAAACATTAGAATTTTCTGGAACTGGTCTTATTTTTAGATTTCTGGAAATTCAGTAACTTCCGTGTTCAAGGGGTCAATAAACTTTGAGCTTAAAGAACTCAATACACTTTACAGTTTCACCTTCTCGTTTCTAATAATTGTAATATGGCCATTGAACTTAGATCTGGAAGAAGTCAGTAAACGTCCGTTTCTATGAACTGGTTAGATTTTGTAATATGGCACCTGTTGAGATCAATGCACTTTGAGGTTTCCACGAAATGGTTCATTTTTAGATTTCCCAGAATCGTAATATTACACCCCCAGAGGTCAATAAGCTTTGACCTTCAAAAGTTCAACGAATTTTAGAATTTCCCGGAATTGGTCCTATTTTTAGATTTCTAGGAATTCCGAGTTCAAGGGGCCAGTAACCTTTGAGCTTGAAGAAATCAATAAACTTTGGGTTTTCCCTCTCTCGTTGCTAAGAATTGGTATAAGGCATCTCTAGAGGCCATTGAATTTGAACCTTGAAGAGACAGTAAATTTCGTTTCCACGATCTGGTTCTATTTTTGGATTTCTAAAAATTGTAATATGATATTCCTAGATGTCAATAAACTCAGTGAAAAGGTCAATGAACATTGATTCTATTTTTAGATTTCTAAAAATCGTAATTTTACTACCATAAAGGTCAACAAACATTGACCTTGAAAGGGTAAATAAAGCTAGGCACAAAATTGATAATTTTCATCGATCCATTTTTAGTTTAGACCGCAACCATTCCTATACTGATTTTATAGCTAGGATACTTAGCCAACTTTTTGAACTCGACTCAATTTAGCCAATACAAGAAGCATTTAACCTTGACCTACTTTTTAGTGTAGCTAACAACCTGTCTACCAAAGATGTTTCTATGGTGACCACCAGACCTTGAACTGGTCCACAACCAACCGGTTTGCAATAGGTGCTTTGGTTTAACCCTGATAATTCCATGTTTAATAATTAAAAGTTGCTAACTGACCTTGATTCAATTTAGCCAATACAAGAACCATTTAACTTTGACCTACTTTTTAGCATAAACAACCTGTCCTTCAACACCAGATGTCGAGTGACCTTGAACTAATCCAGAACCGGCCCTATATGATTGATATTTTTTTTATTTCAGGTTTTGTAGGTTTGAACATCCTGTAGCATTTATTTCTAATATTTCTTCTTAAGAACAGACTTAAGCTTGGTCTCTCCTTGGTCCAAGTATAAAGTTTTTCTAACACAACACAAGATGTGTAACGGTACAAACGGGTGGTAGAACGGGATTACAGATAAATTGGCCTTTTTGCCCCGACTAGCCAGCGTATGGGTGTAGGTCAGATGTTGAAAAATTTTGCACATCCAGAATAGTAAATCGTACGTAAGTCAAAATAGGGGATGAAGACAAAATCAGTTCGGTTAAGGGCGCCAGAATGTTTGGTAGTCAAAATAAGGGTCGTCATGCCAAAATTACGAGTACATAGCGTGTCTAAACATACAAAAAACATGCGCTTACCTATCCGCAATCAATTCCAGGTGTGCTGGACAGCAACTCAGCAAACTACCTGAAATCGGGCTTCAAAATAGCACTACACGCTTGTCAAATAAAAGCGTGATAAACACTCAATAAAGTTACGTTAATACACCTCAGTGTAAATAATTAGGGATTAAATAATAATCAAAACAAAACAAAAAAATCTATAGAATGAACTCTAAACTGAATTAATACTCAACTAAAAATCAAATAAAACACTAAATATTAATAACGCTATTACTCAATAAAACAAAAAAACTAACTTCGTTACGTTAAAACTAAATTACCGGTAACTTGCAATTTGCAAAAAGAACTTTTATGCAACACAAAAGGGTTTCCATAGAATTAAAACACATTTATAAAACCTAACAAAGCTATAATAAAATAATAAAAAAATAATATAGATATAAACATACGATAATGCGTATAAACAAAGAAAAAAAACAAAAGCTTAATGGGCGACAGGATGTCTGATCAGAATGCTGCTTAACGCCGTGCTAACTGATTTTAACCTAATATATATATTATATATATATATATATATATATATATATATATATATATATATATATATATATATATATATATATCGTGGATTATGTATCCACACTACTACAGGGTCAATTGCCCTTTAATACTAAAATAAATAACAAAGTGTGAAGGCGGAGCGTCAGAACTATAATTAATTACAATGAATAAAGTTAAAACAACAACTTAATTTAACAAAAAAACGACACCGCTTTCAAACCTTCGTTAACACAAAAAAAAATAATTCGAAACACAAAAAAATCTTGAAATATTCAATAAAAAAAAACAATATTTTAAGGTCTAGAATTACACCTCTCCTGTGTTACAACAAATGATAAAGGTGGTCGGTTACTGCTATAACGGAAATGAAATCTTCCTGGTCTGGCAAAATGATGAATGAAATGTTGACGATTGTTCTTTTAAACACAAACGATTCCTTGATTGAATCTCGTTAAAATGTTACTGCATAAATTAAAAAACTTCTTTTAAAATACTAATTTGAGCGTTCAACTTTTATCTTTTAACTGGTTTTATTTCCACTAATAATCCAAAATGTTAATAACTGGTTTTAAATAACTATAATTTTAATATATTGCGAAAGTTTCTTTATCCTTAAACACGCTTTGTACGGTAATTAAGAGGCACTACAAGAACGTTAATGTTAAAATCCGCAAAAGCGATAAAAACCAAAGAGGTCACTGAAGCACTAATAAAACACGACGATGTCCTCTAGGTAACTTTACGTAAAATCGAAATCGCCACTAGGTATAATCCTTTGGTGATGAACAGTTTTAATAAAATCCCTTTACAGGTCTTCTTCAGAAGTAGCTAAACTACCCTTACTACACAAAAAGTACGTTCGTTAAACACCACAAGGTCCAAAATATCAACGTTCTAAACCACCCCTTAAAGCGTAACAATAAACGTCACCGTAATACTACTCGAGAGCGCAGTCAGTTTCAGACTCATTCAAATTATTAACAAAAATCCATCTTTGATTTTGAATCCCACTACTCACAAAAAATCTTATCTACTTTAAGTCCACCAATTAAAAAAACGGAAGGGGAAGATATGGTACCCCAATACAAACTTCGTTTTCATCCGTAACGACTCGAGAACTTTCAAAAGTTTAACGTCAGCAGACTTAACGCGAAAAATATCCCTACATTTTTATTTAAGTACAAACAATCAGTCCCACATTCAACCTCTATGACTTAAAACCAACATACTCAATAATAAACTGAACAACTATACTTAAGCGACTCCATGTCGCCAATATAACATCATATACATTCAAATCTACACTCTTTCTATAATTTTTAAGGAAATCAAACGAAATAAACCTTATTTAAACTTATATACAAATAAACGTTACTCAAACTTCTATAAACGGGAAATAATAAGGAAAAACAACCTAAATTACGGAATAATAATTCACAAACAAAAAAAACTAAAGCTCGCCATACACCTTTCCTAAAGGTCGCTACATGCGTTACACAAATTTATCTATAAAACTAAACTTGACAACAACAAAAAATATGTATATACGGAATCTAACTAAGTGCATAGAACTACAAACAAAATTACCCAATACGTATACAGGGTGTTCAAAATACCCTGACAGATGGTACATAATAAAATTATAAATTCGAATTGTTTCAAAGACCCTGATTTTTACATGCATGAAACCTATATAATTGCACGTAGAATCAAAAATCGAATGATATATAGGGTGTTCCGTAAAAAAATGCCAACTTTGTCTTGCCCTGCTTTTGTGAAACACTCAGTATAATCACGAATAATTTTAAAATGCGCACACTTACTAGCCATATAATATGAAAATGTATTTTGTTGTCCATAAAGCACCATTTTACTCTATCGTTGATTCACCCTGTATAAAGGATGGTAATTTCTTTTTAATTCTAAAATGTTGTTGTCCAAACCATCCCCGGTCTCCCCTACCTTTTTCTAAAGAAATATTCTAAAAAGTCTACCGACTAAACATTTAAAATATTCAAAATTCGTCGATTGTCAAGTGGTCAAGAATTTTAACAAAATCTGTTGCAACAATTTTGTAAAATAGCCTTCAATGGAGGTTTTATTCTGACAGTAGTAGCTAACTAGTAGGTAGACCGAATATACTAACGAAATTGTATCTCGGATAATGTGGGATTACATGCTGATGGTATCTAGGATCGCTATCCACAAGAGGCTACATTGTAAGCCAGTACAACCAGTACAACGGTGACAAGGAGGCCTATGAGGTATAATTACATACTCCGAACACAAGGATAGAGTAACAAAGTTTAATCATTGGTTCTTGATTCACAAACCCAATACAAGTTTAAAGTAAGTGGTAAAACAATTTCTGCTTTTCTATTATAAATACATTAAGATTTATAATGCACAAAGCGCCCTTAAAATTAGGTTTCAAATAAGTAACATTATGTAAAGTTCAGTTTTGCTAAAAATTTTAAAAACTTTTTTCCATCTTTCAGGTAAGAACTTAAATACATACTTTTAATGAAAAGAGAGACAGAAAAAAGTTAATACGGTCGTTACAATAAGATCGAATCCACAATAATTATAAAAATAAAATCCCAGTCTTTATTTAAAATATTAATCAAAATGCTTTAACAGCATATGCGATTTTAATGCACTCTTCTGACTTGCACGATACTTACACTCTGTACATGCAAAATTTTTCTCACCCGTATGCACCACCATATGCTTTTTTAAATTACCTTTTAACATCGTTTCATAATCACATTTTTCACACTTCATTTCTTTTTATCAGTGTGTTTAAGTATTTATGAGTTTTCAATGAACTGCTCTGAGTTGCTTTATAAGAACACTGATCACAAAGAAAATCCCGCTGTCCCGTGTGTTTAACCTGATGCTTTTTTAGATTACATTTAATATTTGTTTTATAATCACAAAAATCGCATTTTAAAGCTTTCTCTTTTGCATGTTTTAGTAGGAAATGAGTTTTAACAGCACTTTTTTGACCTGATGTGTATTCACATTCATCACATTTAAAATTCTTTACTTTATCATGCTTTACCGAATGGGAAGTTAAGTAATTACGATTAGTAGTGGAATAGTCACATTCGTTACACTTATACATGTGTTTAGAATCATGCTTATAGGCATGTATTTTTAGACTTCGGTCATATTTTGTTTCAAATTCGCAGTGAGGGCACTTAAGCGTCTTACTTTCTACATGTTTCTTAAGATGAGTAACTAAACCGGCTTTTGTATGTGTTTTGTAGTTACAGTGTGCACAAAGAAAGTATGCACTGGTGTTATGTTTTTTTTGGTGATATTGCAGCACTCGTGACTGATTAGTTTTAAAATCACAAGAGTCACAAGTAAACGTTTTATCTAATGAGTGTATTTGTAAGTGCTGGCGTAAGTGTTTGCGAACATTTGTTTTAAAATCACATATCCCACATTTTATTGTTTTATCAGCATGTATTAATTTATGCTGTTGTAATCCAGACTTTCTATCACAGCTATAAGAGCATTTGTCACACTTATAATCTTTAGTTTTAATAGTCACGTGTGTTAGAATATGGCATTTTAAAGTGTTTTTACTCTTCGATCTATAATCACATGTACCACATTGAAATGATTTTTCATTGGAATGCGATCGTAAGTGACTTTTTAAATGTTCTTTAATAATTGAAGAATAGCCGCAATGGTAACATTTTAAAACACGAGAAATTTTCGAATGGTATTTTAAATGACGACGTAAGTATTTGTTTTGTGTTGTTTTAAAATCACATTGCGTACACTTATATTTTCTTAGGGTGGAATGTCTAAGTGAATGTTTTTTTAACTGTGATTCAGTTCTACAAGAATACTCGCACAAATTACATGAAAACTTTCGCTTTAGATCATGAACAAGGCAATGTTCATTAAAGCGAGTTATGATACTAGTTTTATAATTACATAATTTACACACATATTGATTAGTTGAAGAACTAACGTTGAAAGTGGGATATTTTAATTTTTTGTACTTATTACCTTTCAGCTTAAGAACCGGACGATCTGTAACGTGAGTCTTTAAATGTGAATTAAACTCGGTTTTTGTTGCAGTTATATAATTACATTTTCTACATTTTAATTCTCGCTTGTGCAAAATCATATGACTGTGTAGGTATTTCGAACGTGTTGTTTTATATTCACACAAATTACATTTGTTATTTTTGTGGCGGCTGTGCTTAAGTAAATGTGTTTTTAAATATGCTTTTATTGCTGTTACAAAACCACAATGAAAACATTTGTAAAAGTTTAAATCGAGATTGGCTAATTGTGGTAAGCGACGATTTAAGTGACTTAGTAAGTGTCTTCGAAGATTATTTTTTATGAATGTAGCATAATTGCAATCATAGCAATGATATTGTAATGGGTTCGTGTGAGTGCGGATATGGATTTGTAAATGGCGTTTTGTATGTGTTTTATAAGCACATTCATGACATTGGTAGCGAGTAGAGTGTTTTAACATATGAACCTTCACCAATCTCTTTAGGTAAGTGCGGTAATCACATTGAGTGCATTTATACTTTTTGAAGCCTGTATGCTTCAAATGATGGTGCTTCAGTAAAATAGAACTTTTTGTGGAATAATCACATTTAAAACACTTTAATAGTTCTTTTCTAGCTAAGAAATGGCGGCGAATATGCTTCAATAAATTCCATTTAACAGCATTTTTATAATCACAATTATTACAATAAAAAAAATTATTCGAATGATGTAAATTGTGCCTCTGTAACAAATCTTTAGTAAATGCTTTATATGGACATTTCTCACATTCATATAATTTAACATGGCCATGATGACGAATACGGTGAATTTTGAGGGAATCTCGATTTCTTGATTCATAATCACACAAATTACATTTAATTATCAGTTTCTTATGATATTTTTTATGACGGAGAAGATTTAATTTAACATTACTTGAATAACTACATTTATCACATTTAAAACATTCCCAATTATTATGCTTTAACATATGCTGTTTCAAATACTTCTTCGCATTTGTCTTATATTCACAATTATAACAAAAAAAATTTTTGGTCTCGTGTATAGACTCATGATCTTTTAATGCGTAACGGCTAAATCCTTTATAACCACATTTATCACACTTAAAATTCCTTTCGCCAAGATGATGAGAAATATGGTTTTTCAATTTCCATTGTTGATCTGTTTTAAAATTACAAACTCCACATTTAAAACGTTTTCCATCACACAAGGGAAAGTGTGCGATGAACTCCTCCCTCTCAAATGTCTGATATGCACATTTATCACAAAGTAATTCAACCTTAATCAATGTTTCTTTTAAATCAAGCTCATCTGTTATTAGCGGTTCTAACTTGAGATCACTAATTGATGATTCCGTTGTTAATGTCGGTTTTACATCTTGATTCTCGTATGAAATGTCATCATCTAAATCTACACTTTCAGTTTTAATTATTATTGGTGGTGTTATTGCAAGCATTTTGGGGCCCCTGAAACACGGATAAAGTAAATAAAAATAATTAAAATTTAGTAATAGAAATGATATTACTTTTTCACATTTTGTTGTGAGATTGATAATTCAATTTTTGCTGTAATAAAAATTTTAACAAAACTTTTACATTAAAACTTGACAATTGTCAAAATTTGTAGGTTATTGGATTATTAAACAAGCACGGTTCCCAAGAATTATAATAAACAGTATACCGGGTGTAAACGAAAAAGGGGCCTACCCTGTAACTTTTGAACGAGTCATTAGATTTTGTTCAAATTTTGGTGACATGAACTAGTGCCAGTTTGGGAACTTTTACATAAAAAAAACAATATGGCCGACTTCCGGTTATACCGGTAATGATGCAAAAGCCAAAAAGTTAAACGGAACACCCTCTATACATTTACATATTTGGATACGAGGGCTTCAAATTCATACAGTTCATCTGTCAAAAGTCAAAACAGGCGCAATTTTAATTTTGTTTTATTTTTAATTTTTTTAAATTTTAAATTAAACGTCATGTAAATTATAGATGATTGACGTACAATTACCCTCACAAAATTATTTTTCCTAATAATTAATTTTTGTGAAGTTTGTTAACGATCAAATTTAAACATTACAGTTTTTTAACTAAAACTCACTGTTCCCAATAGAAACATACATGGGTAACCCCGTATATTAAATAGTCCTTTCAACTACTAGTAAAACGATATGCATAGTACGCATAGCACGCACGTACGTACGCACGCACGCGCGCACGCACGCACGCACACACACACACACACACACACACACACACACACACGCACACACGCACACACGCACACACGCACACACGCACACAAACTATCGTTGAGTACAGACGTGTCTTGTATCGAGTGCGATCATTTTTGAATCAAACACGAGTTAAAGTGTCGGAAAAACAAATTTGTACTGAAAGTTAGTGATATATAGTGCTAAACGTTTAATTTAAGAATTCATTTCGTTTTTTTTGACGCGGAAAGACGCTAAAAATTTTTGATTAATTCTGTTTTGTGTAGGGAATGAACAGTATAAAAATAGGTAAAAATTTTCTATTTAATATCGTTATTCAAATATAAGGTGTATGAACGATTAATCCTAATCATCACCTTTTAACCTCTCACCTCTGTGACCGTTACATTATCCGCAATGTTATTTTACCTTTTAATTAAATAGGCTAAATTGTAATGGCTTCCAACCATACATCCAGCTCCTCTGACAACAGGGTGTTCTGGAATTAAACACGGCATCTATTGATAATTCCCGGTTTAAAAACAATGCACGACTATACTCTAATGTTGCATCAAATTATTCTTTCCTAAGAAAGATCAAGCGGTTATATTTCCAGCAATTGATGGACTTATTGTCAAGGATTACGTTTTAGCTTCCGGAAAATAATCAGTCCTAAAATATCCTTTTGCGTCAAGGATGAGCAATAACAGAATTTGTATTTATTTTTCTTCAAAGGAAATCGTAAATAATTTTATAGAAGAATTTGGGGGAATTGATGTAAACGAAATCTTTGTACTAGCCAGAAAATTAATACTTCCAGCAAAAAGGATAGTTTTATCTAATGTTCCGCCCTGTATACCTCATGACATAATTGAAACGGAATTGAAAAAGATTAATTTGAAGTTAGTTTCTCCATTATCATTTATTGGCGCAGGTATAGGTTTGCAAGATTACTTACATGTTTATAGCTTTCGACGTCAAGTATTTGTTGCCAATGACAGTGAAAGTCAAAATGTACCAACATCTATTCTAATCACCTTTGAAGATGAAGACTACAGAATTTTCCTTTCGGATGAAAAAGTTACGTGTTTTAAATGTAAAGAAGTTGGTCACATAGCGTCGAAATGTACGTATGTTGATACATTACCAGACATTCGAGTAAGTAATATAAATAAGCGTCCTTATCCAGCAACGACCTCAACATCCCACATAACTCATGTACAAGATCTAGATGAGATCGATATTCTACCAGAAGATAGGAATATAGAGATTAATGAAATTGAATTCAGAGAAGATATAAGTAGCCAAGAATCTGTAAATGAACTGGTTAGTTTTGTCACCCCTAGTCAATCTAGTATTAAACCAAAAACAAAAAAACAAAGGCTGGATAAACAACCGGTTGCTGAAGAATACGAAGAAATCAAAGATATTTGGAAAGAAAATAAAGAGCACGCATTAGACTACATTACGTTCTCAGATTTTTTAAATCGCGTGAAATGTTGTAACACTCCATTAGAAATGGCAAGGGAGTATACAGAAAATGTCGACCAAATAATTTACTTAATAAAACAGGTCATTCCCAAGTTTTCACAAAGAAGCACAAAAGAACGATGCAAGAGGTTAATAAACTACATAAAAGAGATTTAAGTAGAGAAGGGATACCAACATCACCGATAGACTCTCCAAGAGGATCGTTGGAGCGCAGTTCAAAAGACAGTTCTGACAGCATTCTTCATTAAACACTTTATCAATGGAAAGTTTAAAAGTAATTACTCTTAATGCTAAAAGTTTAAGGAATGAATTTAAATGTTTTGAATTAACCACGTTTTTAGATGTAAATTCGCCAGATGTTATCTTGCTTCAAGAGTCTAATTTTTCAGATTTACCTGCTGCTCTAAAATGTTCACCCTACGTTTTCTATGTAAATAAGCACATCACTAACTATAGTGGCACACTTATAGCGATCAAGGGGAACTTAAAAGCTAACGTAATCGAACACACCGTGCTAGTCGAGTCGTATGCACAAAAATTAGTAGTCTCCATCAATAATACGAGATGGACCTTACTTAATGTTTATGTGCCACACAACATCAATTCAGCCACACAAATTTTATCAAAATTAAATGAAATAGTCAATACTATAAAAATAAATAACAATACAATCATGGGCGGCGATTTTAACTCCACCGAAGATCCTCGGAAGGATCGACATGGATCGATAGAAAGGAATCCCGAATTTTCAAATAATTTGAGTTTTTTCTTTAGGGAAGCCAATCTCGCAGATTGCTGGCGATTTTTTCATAACGGGAAAGGAGGTTTTACACATTATGTAAGGCAATCCAAATCAGCCTCTCGTCTCGATAGAATATACTGTTCTAACAACTTAATTCCTTCATTAAGATCAGCTAGGATTCACAGTTCTTTCTCAGATCATATGACACTTTCTGTTTCATTTGCCTTTTCCACCACGATCAACCAAACACCCTATTGGAAATTCAGTAATAATTTACTTGAAGACAACAATTTCATCGAAGCCATGAACACTTTTCTGTTGTCGGAATGCACTACCAATATCGACGATGGTACAATAGTATCTTGGTGAGATCAACTCAAACTGAAGATTAAGGAAGTCGTTATCCTCTATCAGAGACAGACTAAACAAAAGAAATACCATGACATTCAAAACTTAAATAAGCAATTACAAACATTCAACCAAGACAACGGAAATGGAATCGAACAGCAACACATAAACGATTTAATCGAAAAAACAAAAGATGCATACCATCGAGTAAGCGAAAAACACTTAATGGCAACAAAGTATGAAACGCTTGTTCAATGCGACCGCCCAACATTGAACAAAAAAGTAAAATCAGTTTTCAAACCCCTTACGAATTTGAGACACGAAGATGAAGTTATCGAAAATCCTTTGGAGCTATGTAAAGTGGTAAATGGCCATTTTCGAAAAATATATGGCAAAGAATCGATAAAAGTCAAAAAATCTAGTTCGTTGTACGAAAACCTTAATACACTATCTGAAGTAGAAAGGCGAGACACGGACCGACCAATTACTGTAGACGAATTAACAATAGCGCTTAAGGGCTTAAACAAAAATAGCGCCCCAGGTATAGATGGATTAACGGTTCAATTCTATACGTGTTTCTGGAACATTTTGAAAAGTAAATTCTATCAAATGACACAAGCGACAATCAAAATGAAACAGTTACCCAAATCAACATCGAAAACAGTAATTGTGCTCTTACCAAAGAGGGGCGACTTAATGGAATTATGTAATTGGCGACCAATATCCTTATTGACTACTGATTATAAAATACTTTCAAAAACCTTATCTGTAAGATTATCGAATGTCATTTCTACTATTATTTCACCTGATCAAAGTTATGCTGTTCCATATAGATCAATGTACGACACTATACATCTTCAGAGAGAAATAATAAACTATGCTAATCGAGAAAAGGCACCCTTGGCAGTTGTCAACTTAGATCAGAAATCTGCTTTTGATAAGATCGATCATGATTATCTATTCCACGTGCTCAAGACGATGAATTTTGGTAATGGTTTTATAAACTGTGTCAAGTTGCTGTACACAAAAACACTATGTCATATAAGGGTAGGTGCATTATTAACAAGCGCTATAGAGTTTCAAAGCGGAATTAGGCAAGGTTGTCCTTTATCAGGGCCACTTTTTTCTATTGCTTTTGAGCCTTTCCTCTCGTTATCTCGGTCACTCCTAAAAGGATTCCTTTTTCCCAGTTCTCCAACATCTACTAATATAAAAGTGAGTGCTTACGCGGATGATGTCACGTTCTTAACTTCTAATAATGACGATTTTCAAGTATTGGTTAGTTGTTATAATATATACGCGGAACAATCGGGGGCAGAATTAAATCTGAAGAAATGTAACGGTTTTTGGCAGGCGCGTGGAAGAACCGAAAGGATACCCCACTTGGGATTACTTGGTCAACCCATATAAAAGTATTAGGGATCAAGTTATCGAATGATTGTCATCAAGATTCAATTCAATCCTTCAACGACCTCTCACACGACCTGGACATGTCAATAATAAAGTGGCAAAGATTACCTTCAGTGTCAATTATAGGGCGAAAAACCATCGTGAATCAGTTCATTGCACCAAAACTATGGCACACTCTTCATTGCCTACCCATAACGCATCAACAACAACTTTGTTTACAAAGAAAGATTAATAACTTTATTTGGAAAGGGAAACACTGGGTTTCTCAAAATCATTTATGTCTCCCCATTCGACAAGGAGGACTAGGGGTCGTTCACATTCCGTCAAAAGTAAAAGCTATAAGAATATGGCTGGCAGAAAAGTTAATAAGCACTAACGTGAAAAAAAATGGCAGATTATTGTTGATCACACTTTAAGGGAAGCAGATTCTCTAGGCTTAACTTGGCAGTGGTTGTTTTTAGAAAAAAGAATACCACAAAAGCATAGTCTATCTGATTTTATTATGGATG
>JARFJB010000559.1:465000-592500 GCA_036346205.1 Vesta saturnalis | reverse complement strand
CTGTCATATGACTTTTTAGATTATAGCCCGTAATAAATTACATAATTCCGGTGAATTTTCGAGCACGAGTGCGGGAAAGTGGACAGTTACCTGTAAAATTAACATTCCTGTCATTCGCCCAAAAAATATTTTTTTCCGATTTCTAAATAGATATTTTCAAAAATCATTAATTTCGACCCATCACGTATGTCTTTTTTGTATCTGTGCCTGATATTGATACGTTGAATATTGCAGAAATTGTGAAATTTAGCAAAATGTTGATTGTTTATTATGAAAAACTAATAGTATTTTTTAAATGTATTGAAGTTAATGTAAAGAAATTATTATTTAGTAGTAAAACCGTTTTACTGAAAGGATTTAATAAATATATATATCTTCTTTCTAAGCGTGAAACTTCTGTAAACGATATTTCGTAACTAACCTTAGTAGCTCGTACGTACATTGGGTTGCCTATACATTATTTAAATCAGGTAATTGTTAATTTTTAATATTAACAGGAAAATGTAGTAATTATTTAAACTTAGGTTTCATCCGCCACAAAATTAGGGTAATTAAAAATTATACAACTTGCATGGTTTCCGTTTTATGAATGAAAGTTTATTGGAATTTATTTCCTTTAAACTCTCAAACGAATGTTGAATACTGAGCAACTAACGTTAACGGTCGGTGGCTTTGCGTATGCCTTCTCTCAGTAGCGTTTGCGTCGCGTTCGTGATAATATGGCGACCTTACGGTATACGCACGCCGTAGTATGTAGACTGCCTCAGTCATTTAAATCACGTAACGAAATTGATATAGAAGAAGCAAAAAAACAGCACGAATCTTACGTTCGTTTATTAAGAGAAATCGGTTTAGACGTAATCGAATTACCACCTGATGAAGCTCTTCCAGAATGTGTCTTCGTCGAAGATACGGCTATCGTATGTAACGGAACGGCTTTAATTGCTAGACCTGGATCACCTCATCGTGTTAAAGAGGTATTTACGATACTTTAAATACAAGTGCTCTAATTAAACTGGGTCAACACTCATGATCTAATTATTTGAAAAGGTCGAAATCCTCTAAATTATTTCTCTGTCGCCACAATTTTTATGAATAGTTCAAGGTTGAAATATGCAAATTCTTGTATTATCACTTGTTACAAATGATGGGTTTCGAACATTTAGTCATCAGACGTAATTAAAAATGATTTGCGTGTCAAGAGTTTTTATGTTAAACACTAGACACGATTATTTTACTAAAAAGGCCATTAGATCGATTTCTATTCACGCTTTTTGTAGATTCTAGTAATTGGAAGAGGAAGGAAGTTTAGTGAACCAAGACAAGATGATTTAATAGAATGATTGTTGCTTGATTAATTTTTTTACTTCAGCATTTCAACTTTGACCTTTATATAATCAGCGTTGATTGCTAAATAAAGTTTGCCTATTGAATTAGATCATGCGGAAGAGCCGCTTTTACGTGCGAGGAAACTGATGATTGCTTTCAGATTTCAGAATTAGATCACACGCTTTTATTTATTTATTTTTTATTTGAAGCGGGTATAAAAGTGATACCGCTAGGTACGGTTTTGTAAATTTTGGTACGATCGATTGAAGCTCAACATTCCGATTTTGAAGCAAATTTTATTCATTCATGTTCAGTGACGACTCGTGATTGACATAAATTGAAACTAGCTGATAAAAGAATTAGACCAGCTAAGACACATAAAATAGTAAACAGCTACTATACAGGGTGTTTCTTAATTATATGCCGGTACTGAAGGAGTTTATTCTACTTTAAAAAATTAGACTTTTTTTCTTATAAACATATTTCCTCAAACGCACCGTTTTTGCGATACAGGGTGCCAAAGTTTAATTATTTTTTCGCTTTTGTCAATATCTCGAAAACAGTTTGAGATACAGCGCCAAGCTTTTACCCACGTTTTTTTACTTGAAAATACCCTTAAGTATTTGCAAAATTCAGTGGCGTAGATTTTAGGTACTCTTGGTTAAAACCGCTAAAGTTAACTGTTGTTGAGAAACTTGGCCATTTAAGAAAAGAAAACACTGTTTTTTAGAATTTTGTATTAACTGTAACAGTTAATATAAACATTTTAACAAAACCTACATTATGTAAGTATTAAACACAAGACAGTGATTTCTTTTCTTAAATGGCCTTTTTTCTCAAAAAACGGTTAGCTTTAGCGTTTTTAACCAAGAGTGCCTTTTTTGTGTAGAAAACATTGGCGGTTCAAATACGCATATCGAAATCTGAATTGTTTCAGTGGCTTAGAAGTTAGGGGGATTAAAGCTCACAATGTACTTAAAAAATTTACGCCACTGAATTTTTCAAATATTTTTAAATTGTAATCAAAATAAGTGTATTTTCAAGTAAAAAATGTGGGGCTGTATCTCAAACTGTTTTCCAGATATTCACAAAAAATGGAAAAAAAATTAAACTTTGACACCCTGTATCTCAAAAACGGTGCGTTTGAAGAGATATGTTTATAAGAAAAAAAATGTCTTATTTTTTTATGTAGAATCAACTTCTTCAGTATCGGCGTATCATTCAGGAACGTCCAGTATAAAAGCGCTCATAATATTAAAACCCCTAAATTAAATGAGTTTAGTTATCTAAAGTAAGCTAAGTTTACTGCAAATTTATAAAAGTACGTAAACTAGAATGAATCAGGGCTGTCTTAAGAACATCACCGTCCCTTGAGTACTATGTAAAGTGGGTCACACTGGTTTTCAATACATTTATTTATGTAAAAAAACAAATGTACGATAAAATAAGCATAAATATGGACTTCTAAAAAATATTTTTAGTAAAAAAATTTTCGGGCAAGTGGGGCCCCGGGTTTGTCCATAAATGACGCCCTGGATTGAACTTAAAAAATCAAGAAGCCAGCGCTTGACATTTTTATTGAAAACTGAAAAATAAAGTTTTTTGCAGAAATTACTATAATAAAAATTATTTTCACAAATGAAAAAAAAGGAAAAAGCCACGTATTTCATTCCCTCCCCAATTGGGCGGGCGGGCTGTTCGAGCTTTCCGAGCTCCTTCAGCCACAATCATTGATCCCCAGCATACGTACATTACGTATATATGCTTGGTGGGATTAAGAATGGGTGTGGTCAGGATAGGATCGGAAGGGACGGAGTTAGGGTTCTGAGGGGGAAAATTACTACCCCAGCATTCCCCTAAGTAACCGCATGTACGCAGTAACTATGCTGCTACATCTGTATGAGGAAAACCCCCTGAAAAAACCTCATGCAAGGTAGACGGTAACGGGAATCGAACCCATTACCTTCCGAATGCTAAGCAGGTCGTGTCACCACTACTCTACCAGCTCGAACCTACCTTGAAAAAATTGCGTTTTTTAATGTCAACATTAAAAACAAAATTGCTCCTATTTTGTTAAAAAATATGTCAAAGATTTAAATTCAATAGGGCCGATTTTCGTTGAACCTAGTACTATGTAAAGTGGGCCTCAATGGTTTTCAATACATTAATTTATGTAAAAAAAGTGGGGGCCCCCGGGTTTGCCCATAAATGACCTTGGATTGAACTCAAAAAATCAAGAAGCCAGCGCTTGACATTTTTATTGAAGACTGAAAAATAAAGTTTTTTGCAGAAATTACTATAATAAAAATTATTTTCACTATTTTTCCAAAAAATCACAATAGTTACAAATGACACAAAACTTAAAAATGAAAAATATTCGAAAAATTTAATTTTAGCATATTAATTCATGCCACCTTGAAATAAAAAAGGCCACGTATTTCATTCCCTCCCCAAGGGAGAGGGCGGGCTGCTCGAGCTTTCCGAGCTCCTTCAGCCACAATCATGGTTTCCCAGCATACATACATTACGTATATATGCATGGTGGGATTAAGAATGGGTGTGGTCAGGATAGGATCGGAAGGGACGGAGTTAGGGTTCTAAGGGGGAAAATTACTACCCCAGCATTCGGCTAAGTAGCCGCATATACGCAGTGACTATGCTGCTACATGTGTATGAGAAAAAACCTGAAAAAAACCTCATGCAAGGTAGACGGGAACGGGAATCGAACCCATTACCTTCCGAATGCTAAGCAGGTCGTGTCACCACTACCCTATCAGCTCGATCCTACTTAGGGCCGATTTTAGTTGAACCCATTTAACCTGTAAATAAACGTAATTAATTTTTATCGTGTAGATTTTAACTGAACATATTAAATTTGAAAGATGTTGATTCACTACTTCATCCGTCATATTAAAAATCCTTATGAATCAAACTGAGATAAGACCGGTTTTGACTGATTATTTAAAAAAAGTTATAAACTGTGTGAAGCTGGCCCCCCCAAGTTGCATATTTGGTAATTAATTAGTGGTATCCGATTGAACACTTATTGACCACAAATGACCACCAACAACTTCCATTGGCGCTGTTAAAAAGTTATTGCAAAAATAAGGTTGGGGGGCAACATGACACTTGCCCCCTGAAATCGAAAATCTCCAATTTTTATTGCTCTATCTGATTGAACATCGTTTGACCATGATTGACCATAGATTCGATTTGTTTGACCACCCTTCAAAAAAAATGTCTTATTTTTTATGTAGAATCAACTTCTTCAGTATCGGCATATCATTAAGGAACATCCAGTATAAGAGCGCTCATAATATTAAAACCCCTAAATTAAATGAGTTTAGGTATCTAAAGTAAGCTAAGTTTACTGCAAATTTATAAAAGTACGTAAACTAGAATGAACCAGGGCTGTCTTAATAACATCACCGTCCCTTGAGTAGTATGTAAAGTGGGCCCCACTGGTTTTCAATACATTTATTTATGTCAAAGAACAAATGTACGATAAAATATGGACTTCTAAAAAATATTTTTAGTAAAAAAATTTTCGGGCAAGTGGACCCCCGGTTTGCCCATAAATGGCCCTGGATTGAACTCAAAAAATCAAGAAGCCAGCGCTTGACATTTTAATTGAAGACTGAAAAATAAAGTTTTTTGCAGAAATTATTTTCACAATTTTTCCAAAAAAGCACAATAGTTACAAATGACACAAAACTTAGAAATGAAAAATTTTCGAAAAATTAAATTTTAGCATATTAATTCATGCCACCTTGAAAAAAAAAAGGAAAAGCCCTCGTATTTCATTCCATTCCCAAGGGGGAGGGCGGGCTGCTCGAGCTTTCCGAGCTCCTTCAGCCACAATCATGGATTCCCAGCATACATACATTACGTATATATGCATGGTGGGATTAAGAATGGGTGTGGTCAGGATAGGGTCGGAAAGGACGGAGTTAGGGTTCTGAGGGGGAAAATAACTACCCCAGCGTTCGGCTAAGTAGCCGCATATGGTGTGCATATACGCTGGGACTATGCTGCTACATGTGTATGAGGAAAACCCCCTGAAAAAACCTCATAAAAGGTAGATGGTAACGGGAATCGAACCCATTACCTTCCGAATAAAAATGCTCCTATTTTGTTAAAAATATGTCAAAGATTTAAATTCAATAGGGTCGATTTTAGTTGAGCCCATTTAAACTGTAAATAAACGTAATTAATTTTTATCGTGTAGATTTTAACTGAACATATTAAATTTGAAAGATGTTGATTCACCACTTCATCCGTCATATTAAAAATCCTTATGAATCAAACTGAGATAAGACCGGTTTTGACTGATTATTTAAAAAAAGTTATAAACTGTGTGAAGATAGGCAACTATGTGAAGTTCCCACCCCAGGTTGCATGTTTCGTAATTAATTAGTGGCATCTGATTGGACACTTATTGACCACAAATGACCACCAACAACTTCCATTGGCGCTGTTAAAAAGTTATTGCAAAAATAAGATTGGAGCGGCCAACATGACACTTGTCCCCTGAAATCGAAAATCTCCAATTTTTATTACTCTATCTGATTGAACATCGTTTGACCATGGATTCGATTTGTTTGACCACCCTTCAGAAAAAAATGTCTTATTTTTTATGTAGAATCAACTTCTTCAGTATCGGCATATCATTAAAATATAATAATAATAAAAATATTTTTAGTAAAAAAAATTTCGTGCAAGTGGGGCCCCCACGTTTGCCCATAAATGGCCCTGGATTGAACTCAAAAACATCAAGAAGCCAGCGCTTGACATTTTTATTGAAAACTGAAAAATAAAGTTTTTTGCAGAAATTACTATAATAAAAATTATTTTCACAATTTTTCCAAAAAATCACAATAGTTACAAATGACACAAAACTTAAAAATGAAAAATTTTCGAAAAATTTAATTTTAGCATATTAATTCATGCCACCTTGAAAAAAAAAGGAAAAGGCCACGTATTTCATTCCCTCCCCAATTGGGCGGGCGGGCTGTTCGAGCTTTCCGAGCTCCTTCAGCCACAATCATGGATCCCCAGCATACATACATTACGTATATATGCTTGGTGGGATTAAGAATGGGTGTGGTCAGGATAGGATCGGAAGGGACGGAGTTAGGGTTCTGAGGGGGAAAATTACTACCCCAGCATTCGCCTAAGTAGCCGCATATACGCAGTAATTATGCTGCTACATCTGTATGAGGAAAACCCCCTGAAAAAAACCTCATACAAGGTAGACGGTTACGGGAATCGAACCCATTACCTTCCGAATGCTAAGCAGGGCGTGTCACCACTACTCTACCAGCTCGAACCTACCTTGAAAAAATTGCGTTTTTTAATGTCAACATTAAAAACAAAATTGCTCCTATTTTGTTAAAAAATATGTCAAAGATTTAAATTCAATAGGGCCGATTTTAGTTGAACCCATTTAAACTGTAAATAAACGTAATTAATTTTTATCGTGTAGATTTTAACTGAACATATTAAATTTGAAAGATGTTGATTTACTACTTCATCCGTCATATTAAAAATTCTTATGAATCAAACTGGGATAAGACCGGTTTTGACTGATTATTTAAAATAAGTTATAAACTGTGTGAAGATAGCCAACTGTCCGAAGCTGCCCCCCCCCCAAGTTGCATATTTCGTAATTAATTAATGGCATCTGATTGGACACTTATTGACCACAAATGACCACCAACAACTTCCATTGGTGCTGTTAAAGGTTATTGCAAAAATAAGATTGGGGGGGCCAACATGACACTTGTCCCCTGAAATCGAAAATCTCCAATTTTTATTACTCTATCTGATTGAACATCGTTTGACCATGGATTCGATTTGTTTGACCACCCTTCAAAACAAAATGTCGTATTTTTTATGTACAATCAACTTCTTCAGTATCGGCATATCATTAAGGAACATCCAGTATAAAAGCGCTCATAATATTAAAATCCCTAAATTAAATGAGTTTAGGTATCTAAAGTAAGCTAAGTTTACTGCAAATTTATAAAAGTACGTAAACTAGAATGAACCAGGGCTGTCTTAAGAACATCACCGTCCCTTAAGTACTACGTAAAGTGCGCCTCACTGGTTTTCAATTCATTTATTTATGTAAAAAAACAAATGTACGATAAAATAAGCATAAATATGGACTTCTAAAAAATATTTTTGGTAAAAAAATTTTCGGGCAAGTGGGGGTCCCCGGGTTTGCCCATAAATGACCTTGGATTGAACTCAAAAAATCAAGAGGCCAGCGCTTGACATTTTTATTGAATACTGAAAAATAAAGTTTTTTACAGAAATTACTATAATAAGAATTATTTTCACAATTTTTCCAAAAAAGCACAATAGTTACAAATGACACGAAACTTAAAAATAAAAAATTTAATTTTAGCATATTAATTAATGCCACCTTGAAAAAAAAAAAAGAAAAAGGCCACGTATTTCATTCCCTCCCCGATTGGGCGGGCGGGCTGTTCGAGCTTTCCGAGCTCCTTCAGCCATAATCATGGATCCCCAGCATACATACATTACGTATATATGCTTGGTGGGATTAAGAATGGGTGTGGTCAGGATAGGATCGGAAGGGACGGAGTTAGGGTTCTGAGGGGGAAAATAACTACCCCAGCGTTCGCCTAAGTAGCCGCATATGGTGTGCATATACGCAGTGACTATGCTGCTACATGTGTATGAGGAAAACCCCCTGAAAAAACCTCATAAAAGGTAGATGGTAACGGGAATCGAACCCATTACCTTCCGAATAAAAATGCTCCTATTTTGTTAAAAATATGTCAAAGATTTAAATTCAATAGGGTCGATTTTAGTTGAGCCCATTTAAACTGTAAATAAACGTAATTAATTTTTATCGTGTAGATTTTAACTGAACATATTAAATTTGAAAGATGTTGATTCACTACTTCATCCGTCATATTAAAAATCCTTATGAATCAAACTGGGATAAGACCGGTTTTGACTGATTATTTAAAAAAAGTTATAAACTGTGTGAAGATAGCCAACTGTGTGAAGCTGCCCCCTCCCCAAAGTTGCATATTTCGTAATTAATTAGTGGCATCTGATTGGACACTTATGGACCACAAATGACCACCAACAACTTCCATTGGCGCTGTTAAAAAGTTATTGCAAAAATAAGATTTGGGGGGCTAACATGACACTTGCCCCCTGAAATCGAAAATCTCCAATTTTTATTACTCTATCTGATTGAACATCGTTTGACCATAGATTCGATTTGTTTGACCACCCTTCAAAAAAAATGTCTTATTTTTTATGTAGAATCAACTTCTTCAGTATCGGCATATTATTAAGGAACATTCAGTATAAAAGCGCTCATAACATTAAAACCCTTAAATTAAATGAGTTTAGGTATCTAAAGTAAGCTAAGTTTATTGCAAATTTATAAAAGTACCTAAACTAGAACGAACCAGGGCTGTCTTAAGAACATCACCGTCCCTTGAGTACTATGTAAAGTGGGCCTCATTGGTTTTCAATACATTAATTTATGTAAAAACAAATGTACGATAAAATAACCATAAATATGGACTTCTAAAAAATATTTTTGGTAAAAAAATTTTCGGGCAAGTGCCCCGGGTTTGCCCATAAATGGCCCTGGATTGAACTCAAAAAATCAAGAAGCCAGAGCTTGACATTTTTATTGAAGACTGAAAAATAAAGATTTTTGCAGAAATTATTTTCACAATTTTTCCAAAAAAAATTTTAGCATATTAATTCATGCCACCTTGAAAAAAAAGAAAAAGGTCACGTGTTTCATTCCCTCCCCGAGGGGGAGGGCGGGCTGCTCGAGCTTTCCGAGCTCCTTCAGCCACAATCATGGATTCCCAGCATTCATCCATTACGTATATATGCATGGTGGGATTAAGAATGGTTGTGGTCAGGATAGGATCGGAAGGGACGGAGTTAGGGTTCTGAGGGGGGAAATAACTACCCCAGCATTCGCCGCATATGGTATGCATATACGCAGTGACTATGCTGCTACATGTGTATGAGGAAAACCCCCTGAAAAAACCTCATAAAAGGTAGATGGTAACGGGAATCGAACCCATTACCTTCCGAATGCTAAGCAGGTCGTGTCACCATTACTACCAGCTCGATCCCACCTTGAAAAACCTGCGTTTTTCAGTGGCGAAACTACAAAATTTTTCTGGAGGGGGCCAGGCCCCACGAGCTCTTTTTGGGGAGGGGTGCGTATAAAAATTTTGTTGGGGCGTACACTCCACTTTTTTATAGATGCATGCGCATGAAAGCTACGTCAATCTTGTTTTCACTCTCAATTTTAAACAGTTTTGGTTTTCATCATCATGGTTTGTCATATACCTACTTTAAGTAAAAGACTTTCTTGTTTTCACATTTTATTTAGGAAATATAACATATAAGTATGAATAAAAAAAACTTCAAACTAATTTTAGTTTTCTATCTGTTTTTATAAAAACAGAGAGAACTTGTTCAGCCGACAATTTCTGCTTAACTAAAGCATTTTCGATACAGAGAAGTGATAAATTTGAAAATCTATCTTGTACCATTGTGGTTCTCAGCCATGTTTTTATCCGCCTCATAGCGGAGAAACTTCTTTCGCAACCAGCTGAACTGATTAGAAGGCCTACAGCAATTTTGTAGTAATTTGTAAAGATTTGGAGTCAGATCCCCCTTCACTTAAACTTTTAGATTTTCCAACGCGATTTCAAGATTTTTATTTTTGAATAAATTTCGTATCACTTAAAACTTCAGCTTGAAGTGTTGAGATTTCGATATTGAAGGCCCTCTGATAATTGGCGACGAACTCAAATGCTTGATCCAAATCTAGCTTCATGAAGGAATCAATCGTTCTTGCAAGGGGAAGATTTTCAAATCGTTTTTTCATACTGCCAATCACGTTGTCCATGACTTGGTAGTAAATGTTGACTTTCCAGTATTCGGGAGCTGTAGTTCCTGCAGGTATGTCGATCAGAGATGATTTACTCAGGGTTGAGTCAGATAGATATTCATTAAGCCTTTGTGGTTGCTTCCTTTTTTTTGAAATCCTTAAAGGCTCCAAACAAATGTCTTGTTCTCCTGAGAATTTTTCTATTTCACTCCACAGGTCCTCAAATTTGTTCCTCTTCTCTTCAAAGCTACTTATAGTGCTATATATGCTACTAGCCTGACCTAGTGTGGCATCTTTTCTCTGAAAATATTTACTCAGTACATTTGCGACCATTAACACTGAATGGAAGACGATAAATTGTGGCTTTATCATTGATGCTTGTATTCCAAGTGCTTCTACAGAATTTTTGTCTCGCCCTTGTTCAATTTCCTCATCCAGAGCATTTCGAATTGCTTGGAAATTTTTCAAAAGGGATTTGCAATTTTCATATCGACAACTCCACCTGGTACTGCTAAGACTTCCCATTTCGCCCCCCGACTTTATACCTAGAGCATCACGGGCGTTTATGAGATGAGAGTGATGACAGGGTTGAGAAAAGTGGACGTATATTGCCTCCAGAGTGTTAAAAAATGCAGCTGCAGTAGACACCTTAGCACAACTGTCGACAATTACCAAGTTCATCCTATGTGCCAAGCAATGAAAGCAAATGGCTTGTGGATGATCCTCCCTTATTTTGGCTTGCAGTCCTTGGTGTTTCCCAGACATAACACTGGCTCCATCATAAGATTGGCCAATTAATATGGCGTTATTCAACACACTGCATTTACTTAGATACTTTTTAATAAGTATTTTTAAACTCTCGGCATCTCTAGAAGAAGAACAATCTACGAAACCAAGAAAACGTTCCTCAACTTCCAAGCCTACGGTATATCTGATTGCCACGGACAATTGTTCTTGTTTGTAGCACCTAGCTTCATCATCCATTATCGAAAAAAAACCACATTGCCGCACTTCTTCTACAATCTGTTCAATAACAAGTTGAGATGCGATGCTTATTATTTCATTTTGTATTTTGGAACTGCAATAACTGATATGTCTGTCTAGATGCATCGAAAAATTCGTGTCATGTTTTGCCATAAGTTCACCCAATTCCAGAAAATTTCCTCGGTTAGTAGATGTTGCGTCTTCTCGGTGTCCTCGGAGTGGCAGTCCTTGACGTGTCAAGTATAAAATCATGTCGATTAATTTTATCATATAATCTCGGTTCTGTATTATCAATTCTTCATGTTGTATGGTTAGCTTCTTATGAACATCTCCGGCCTTCAAGGAATGCTTGTAGCCTATAAACCTTTGCATACAGTCACTGTGTGCCAAAGAGGTGTCATGTTTTTTCAGCGACTCACTTAGTTTCCTCCAATTACTGAACCCATTAATCGAAAACTTTTCATTTTGATCTCGAATATTTGCAGAATGCCGAAAATGTCTGCAGACAAAGCAGAACGCTTTATCTAACTTCACACTATATTCAAGCCACTGATATGTATCAAAGAATTGAGACGAAAACGATCTCCGTCTATCTCCAAATGAACTTTTTGGAAAAACAACCCTTGGGCCCCTTGGCTGCGAAGGACCACTATCAAGAGTTCCCAGATCTTGATCTTCTGGATCATTTCGTCCTCTTTGATTTGTTTCTGCAGATGTAAAAACATCGGATGTTTTGCTACCTTGCCCTTCTTCAGCGGCTTTATTTACATCTTCTCGTATGCCTCCACCAACATTTTCTATATTTGAAGTTGAAGATTGTGTTAAATCACAAGCTATCTCAATATTTGTTGTTGAGTCACATACTGGAGTAGACGTTTGCCTTGTCTCAGTCTCATCTTTGTTGGGTTGATTTGTGGCAGATTTGAAAAACGATCGTATGTCTTTGAATTTCTTCATGTTCAAACTGCCCACAATCTGCAATCTGCAACGCAAATTCAAATAAAAACAAATTTATAAACACCGAAGCTAACTGCTCGGACACTGATGGGGAAACAAGTAAAAGGCGTGAAAGAAAGTACAAATCAAAATCCCTTTGCAGTTTTAACTTTAAACTATTATTATTATTATTATTAGCTGAAACTTGCAATCTTTCCTTTTTTTTTCACCCATCAAAATTTTAACATCTTATAATACTCTAAAACAAACATACAAATAAGTAAAATTACCTTAGTCTTTAGTTGTTTGTGGCAGTTGGCCTTGGCAGTGGCTATTTGTTTGCTGTCAGCACAGAAGACTCAGAACATGGAACACCGAACACAGGTTATATTGGAACTTGGCTCATAATAATAATAATAATAATAATAATAATATTACATAAAACATTAAACATAACTATAACAAGTACTAACCCCATGAATTCATCGTGCGTTGCAGCGTTGCTTATATAGGTACCGATGGCGCAAGCAACCCTTCTCGAATCTTCTAGAAGTTCGATGACTAATAATATACGTAAGCTGCTGTCTGCGTCTGCCGAGGCATCGTAATTATGACTCATACATCTAGATTGTTCGGAATAATGAGTCACTATTTCCGGTATGTTGCACTATTTTTAAGTTTCAAGTCTCGCTTCCTTTATAAAAAGTTATCTTTTAGAATGTTAATGTAAACTGTATGTAAACTAATCTAATCTACTAATCTTTGCGTCGTCTTTATGCTTGCTGGGTTTACTACATCGTGAAAGAGGAACTATACATGCTATTGTTTATGCATCAACACTCAACGCATATCAGTATCATGAACCAAAACAATTCCAAGAGCAACACAGTCACAGTCAGCAGTCTACCGCCGCCGCGCCGCTTGGCTAAACAAATATTATTTCACCGATACAACTTATGCTCGAATGACGAATATTCTAATGTCCTTACATAATAAATAATAATTAATAATTGTACTTATCACTATGCCACTATTACTACTCGTTTGTTTATCGCAATGGTTTAAGATTTAACGAGTTAAGTTGTTAGATGGAATTTAAGATAAGAATGAATAATGGGGAAGTGCTCTCTTTTTTCTGGGGTGTGTCACGGCTTGCCTGGGGGTGTGCCTGGCACACCTTGCACCCCCCCTAGTTTCGCCACTGGCGTTTTTTAATGTCAACATTAAAAACAAAAATGCTCCTATTTTGTTAAAAATATGTCAAAGATTTAAATTCAATAGGGCCGATTTTAGTTGAACCCATTTAAACTGTAAATAAACGTAATTAATTCTTATCGTGTAGATTTTAACTGAACATATTAAATTTGGAAGATGTTCATTCACTGTTCATCCGTCATATTAAAAATCCTTATGAATCAAACTGAGATAAGACCGGTTTTGACTAATTATTTAAAAAAGTTATAAACTGTGTGAAGATAGCCAACTGTGTGAAGCTGGCCCCCCAAGTTGCATATTTCGTAATTCATTAATGGCATCCGATTGAACACAAAAGACCACCAACAACTTCCATTGGCGCTGTTAAAAAGTTATTGCAAAAATAAGATTGGGGGGGCCAACATGACACTTGCCCCCTGAAATCGAAAATCTCCAATTTTTATTACTCTATCTGATTGAACATCGTTTGACCATGGTTGACCATGGATTCGATTTGTTTGACCACCCTTCAAAAAAAGAACTAAAATATACTTTTATATTCATTATAAGGCATGGTCAATCCTCGAATATGCTTTTTGAGGATTGACCATCTTTTATTTCCTACTTCTTCGAATTTTGGAACGTGGTTTTTTTTGCCATGGTTCTGTCGTAATGTATTAAGTCATTTAACTTCTTTGAATATTTCCACTTTGCACCTAGTCGCAGCCTTGTAATCCTATCGCAGTCAGAGCCCCACCAACGAATTGGATTAGTTTTACTTTTGGTTGGGTAAGAGTTCCTCGTATTTAAGTGAGAAAAAAATCGTCATGTGAGCTTTGAAAGTTAATTTCAATTCTTGATCAACGAGTTCTGATGGATTTAATTTTGAACGATTTTTTCTCGTACTTTTTTTTTAATTCCATTATTTATTAGAACTGGAAAGTGATCGGAACCCCAGGGCTCGTCGCTTACGTTAATATCTAGTTTGTGCGCTAGGTTTGTAGATGAGAAAACAAGATCAATGTTCGATTTGGTATTATGGCGTGCGTCTATGTGAGTTTAAGTGTTGTCATTGTGTAAATATAGATTATTCGAAATGATGCATTATTAATCAAAATGCACTACGTGTTCTTCTGGATGATTCTTCATAAGAAATAATAGATGGCCAATCCTCAAAATGACCATGTCTCAAACAGCATATTCTAGGATTGACCATGTCTTAAAATTCGAAATAATACATTATTGATCACAATGCACTACTTGTTCTTCTGGATGATTATGCATAGGAAATAAAAGATGGTCAATCCTCAAAAAGCATATTCAAGGACTGACCATGTCTCAAAATGCATATTCTAGGACTGACCATGTCTTAAAATTTGAAATAGTACATTATTAATCAAAATGCACTACGTGTTCTTCTGGATCAATATTCATTGGAAATAAAAGATGGTCAATTCTCAAAAAGCATATTCGAGGATTGACCATCTCTGAAAAAGCATATTCGAGGATTGACCACGTCTCAAAATTTGAAATAATACATTATTACTACGTGTTCTCCTGGATGATTATTCATAGGAAATGAAGGGTGGTCAATCCTCAAAAAGCATACTCCAGGATTGATCATGCCTTATAATGAATACAAAAGTATATTTTAGTTTTTTTAAGGGTGGTCAAACAAATCGAATTCATGGTCAATCATGGTCAAGTCAAACGATGGTTAATCAGATAGAGTAATAATAATTGGCGATTTTCGATTTCGGGGGAGCAAGTGTGAAGTTGGCTTCCCCAATCTTGTTTTTGCAATAACCTTTTAACAGAGGGTGGCCAATGAAAGTTGGTGGTCATTTGTCGTTAATAAGTGGTCAATCGAATGTTATTAATTAATTACGAAATATGCAACTGGGGAGTGGGAGTTAGCTTTACACAGCTAAGATAGCTGGGTCATTTTTGAATAATGTGTATATTTAGGCGCTAATATGCCATTTTTCGTCGTTAAAATTAAATTTTACGCCGCAGTAAGAAATAACTTGTAGCAAACATTCTATAAGCACGACTAACTTTCACGGATAAACCATTTTGCACCGTTAAAATAAAATTTTGCCCTTTTATAGAAAAGACGTTACTGTAAAATTACATTGACAGCCGTGAACTTCTGCATAAGTCAATTTTTTTCTTATGCTGAAATTAAGCCCCAATTTTGCGCCGCTAAAACAAAATTTTGCGCCCCTACAGAAATCAGTTATCGCAAAAATTACATCTATCAGGCTAATCTCATAGTCTTATGAAAAATTAATCTTGCGCGATAATTTGGCACATATTATGGTCCGTTTTGCGCCGTTAGAGTTAAATTTTGCGCCAAGTTATTGTAAAAGTTATATCAATACCGCCAACTTCACAACCGTAAAAATTCTGCATGAAATTAATTTTTTTATTTAGTGATTAGGCGTCAATTATGCGCTGTTAAATAAAATTTTGCGCTTCTATAAGTACATTTTGGATAAATTAAAGCAAATTTAATTTTACATAACTTTTCTTTATAAAGTTTCTTAATATAACGCAAGGTAAGTCCAAAAATTAATAAAATCTGAATGAGTATGGTTAAATGTATTATGGATATCTTATAGAATCGGGTGGCTTTGGAATTTTTTTTTAAGTAACATGTATTTATGTATATTAGTCTACATCTGACATGAAGTTCTAAACGTCATTCTGACAGAGATTATTGTTTTTGTTTCTGCAATGTTGCCTGTTTTATTTATGATCGTGTAAAGAAGAGGTTGCATAGTTATCCTAAAAAAATTATAATTAAAATTATTTCATTTCTTTTAACTTTTTAAGTTAGCGTCTGTCTGGGAAAATGTTTTAAACGTCATTCTGACAGATTTTTTTTTCAACGTTGCCTGTTTTCGTTATAAACGTATGAAAAAGAGGTTGCATTTTATTATCTGTGCTAGTTAGTTTAAAATATTTTCATAAATATTTGTGTAGGTTAGTTACAGCAAAACCTATTTAGAGGTGAGTGAATATTATTACAATAGTATTTGTAAGACTAGTGTGGCTTTGAGTGTTTTGAATGCTGGTGTACTCATATGAGTGCAACAGGTGAATGTGGATCCGGGAAATATCTGGATTTCATCTATAGATATTCAAAATGGAAATCTCAACAAGCTATTTTTAAGGCAGACGTCGCTTCGAAAGGTTAGAGGCAGCAATTGATGCGGTGACAGGTGATGATCTTCGTGCATTTGAGGATGCCGAGGACCTCAATTTACGCAACGAAATTTTCCAAGCGCTGATTCAAAAAGCCGTCATTTCGGAACCTACAGAAGTGCAGTATAATCAAAATAAGGTATTTTATTTCTATTAATAATTCCCTTTGTCTTCATAGTTTACTTGTTTTACCATAAAACGAGTTGGCACTCTTTTAGTTAACAATTTAGTTTCAGGTTCAATTTGTAAAGCGCACATATTTTTTTAAAGCAACATCTGATAATATTTATGAATCCCGCCTACTTTAATCTCCGACTGAGTAAAAGGCACAAAACCTACTGGGTTATAACCAAACCTTTATCAGCTAAAATTGTAGCTTAAGGGTGGATAGTTACAACTTTAATGGACAAAATTCATTTAAAAACAAATTGTAATCTTGAATTCTACACAAAAAATATAGAAATTTAAAAAAATAGTAAACCCTTTTTAATCGGTTCAGAAAAACGAGGAACAGAGTTACCTACGTGTGACGAGCGCACAGACTTGTTTACTGCAAAATTTGACGCTAATGGCCAAAATTTATTTAAAACAAATTGCGCTTTTCAATTCTACACGAATAAGACTATTGGTATCCATTTTTAAATATTGTAAATCCTTTTAAATTCGTTCAGAAAAAACGAGATACAAGGTTACGTACGTGTGCAATTTAAATGAATTTTGTCTATTAAAGCTAAAGGAAGAAGTTCGTGCGCTGTCACACGTGGGTAACCTTGTACCTCGTTCTGCTGAACTAATTAAAAAGGGTTTACCATTTTTTAAAATTTCTATCTTTTTTGTGTAGAATTCAAGATTATAACTTGTTTTTAAATGGATGTCCATTAAAGTTGTAACTATCCACCCTTAAGCTACAATTTTAGGTGATAAAGGTTTGGTTATAACCAAGTAGGTTTTGTGCCTTTTGCTCAGTCGGAGATTAAAGTAGGCGGGATTGATAAATATTATCAGATGTTACTTTAAAAAAATATGTATGTATAGATATGTGCGCTTTACAAATTGATGTTGGTTCAACCTGAAACTAAATTGTTAACTAAAAGGGCGCCAACTCGTTTTATGAAAAAACAAGTAAACCATGAATATAATAAAATTAAAAAGAACTGACAATAACAAGCTTTATTTACTACCTTAATTTTGATTCTAAATGTGAATATCATAAGAAGAACATCTTAATGCTAGTGTTAGTAACGATGATTTAACTTAACTACAACTAATTTATGGAATTATTAATAGAAATAAAATACCTTATTTTGATTATACTGTACTTCTGTAGGTTCCGAAATGGCGGCTTGCCGAATGAGCGCTTGAAAAATTTCGTTGCGTAAATTTTGGGAGTAGAAATAAAACTGGATGCATTAAAATGTATAAATTTTTTTGCTGGTTTACTGGATATTAAAATTCCATGTCATAGTAACCAAGGTTATTGCGTCATTATTGGTAGAACGTAAATATACCGTAAAGTAACTAACGGTGAAATGCAATTGTTTAAGTAATTATGCGGATAAATAAAATAAAGTAAAACGTAAAGTAGAAGTAAATACAAACGTACCTGAAAAAGCAAACGTCTCAAGCTATATAATAGTTTTAAATAACTTACCATATAAATTATACAGCACTTATTAAAAAATTTAACAAGGCAACAATGGATGCGCTACATCCACCTTAAAAATATCACCAAAAAAGAGTCGCTAAAGTAGTCTTTGCGCATGAACATGTGAATCAAATGTGCAAACAATATGCGTACGAGTTTATTTTTACAATAATTAAATGCATGTTTTATGCAACCATGATATGCAACACACGCTGCACGCAATGTATGCTAAGTTTGCCTAAATAACCGTATATTTCATTAACAAACGTCAAGAGTTTGTTACAAAGTCAAATATTGGAATAAACATGTTCGTGCATTGTCACACGTAATGTAACACTTTTCATAATTATTTTTGCTTACTTAACTATATTTAAAAGTAATATTTATGGTGTTAATTTCGTTATTTTATGGATTTCCGGGCTTATTACTAAATGCACACAAAATGTAAATGTATGGATGAAACCTAATGCTAACTGCACATCAGTAGGTGGCATAATTATCACTTGTAATCTCCCTAGTGCTTGGATTATTTGCGGAATTTTTTCGAGTCACGAATGTCTTGAAAATTTTCTTAAAACATTCGTGAACGAGGAGAAATGTCCGGTAATTAATACAAGCACGTGGGAGATTCAGCAAGAAAATATCCCAAAATTATCCGTTGCTATTGACGACGGGCGATTAACGATCAGAAATCTCCCTTCGTTACTGACGATGGGATATTTTCCAAAAAAAATTATTTCATTTTTTGTAATTTCCACTTTGTAGGTTGGAAGGTCGTGTGGTGTTCCACACCAGATGCTTTAGTGCTTTAGCAAGATAGGCCTTATTTAGCCTGTTCAGGTCCACAATCATAAAAAAAAAAGATATTTTCTTATTAGTAGTTATATAGGACCGGTTCTGGCTCTGTTTAAAGGTCACTCGCCCTCTGGTGTTGACAAAAACAAGAATCGATGTGATATGGGGCCAGTGCTGGCTCACTTCAAGGTCAATTACAATTCTTAGAAATGTAGAATCAAAGATTATTGGTGAATCAGCTCATGGGAACAAGGAATCACAGGTTGTTGTCTAGTCAAGCTCTTCAAGGTCGAATTTTATTAATAATTCTTTTAAAATCTACGAGTAGTATTAGCTCGTGAGGGGGTTATCATATTACAATTCTTAGAAATCTAAAAATAGAATCAGTTCACAAGAATTTTTTGTCAAAGTTAGTGGTATCAAATATGCCGATTTATAATAAAACGCTTCTTTGAGCACGCACGATTCAGTAAACTTTTTATTAGTAGAAATGACGAAAGTAGTACCTAACGAGCTAATTCTATATTTAGATTTCCAAGAATTGCCAATAAAATTCGACCTTGAAGAGCATGACTCAATTCAGCCAATACAAGAACCGTCTTGACCTACTTATTAGCATACACAACAACCTGTCATTTTCGTTATTTCCATAAGCTGATTCACCAATAATCTTTGACCTTGAAAATTCTACATTTCTAAGAAATGGGTTTTTGAAAATTTTTTTTGTAATATAATAATATAACAAAACTATTTTGAGTTTTTTTATTTTCGCTCTAATTAAAAAGTTATATTAAATTAAAAATACATTTTTGAACCCAGTACCGAAAACACGCCGACAGTTCCCGAACAAACCAGAGCGCGTGTGACGTCACAATGGCCATTTTTACTCATCTTAACATACAGCTGATACAATGTTTTGACTTTAATCGATTAAATCTTGTTATTATCGTCAATTTAATGATAAATATATAAAAAGTGCCAAACCTTAAACGTTTTTTATAATAATATAGTAATTAATGATTATTGATGTAAATGTATAAATTGAATAAATACAATTTGATAATAAAATTTTTTTAACTAAACACCAGAATCATAACTTTTAAAAATCATAGCTTAAAAAAATTTCTATGAATAATTTAAAACGACTCAATAATAAATTTGTACACGGTTATTGAATGGTTTCGCTTTAATTTAGTATTTTATATTTTAATTACGCGCTAGGTTACATACTATACGAAATTGAAATTTTAAAAGTGTATATAATGGCGGTTCTTCCGTTGTTATAATGTCATTTAAATAATTCTCATTTGATGTTTTTTTAGCTGAAAGAAGACATGGAGAATTTTTGCATCGACTATTAGTATAATTTATGGTAAAGTTTTAAAATACATAAAAAACAATAGATACATTTTTTTTCAATAACCCAATTGTAATATGACGACCTTGAAATGTCTATTTTTAGATTTAAATTTTGAACTTGACATTTTGACCTTGAAATTTAAATTTCCCCGCCAAAATTTTGAGCTTAGATTTCTCAGTACCGAGGGCGAGTGACCTTGAGCTGAGACAAAACCGGCCCTCCATACCTACTCCTATACCATAATTAATCGCCAATTATGTGCCGTTAAAATAAAATTTTGGACTTATATAGCAAAATGTAAAATGATATTGACACATCCTATGTATAAATCAGTATTCAGTAATTAAGCGCCAGTTTTGTGCCGCTACAATAAAATTTTGATTCTCACAGGAAATAAGTTAATGCTAAAATTACATCAACTTTATACCTTTATGAAAAATTAATCTTTTCTTGTGCGATAATTGGCCACCTATTATACTCCGTTTTGCACTTGTAAAGTGCAAAAATTTTGGGCCCCTACAGGAAACAAGTTATTGCATAAATCAACTTCTAAATTCACAGCCGTGAACTCCTGCGTAAATCAATTTTTCATTTAGTAATGAATTATGCGCTGTTTGCGACGCTAAAATAAAATTTTGCGCGCTCATAGGAAATTAGTTATTGCAAGAATTTCATCGAGAGTATCTTTTAAGTTTATTCTTTTTTAATAATTAAGCGTCAACTATGCGCCATTTTGCGCAACTCAAATGACATTTTGTGCCCCCATAGGAAATATAATATTATTAATTTACATCAATACGATAACCTTACAGCAAAACTGACCCTATTAAACCCCCTTCCCGTGGCTGCATTTCTCCCAAAAATCTAATTAGCTCCAAACCCAATGAAGATAAGCTTAAATACAAAATTGTTAGTACGTAGGTAATTTCGTTCTGGATTCATTGTGGATACTAACATAAATTCACACAGACACATCCACACATCATGGCCAATCTTGGCGAAACTCGGCCAAAAGTTGTACAATGAGCTAATAAGTCGATTTAGCGCTAGTGAAAAAAAAGTCGATTGTGTTATGTAGGTTGGAAGGTAAAATTAAGTGTATGATTAATTATAAATGACACCAAACTTAAATAATTTTCTGGATTTAAAATTCTATTTTAGCACATTAATTCATCTGGTAATTGAAATTTTTGAACCGAGTGTGTCCGGAAAAAAAGTTCAAAGGGACCAACTTTGCTTAAATGCGTCTGTATTTATGGTAATTATAAACCAATTTTCCTTAAAAGGTGTGTGGAGATAGCCGGGTTATTTTTGAATAATGTAATTTAAAGATATGTGTAATTAGGTGCTAATAAAATTAAATTTTGCACCCCACTAGAAAATAACTTGTAGCAACAACTCTATGAGCACGGCTAACTTCACGGAATCGCGAACTTTTGGATAAATTATTTTTTTCTTATACAGTAATTAGTTGCCAGTTGGGCGCCATTAAAGAGAAAGTTTGCTGTTTTATAGAAAATCAGTTATTGTAAGAATACATTAACATGGCGAACTTCTGCATAAATAATTTTTTCCTTATGTAGTAATTATGCGCCGTTTTGCTCCGCTAAAATAAAATTTTGCGCCCTCACAGGAAATAAGTAAGTTATTGCCAAAATTACATCGATCAGCCTTACGAAAAAACTAATCCTTCCTTACGCGTTAATTAGGCACATATTATGCTTCTTTTGCCCTGTCAAAATTAAATTTTGCGCGACTACACGAAACGAGTTACTGTAAATATCCCATCAATACTGCTTACTGTATAGACCTGAACTTATAGAGTAATTAGGCGCCAATTAAAATTAAATTGTGCACCTTCACAGGAAATAAGTTATTCCAAAAATTACATCGACAACTAACATCATCTGTGCTGTTTTACACTCTTAAAATAAAATTTTGAACATTATAGGAAAGTTATAAAATTACATTGACGCGGTTAATTTCACAACCGTGAAATTCTGCATGAATCAATGCAGTAATTAAGCACCAATTATCCGCCGTTTAGGCAATAATTTATTGCACTTATGAAAACATTAGTCTTTTCTTGCCCCATAAATAGGCACCCATTTTGTACTGCTTTGCACCCTTAAATAATATTTTGCACCCGTATAGGAACAGTAAAATTACATTGACACAGCCGTGTACTTCCGCATAAATCCATTTTTTTGTGCCGTAATTAGGCGCCGATTATGCGCCAATACTGCTAAATTAAAATTTTGTGCCCCTACAGAAAAATTACATCAGCCAAGTTATCTTCATAGCCTTAGTAATAAATTCATTTTTTATTGTACGATAATTAGGCACCCATTATGCTTCGTTTTGCGCCTTTAAAGTTAAGTTTTGAACCCCTATAGGAAGGTAGTTATTGTAAAAATTACATCTAAACGGCTAACTTCACAGCCGTAAATCACTTTTTAATTTAGTAATTAAGCGCTAATTATGCGATGTTCTAAGCCGCTAAAATAAAATTCGGGTCTCCCATCGAAAAATTACATCGACACGGCTAACTACACTGCCACACCCTTCTGCATAAATCATTTTTTCTTATTTAGTAATTAAATGCCAATTATGCGCCATTTGGCGCCCCTAAAATGCAAATTTGCACCCCTATAGGAAAAAAATTATTGCAAAAATTGCATCGACAAGGCTACATAGTCCTATGAATAAACTAACATTTTGTTGTGGGATAATTAGGCATTTTTATGCGCCGTTTTGCGCCGTTGTGCACCCTTATAGAAAACAAGTTGTAAAAATTATACCGACAGGGCGAACTGCACAGTCATGGACTTATGTAGAATATTAGTCTTTCCTTGCGTGTTGATTAGAAGCTAATTATGGCTCGTTTTGCGTAAAACAGAGCATAATTGGTGTCTAATTACTGCATTGTAGAGAATAAGTAATCTTATGAGTTTAAAACGTAGGTAGGTAGCTTTACAATTAAATAGTAATAAGTAATTTATAACGATAAGCATCTTTAAGGAAGATCACGAGTTAAAATTCGCTCAGGGTTAATATTAGTAAGAATAAAGTGGAATCCAATTAAGTTAATATTAGAAAAAAAGTTAGTATAGCCTTAATGTAAGAAAATGGGTTAAATATAATTAAATATGAATCTATCTATAATGAAAGAAGTGTAGTTTTAAAGAGAATACAATAAAAATGATAACATTCACTTTAAACAAATACACAGGTAAACAACAACAGCACAAACAGGGCATAGTCGGCGCTTAATTACTCCATAATAAAAAAATAATTTATTCCGAAGTTCGTGGATGTAAAATTAATCGTGTCGATATAATGGTTACAATAAAAGGCATAACAATAACAACGCATAGTTGGCGCCTAGTTACAACATAAGAAAAAAGGTGTATGCAAATGTTTAAGTGTTGATGTAATTTTTGCAATGTGTTTGCTGTAGGAGCGCAAAATTTAACTATCGGCGCAAACAGCACATAATTGGTGCCTAGTTACAGTATGAAAAAAAAATGATTTGCGCAAAAGTTTAAGTGTGAAGTTACGGTTTTTTCAATAACCTGTTTCATATAGGGGCGCAAATGTAACTTTAACGGCGCATAACGGGTGCCTATGGCGCAAAAAAGATTAATGTATGTATAAGTATATGAAGTTTACCCAAAAACCGCGCATAATTGGCGCCTAGTTACTGCATAAGAACAAATTGATTTATGAAAAAGTTCATGGCTGTGAAGTTAGCCATGTTGATATAATTTTTGCATGTTTCCTCTTTAGCTTTAATGGCCCAAAACGGCGCATAATAGATACCTAATTATGGTGCAAGAATAATTTTACCTTAACAGCGTATAATTGGCGCCCAATTACTGCATCAGAAAAAATGGTTTGTGCCGAAGTTTACAACTGGGAAGTTACCCGTGCCAAAAAAAAATTCTTACTTATAAGTGCGCATAATTTTATTTTAGCGGCACAAAATCGCGCATATTTACTTCATCAGAAAAAATAATTTATCCAAAAGTTATACCTGTTTATAGAATTTTTGCCATAACTATAACGGTGCAAAATTTAATTACAACCGGCGCAAAATGACGCATAATTAGCGTAAGTCTAATGTAGTTTATTACAAATTTATAAAAGTACCTAAACTAGATCGAACCCAAAAAACCAAGCTAGTCCTTAAGTTAAGTGTATGATTGTGTTACAATTTCCAAAAAATACAATAATTATAAATGGCGCAGAATTTTCTGTGTTCAAAATTCCATTTTAGCACATTAATTCATCTGCCACATTGAAAATTATTGAAATTTCGGAATTTATCAAAAAAAAAAAAGGTTTCATGGACTGCGTCTTTGTGTGTCAATATTAAAGACAAATATGCAGCCATTTTGTTAAAAAAAATTGAATTATTTGGTTGCCAAGGATTAAATACGATAGGACCTACTTTAATTGAACGCATTTAAATTGTAATAAACGTAAATAATTTTTTTTTTAAATTTCAACTGTACATATCAAATGTGAAAAATGTTATGATTTACTATTTCATCCTCAATATTGAAATTTTATGCATCAAAGCCGGATAAGGCCGGCTTTGACTGATTTCAAAAAAGTTTTGTTTAAATGCATCTACATTTATATTAACTATACACAAATTTCTCTTAAAACTTTGAGGGAATGTACTTGGTTTGATTTAAACAGGCGCATAACTAAGCGCTAATTATGCGCTATTTTGCCTGGTTAATCTAAAACTGTTCACCCCAATAGGAATAACTTGTAGCAAAAATTCAATAAGCTTCACGGGGCTGCGAATCAATTCTCTTATGTAGTAACCATGCGTTATTTTGCGCCGTTAAAATAAAATTTTGCGCTTTATAAGAAAAAAGTTATTGTAAAATTACGTTAACACGATTAACTTTACAGCGGTCAACATTTGCATAAATCAATTTTTGTTATTGTAAAGTTATTGCAAAGATTACACCAATCTAGCTAACTTACCTACTATACTCCGTTAAAGTTAAATTTTGCGCTCCTACAGGAAACAAGTTAGTGTAAAAACTAACTACTAACGTCTGAATCGTGAACTCTTGCATAAATAAATTTTTTTAATTCAGTAATTAGGCGCTCATTATGCGCGGTTTGTGCCGCTAAAATAAAATGTTGGGTCCTCATAGGAAATAAGTTATTACAAAAATTACATCGACACGGCTAACTTCACAGCCGTGACTTGCATAAATCAATTTTAACTTATCTACAAAACTTAAAATTGAAAAATTTTCTGGATTCAAAATTTTATTTTAACATATTAATGGATCTGTCATGTTGAAAATTGAAATTTTTTAATGGAATGTATCAAAAAAAGGGCCAATAACGTTTAAACGCATCTACATTTATGGTAATTATAGACCAATATTTCCGATAAAAACGTAAAAATTTAAACCAACGTACTGTAACAGCCGTATGACTATACCTAGGTCATTTTTGAATAATGTAATTTAAACATGCGTATAATTAGGCGCTAATTATGCGTCGTTACAGTAAAATTTTGCGCTTCTGAAGAAATAACTTATAGCAAAAATTTTATGAGCACGGGTAACTTCACGGAACCGCAAACTTTTGGATAAATCTTTTTTTTCTTATACAGTAATAGGTCCCAATTACGCTCCATCACGGCTAACTTCACAGACGTGCACTTATGCACAAATAATTTTTTTCTTGTATACTAATTAAGCGCCGTTTTGCTCCGCCAAAATAAAAGTTAGCGCTACCATACTGCAAAAATTATATCGACCAGGCTAATTTTACAGCCGTAAGCTTGTGTAAATCAATTTTTTTTATGTCGTAATTAGGCACCAATTATGTGCTGTTTTGTGCTGCTAAAATAAAATTTTGCGTCCCCATACTAATGAATAAATGATTTTTTTCTTATTTAGTAATTTGCGCTTCTAAAATTTAAATTTGGGCTCCTATAGGATATCTATGCGTTTAATTTAAATTCTGTCACCTTATAGTAAACAAATCATTATTTTTGATTATCTACTAAATTTATTATGTAATTTAATTTAATTTAATTCAATTCAATTCAATTCAATTCAATTCAATTCAATTCAATTCAATTCAATTCAATTCAATTCAATTCAATTCAATTCAATTCAATTCAATTCAATTCAATTCAATTCAATTCAATTTAATTTAATAAACTAAAATTGCATAAAATGGAATTGTTTTATTGTGAGTAGAGTGAGCCCACCTGAGGGCCAACGACGTCGCCGTCGCGACACACGAGATTCGTGCAATCACCGCTACCACCCCTATCGCCTTCGGGAGCATTTTTCAACCCCTAGTCTGAATGTTCAATCCCTTGATGGTATTTTCAACCCCTTGATGTATTTTCAACGCCTTGATGATATTTTTACCTTAAGCTGTGATCTTTTGGCTGGGGGTCGGCTTCTTTTCTGGGGCGATTTCCAACCCCTTGATGGAATTTTTAGCCCTTGACGGTATTGTCAGTCCTTGACGGTAGTTTCACCCCTAATTATGGACTTTTGGCGGTTCAGTGCCTGGAGGGTAGGCAAATGCGCGCACAGGGATCGGGTGGGAGTTTGCCACTAAGTAGATAAGGCCCTTATGGCTTCATTAAGGCGGGGGTAAGACTAGGCGACACCCATCCTTTTACCTGATTAGTTGCGCCCCATTTGGCTTCTGGTTAGTCCTATGCCTCACTACCTATTCTCCGTGCTGATTGGATGATTAAGTCTCTACGTTGGTTATGGCAGGAAATTTGAATCTGTTTTCTAATAAGGGGGCCCTAATGCTATCTTATAAGACAGGTCTTCGGAACTTGTTTTGGGGGCTGCGCCCCCTGGCTCTTGGCTGCAAATATGTTCGAGGCCTTCGTCCATTGTCGTGAACCCTTGGCGGGCAATTGAATTTAGATTCTAGTAAGGTGGCCCTAACGCTAACTTATAAGACAGGTATGGGGCTTCGCAACTTGCGCTCGGGCCTTCGTCCCCTTGTGACTCCCTTTGTGGGAAAATTTGAATTCGCTTGGTTATGGCGGGGAATTTGAATTCTAATAAGGGGCCCTAATCCTAACTTGTAAGACAGGTGTAGGACTTCACAACTTGCTACATCTTTGTTTAAAATGTTTTATTAAATCTTTCAATCTCTACATTCTGATTGATTATTGTGAGAAATTTGAACTTGTATTCTAATAAGGGGGCCTAATGCTAGCTTATAAGACAGGTATAGGGCTTAGCAACTTGCTTTTGAGCCTTCGCCCTCCTGGAGTAAAATGAAATTGTATTTAAGTCTGCGGGTTATGGCGGGAATTTAAAATTTGTATTCTAATAAGTGGGGCCCTAATGCTAACTTATAAGACAGATATAGGTCTTCGGAACTTGCTTTTGGGGCTTCCCCTCGTTGTTAGGGACTACATTCGGATTATTTATTGTGAGAAATTTGAATCTGTGTTCTGATAAGGGATCTAACGCTGGTAAGACAAGTAAAGACCTTACTCCTGGGCCTTCGCCCCCCTGGTTGGAAATTTGAATTTGTGTTTAAGCCCCTGCATTCTGATTGGTTCCGGAGGGAAATTTGTATTCTAATAAGGGGCCCTAATACTAACTTGTAAGAGAAGTATAGGTCTTTGGAACCTGCTTTTGGATCTTCGTACCCTTGTCGTGGATCCTTGGGTTGGAAATTTGAATTTGTTTGTGGCGCCATCCAGATGTGTATAGACTAATGAAAGTCTTCTGTAATAGATTACTCCACTTAGCGGTTTATTTTAAAAATACATACTGAACCTTGTAATGGTTATGGTGGGAAATTTGAAATAAGGTCTAACACTAAATTTTCAGGTAGGACATATGCATCTGAAATTCAACCCACTGTTACACACAATATATTTTGGTTTTAATTATGAGTTACAAGGTATCTCAATATTGTTGTTGTAGTCATAATTAAATCTGTCATTCCAATCTCAAGAGTTTTATTAAACCAATAACGCACAACAATGTAATTTTATAATACCGTTTTCTGCTTAAATATTAAATTTTTGTTTTCCCTGCTGATCCTAAAGAACTTAATGAAACGTCTTTAATTTTCTACAGAAGCAGAGTAAACAGCTGTTTACAATCACAACACATTTCACTTCAGCGTCTTGCTTATAACTGAATAATATAAAGTACTTAGAGCCTTCCAGCCATCATTAATATAAAGTAATTATTTTCTGATTTCACCAGTTATTTAACCACAATAACAACCTTTCACTATTCAAGTACATGATGTTCACGTTCTTAGCGCGTGTGATTACACTTATTTTTAAAAGCAGACTTATTTTTGACGTCATCTAGTGGCGTATTTTTAAACTAGCGCCTGTTTTCTGTAATAGAAATTGATCGTGCTCGTCTCTCTCTTCTCTCCAGCGTCTCGTTCGTCTTCATCGCCTCTCTTGTTTCCCTCGTCTGTATCGTTTCTCTCTTTTTCTTCGTATCGCTCGTTTCTCACGTCTCTCTCGTATCTTTCGTTTTTCTGTCGCCTCTCGCCTCTCACGCTCCTCAGGCCTCTCTTCGCCCTCGGTCTTAATGAAGCCATAAGGGCCTTATTTAACCTTACTGGCAACCCCCCACCCGTTCCCCTCCGCGCGCGTTTGCCTACACTCCAGGGGCTGAACTGTAAAAGGGCCATAATTAGGGGTGAAAATACTGCCATGGGAATCGCCCCCGAAAAGAAGCTGACACCCAGCCAAAAGGTCACTAATTAGGGTAAAAATATCATCAAGGGGTTGAAAATTCCGACTAGGGGTTGAAAAACGCCCCCGAAAAGAAGCCGTAAGGGTGGGAAATGAGCACGGCCACATGGGCGTGCCGACGCCCCTCGGTGATCGTACGAATCTCGGGTGCCGCGAGGGAGGGGCGTCGTTGGCCCGCAGGTGGCTTCATTCTACTGTTGTTTTAATTATGTGTTTAATTCTAATTCATGACAGTTTGCTTCAGAATGTATGTTTATACAGGAAATGGCGAAGGTGTTTCTCTGCACACACCCCGATATAAATTTCTCGTAAACCGTTAATTTGATCGACTTTAAACAAGAGTACAATTTTGTTAGTAAATTGATTGGGAATCTATTTTTGGAATTTGGAGATTGTACAGAGTGTTCGTCTAAAAATTACGAGTTATCAACCAGTGGGCTGAAACCGCCCCTGGCTTTATGAGGATAATGTAAAATTCATTCAATGGTCAAACATAACCCATGGATATAAGTAATCAACCACTAAAATATTATACTGTTCCAACGTATAGTATCAAAATTATAATTAAACAACGGTTTTCATTGCACGACTTTAGAGGCCTATAACTGAGAAACGAGGAAGTCTTGGTGATGTGCATTTGCAATAACTTATATCCTATGGGGGCGCAAAATTTTATTTTACGACGCAAAGCGGCGCATAACTAACTCGTAATTACTGCATAAAAAATTGATTTATGTACAAGTTCGGCTGTGAAGTTAGCAGTGCCAATGTAATTTTACAATAACTTCTTTCCTATGAGGGCGCAAAATTTATTTTAACGGCGCAAAATGGCGCCCAATTTGCACCTAATGACCGCTTAAAAAATTGATTTATGCCAAAATTCGCGGCTGTGAAGTTAGCCGCGCCAGAGTAGTTTTATAATAACGTATTTCCTATAAGGGCCAATTTTATTTTAGCGTCGCGAAATGGCGTATAACTGGTACTTAATTGCTGCATACAAATTGATTTATGGAGAAGTTTACGCCTGTGAAGTTAGCCGTTCCAATGTAATTTTACAACTTCTTTCCTATAAGGGCGCAAAATGGCGCCCAATTTACGACTAATTATCGCATAAAAAATTGATTTACGCAGAAATTCGTGGCTGTGAATTTAGCCATGCCAGTGCAGTTTTTTAAAACTTCTTTCCTATAAGGGCGCAAACGTTTATTGTAGCGCCCAGAAATGGCATACTGGTACCTAATTACCGAATAAAAAATATTTTTGGCTGTGAAGTTAGCCGTGCTAATGTAATTTTACAGTAACTTCTTTCCTATAAAAGCGTAAGATTTTGTTTTAGCGGGGCAAACTGGCGCATAATTGCGCATAATTATTGCATAAAAAGTATTTATGTAAAAGCTCGTTGTTTTGAAGTTAACCATGCCAATGCAGTTTTACAATAACTTGTTTACTATAAGGGCGTAAAATTTTATTTTAATGTTTACGAATTGCATACTAATAGTTAATCGGGCCAATTTTGGTTGAATAATTCAGAATTTATCGTAACACATTATGATACACAACTATTTCAGAATTTAAGCCAATGTTAAAATACTTATCGATAACCCTTACAGTTGTCTTCGTCAGTAATCAAAATTGTTAAAGATGTTGAAATAGAAAAAGTTGAATAGGACCAATTTTAGTTGCATGCGGTAACTTTAGACCCGTTTTCTTTAAAAAAATCTTATCGTCCCAATTCTGTGTGAATGTTGTAGGAAAAATTTTTATTCGTTACTACATCTATTATACTAAAATTCTATATTTATTAGTCGAATTTACGTGAGAAAAAATATGGCCCATTGTTATTGAACGCATTTGAGTTTATGGTAATTATAGACCACCTTTCTTATAAAAATGATCTAACCGGGCCAATTTTTATGAAATATAGATTGTGGTACTTGGCTACATCTGCAATACTAAAAATCCATATTTGTGAGTGGAATTTGTCCAAGAAAAATTCGAATCGGGTCAATTTTAGTTGAATGCAAGCAATGGACCGTTTTTTCATAAAAACTAATCGGGCCAATTTTGATTGACTACCCCAAAGGAATTTATTGCCCTAACTGCGTCTACATTATTAAAAAGCTACATTTATAAGTTGACGCTGCCTAAGAAAATATCGAATAGGGCCAATTTTAGATGAACGCATCCAGATTTGATACTAACTTCATTTACCATATTAAAAATCTAATTTTTTTGTAAAATGAAATCTATGTGGGCTAATTACGTTTACGATCAAAGTTTAAGTGACCTATTACTTAGGCGTACACCTGAATCTGGTATTTACGCATATGGTGATTATAGCCCAATTTTCGTAAAAAAACCGGACCAATTTTGATTATTTCAAAATTTAAAGGAACATATTTTGATACAACTGCATCCATCATATCAAAAATCTAAAACGAATCTAAGCGGGCCAATTACGATTTAATATAATATATCAAAATTTATGGCACATAACTGCATTCATTAAAAATCTATGTTTATTAGTCAAGTGTGTCTCATAAAAACTCGAACAGAGCCAATTTTATTTTAACGCACCTACATTTGTTGTAATTATAGACCATTTTTGTCTAATGCAATCAGGCCAAAGTTTGATTCAATAGTATCAGATTTAGGAGAGAACAGTTTAATCGGGCCAAATTTTGATTTAATGCATAAGTTAAGGAAATATATTTTGGCAATAATTGCCACATGAACACTCAATGTTTATTAATTGAAGTTTTGCAATATACAAAGGTTGTTGAACAAAAATCTAATCGGGCCAATTTTTATTGAACAATTCAGAATTTATGAGAACACCACTGGATCCACCATTTTTAATGAAATATATGCCCACTGAGTTTTTGAAAAAAAAGTAATTAGGTATATACTATTGTTGCTTAAACATAAATTAATCGGGCCAAATTTTAACTGAATATTTTTGACAGAAATACATTCGCGATACTGTATGCTATGTTTAGGAATTGAAATTTTGCAAAAAAAAGTATTTGTGGACAATAACTTTATCGGGCCAATTTCGATTAAATGTATAAAAATTAAGGGTACATATTTTGGCACATAGTTGATTGAGCTACATTGATATTTAAAGCCTACGAACTGATTATTTCTAAGGAAAAGTAATTATATATTAAGGTTATATCATAATAATCTAATCGGGCCAATTTTGATTGAATAGTTTAGAATTCAAGAGAACGCGTTTTAGCAAACAAATACATCTGCGATGTTGATTCTAGCATACACGAGATAAAATTATTATGGGAACAATCGAATTGGGCCGATACTGATTTAATAATTTAATTAGCCCAATTTTGATTGAGTAATTAGGAATTTAAGAGAGCACATATTAGCATACAAATATTTCTGCCATATTTAATGCACTATATATGGATTTAATTATTGTAAGAAAAAGTAATTTTAATAATAATCTAGCCGGGCCAATTTTGATTAATTAATTTAAAATTTAAAAGAGCACATTTTAGCATACAAACACATTCGGCATGTTGAATACAATAGATACAAATTGCATGAAAGAGTAAAATATTTTCGAACTAAACTTTTACGTTAAAAAATAATTAGACCAGTGTTGTTTAATGATAATATAATCGGGCCAATTTTGGCTGAATGATTCAGAACTTATTGGAAGACATTTAAGCATAGAAATACATCCACCATATTGAGCTCAAATTGAATGTTTACAAGCAAAGGGACAACAATCTGACCTTTTTGATCTGTTTTTGACCTGTTTTTAGGAAACGGGTACCCGTTTTTGACTTTTAAGTTTAAAATTTTCCGCCAAAAGAGGCATGGCTTTGACCTTGACACATTCTATTTTTTCACACTTATTGTAATTCTGTATCTATGTGAGCCAGGACCGTCACTACTAATTATGCCTATACCAATGTTGCTTAATCGGCCGAAAACTGGTTGAATAGTTAATTTATAATACTTTGAATTTTTGTAAGAAAAGTTATTCTAGAGGAACGATGCGCAATAGTTTAATAATAATCGGAGGCCGATTTCGTTTGAATCATTCTGAATTTAAGGAAACACATTTTAGCAGATGTATTCATCCATCATATTGAAATCACTATACAGAAATTGAATTTTTACAGGGAAAAGTAAGTAAGCCCAATCTAATTGGGCCAATTTTTATTGAATAATTCAGAGTTTAAGCACATTTTGGCACATAGATACATACCGAATACGATATATTCGAATTCAATATTTTTCAAAAAAGAAATTTTTTTTCACTTAAAGTATTCCCGACGGCTAAGATTTGCCTAACGTGCTAAAGCACTCAGGAACACTGGGAGGGTTTAGGGATATTGTTAGGCTGTCGAGAAATGTTTATGAATGGCTACCTTAAATTGACTTAAGTGTAATTTTGGAGGAAAATAGGAACTGGGTGGTGTATTCCACAACTTGGTGGCCGTGTGGAAAAATGTATATTGAGCCCGTTTAGTATGACACGATGGAATTTTGAGTGTGTAATTATGGTGTGAATGAGCAAACGCGAAGATGGCCTGCGTAGATATTAAGAAGTGTATTTCGTAGGCACACTTACCATGGGAATAGCGATAGAACAAGGAAAGAACCGAAACTATTCTTCCATGCTCAAGAGACTGTAAGTCAGAAGTCAGAGACGGATCATTTATAAGTCTTATAGCTCTTTTTTGGATGCGATTTACCAACCAAGGGTGTATTGGGGAGCCCTGACCCAGAGATGTTTAGATTTGTATGGAAAGCCCAGTTTACGGTCAGCTGTTTTGCTGGCTGACAAAAGGTAGTCAGCCCATGAAAGGTTCGATGATATGGACATCCCTAACAGAAATAGAGTTTGAAAACTTGAGTTCTAAGTCATTCACATTTACAGCAGGAAATGATCGATCCTTCTTGGCGGACACAAGGCAGCACTGGGTTTTGTCGGCGTTGAACGTGAGTATATTATTCCTTCCCCATTCATGGACACTTTATAAGTCATTGTTGATTGTAGCTGCCATTTTTACCTTAACGTCCTGACTAGAATTATTGTTGTGGGAAAACTGAGAACTACAATGTAGAGTGCTGTCGTCTGCAAAGAAATGGACCGGGTTACTTGTTGAGGAAATGAGGCCATTTATGTATAGCAGGAAAAGTGTGGGAGCTATCACTGATCCTTGGGGTACACCCGCGTTAATAGTAGTTTCTTTCGACAAGAAGCCATCGACGACAACGCGTATATGTCTTTTGTCAAGAAAGCTGGATATCCAATTGATGAGCGTATTGGATAAACCGAACGATGTGAGGTTGGCAAGTAGGCACTTGTGCCAAACCTGTTTCAATGGACTTCTCTAATGTGTTATTCCAAAGTTGGGTGACATATGAAAGAAGATCACACGTTGAACGACTCTGTCTGAACCCATACTGGTGATCGTTTAAGAGCTTATTGGACTCGAGGAACGAAAGTAGTTGGTGGTTGATGGCTTTCTCCATGATTTTCGACAGAATGGAAGCGATCGCTATTGGTCGATAGTTTGAGGGATCGGTTTTGTCGCCCTTTTTAGGAATAGGTTGGACATTTGCCAACTTCCATGATTAGGGAAACTCTTCAGATGACATGGAGATCGAAAAGAGTTTGGACAATATAGGTACTAGCTCGGGGTAGCATCTTTAAGGACGATAGCTGGAATACGGTCAGGGCCAGTCGTCTTGTTTGAGTCAAGTTTATTGATAATTGATTCTAGGAGCTTGTAACGAAAGTGGGTTGGTTTAATAGAGTATGGGGTAGATTTGGGCGACGGCACAGTTTTATCAGAATCATTAAGACATTAATTTGATGCAAAGTAATCGACAAAGAGGTTGGCTTTTTCAGCAGGATTAGCTACTACAGCTCCGTCCCGAGACGTTATGGTAGGAAAGGAAGATGTACTAAAGTTTTTTCTGATGGCTTTAGCTAATGACCAAAATTTACGACCACCCAAAGGACATGAGTCTAATTGTTTGCATTTACGTTCTTCAAACATATTTTTGGCCTTGGTGATGATGCTTTTGCAACTATTCCTTGCGTGATTTTCGATATATTTATTTGATTTCCATTTGGCATAGTTTATGGTTTTGCGATAATGCTTCAGTGCACGCCCTATTAAATCAGACTTGGGAACGGGCATGACCTGCACGATTATGTTTTTTGGGAACTCCATACGCATCAAGATAACTTCAGTTATTGAAAGAGCAATGTTTGAAGAGGAGGACCGTTTAAAGCTATACTCAAGCCAGGGGAAGGTTGCAAAAAATCTCGCAGTTTCCTCCATTTAACTGATTTAAAATACCACATAGTTCTATCTGTTTTTCGAGTAACAGTGGGATTGGATACAGAGGAATTTATTTCTATTAGGCAGTGGTCTGATTGACCAAGTGGAGAAAGAACTCTTGTTTTATAGACAAGTGGGTTATTTGTAAGGAATAGGTCGAGGAGATGTGGAGTATGGTTAGGGTTGTCAGGGATTCTGGTTGATTCGGAAATGATTTGTGTGAGATCACAGGATACAGCAAATGCTTCTGCACTATGACCTTCTGCGGGATTAGTAGTAGACGAAAATTGAAGCCAATTAGAGAGTTGTGGGCATTAAAATCTCGCAAAATTGAAATATCGCAAGATGGAAACTGTGATAAGAAGTAGTCTATTTTCGGACTAAGGTAATCAAAAAGATCTTGGAAGTTGTTATCATTCGGAGACTTATGCAAACAACAGTAGAATTTCACAAATTGGGGCTCAGAATGTTTGAACCAAATCGCGTCAAATTTGTTGTTTTCCAAAGTGGACATCCTCTTACAACCTACGTTGTCCTCGGTATACGCACATACTCAGCCTTTAAGGCGAAAGTTAGGGTGGAGGTGGTATCTTGGAAATTGCAGGTTAGACGAATCAGTGCTTCCAGGGAAGACTCGTGTTTCTGATAGAAACAGAATGTCCGGTTGCACTTGTTCAAGGTACTGGTGAACAGCATTAAGATTCCCTGATACCACGTATGTTGCAGTAATTAATCCGGATGTTGGTACTTTTGATGACCGAGGTCGCTTGAGTCCTGCTCTCCCGGGCATCCCAATGGGGCAGAATTTTATTTCTGGCAGATCTTGCACATCATAGCCTTGAGTTTGGCATTGACGAACCCCCGTGAATCCTTGGGGCGGAGCGAAGAATCTATGTGAGAGTGTAGGCGTCTCACCCTACTCACCTGAGGTTTAGCGCCTGTTTTAGGGCGTTAAAACGCCACGCTTGGCTAGTGCGTGTTGGCGAGTACATAAGGAATAAAGGAGAAAGTGACCGGCAGCCCTTGTCGAGCTCAGAAAATTGGAGTACTAATATTAAGGAGCCCATGATAAAGCCGAGCGGCATTGGGTATACATGCACTCCACTTGTAAAATATACCAATGTTGCTTAAAAATAATCTAATCGGGCTAAATTTGATTTGAAGAGTTCGGACTTTTCAGGAACACAGTTTGGCACACAAATAATGTGCCATAGTGCATGTAATAGTTACGAATTGAAATTTAACATGAACAAGTAATTATAGAGGGGTGGTAGAATTAGAGCCATTAACCTTCTTGCCACCGGAGTAAATGGAAGATGACTGCTGGGCGTTAAAGCCCGCCGTGGCACCGTCCCGGTTTGTGTATGGTTATAGAAAATGACTTCGGGCAACTTCAGAGGTATGTATATGTTTGTAGAAGGTGACGTCAGACTTTACAGGCCGTCGTGGCACCTTCGATGTACGTACTGAAAATGTGAGATAACTTCCGGGCTTTACGTCCCGTCGTTTATCTGAGTATCTGGTGTAATGTTTGTATACTCAACTCACGTAATTTCAATCTCGGAACACGACGATCAGGTGATCCGTTAGCTAAAACGGGTTTTCAGGCGGCGGCGGGTATCGCGATGGTTCAGGATGCACGTAAGTGACAATCGACAGTTCGGCAGCGTACTCGACGAAACTAAGTACGGCAGGCGCGCGCGGCCTGGATTTTATTCTTTTTAAGCGATCAGGATTCTGGTCAGGATTCAGGCGTCTCTTAAATAACGCGACTAAGATATGCAGGCGCGCCGTCAGGATATTCTGTATTCGGTAGCGTCGACGGAACGAATCGACGCACAGGTCAGGTAGCGATGGCGGAAGGGATCCCCAAGCAAGCGGTCGGTGCAACATCTCAACGCACAAGCAGGAGGTAGACTATAGACCGCATCGCGCACGAGCAGCAAGATGTCGCAGCAACGGCCCAACGCACTAGAATGCGATTTGCACTTCCAGTCGCGTCAACGACTTTTTTTTCTTTTTTTTGTTTTTGTTAGTATGCTCATGCTTATGGTTAGTAATTACTTATTTTAGCTTAAATATATCTTATCGTAAACTGTTCAGGAGTCCTTCTCCACTTCAGCCCTGGTCATTCCCTTGTTGTTGGTATTGCGCTGTTTTGTGTTATTGTATTGTTTACAATCATGAGGTGTGGTAATTTTTGGTATTAAACAAGAAAAAAAAGTGTCTGAATTTGAATTTTGAATAGTGTGTGGTTGGGTTTAAGTGTGCGTGTGGGTTAGTGTGGTGTGGTGTGCAGTGTGCTTAATTAGATCGTTGGCCGATGTCATGCTGGGTCGTCATCGAATGGACGGGGGGATGCGGAATGCATATAGGATATTATCTAGGGATTCTTCTACCTCCTCGAGGAGGTCGTCGAGGAGTTGTGTGAGGATTGCGGGAGGACGTTTGAATCTTAATTCGTTTTTTTTCGAGGGAAAGCGGTAGTTGTAGGGAGTGGTAAGGATTTATATGGTTGGGATAATGTTGCCAAAAATACTTTTATAGGCGAAGTTTTTGGGGCGGGATGCCGTTTCGCTGTTCCGATTAACCGCACAAAAGGTGGTATCATCCGCGAACTGCGCAACGCCTACGCCGGGTGTAAAGGATAGGGGCTAAGGCAGAACCTTGCGGAACGCCTGTTGTAGGTTGAAAGGGATAGGAGGTTTTCCCTACTTTGACCCCAACTGACCGATTGGTCAGGTAGGAGAGTAGGAGTTGGCGAAGGGATCGGGTATGTTAAGGTTTCGGATCTTTTGCAGGTGACCGACGTGCCAGACCATGTCAAATGCTTGCTTAATGTTAAGAAACAGAGCCAGATTGCATTGGTTGTGATTGAATGCTCTGGTGGTCTCTGTAAGCAGCTTCAACAAGGATCGTGACATGTTCGGTTAGGAGGGAAGCCGAATTGGCTGTTGGGAAGGAGGTCGTTGTATTCTAGGTGGTCCCTAAGTCGCCTGGCTAGAATTCGCTCAAAGCATTTTTCGAGGCAGCTCAGGAGGTAGATTGGTCTGTAGGAGCAGGGCGAGATAAGATCAGCGTGAGATTTAGGTATCATGACGGTGGAGGCCGATTTCCAGGCCGTCGGAAAGTACGATAGGGTAAGGCATTTATTGTAAATAGTGGAAAGTGAACGGAAGGCTGGGTCGGGTAGGTGAGGATAATTTTACGGTTTAGGCCGTCATGACTTGGGGCAGAATATTCACCTTTTTTGAAATATGAGCCCTGGATCGCAAGAATTGACGATAGATTCGTCTTTTATCTTTGATCCAGTTCACAATGTGCGTCGATGTTTTTCAATGGGTCAGAGTTATCTACCGCTTCCGTAATAACGGAAGTTAGGTCTCTAATGGCTCTCTCGAGATCTTGGATCGTTTGAAGATTAGGTTTGGGAAGGTTGTTGGAGATGTGTTCGGAGATTTTTGTAAAATTTGTCGGCTAATTACGATTACGAGTCTATTTTGAATCAGTATTTCGGTTTTTAAGGCGACATGTTTTGCGACATTACTGCGTTTTCCATTAAAAAATTAAAATTTTTGTAAAACTCATTCTATGCGGGCTAATTAGGTTTACATTAGTCGAATTCGTCGAAGTAAAATTTGAATCGGCACTAACTGCATTTGCCATATTAAAAATCTATATTTATGAGTCGACGTTGCTTAAGAAAATATCGATTGGTGCCAATTTTAGCGAATGCATCTAAATTTATGGTAATTGTAAACCAAATTTTTTTAAAAGCAATCTAATTGGGCCGATTTTGATCTAATATTTCACAATTTAAGGCACATATCATTCATCATCTTAAACACCTAAAAAACCTATGTTTAAGATTCGAATCTGCGAAGAAAATGTCAAATAGGGCCAATTTTATGTAAATACATCTACATTTATGGTAATAGCCATTTTTCTTAAATCTGACCATTTAGACCTAATCCCTTAAAATTTAATGGAACATATTGACACATAAATGAATTGATCGGCCTATTTCCACAGTTTTTGCCTTTTGAGCGCGACGTTTCGGAAGCGGACGCTGCTTCCGTCATCAGGCTTAGTCCTGAGAAGGACTGTTTTCGCACTTAAGTCGAATTCATATGTTATATACAATTTTTTCCCAAGCACTTGACTTCTCCCAAATTCGAACTTGATACCTTTCACTTACTAGTCTGACACCTTTACCACTGAGCCACTGAGTAATCCAATATATATCTTTTAGAACGCGCTTAAGCTCCTCGCGCGTTATTGGAAGCCATATGGGTTTTATTTCCACACTAGCTTGGCTTATTGGATTTTCTGCTAGTGCGATGTATGTGGCTTCTTTGAGTTTTGGATGAGTTGTGTTCTCGTCCTTTGCCACTATTTGTATCCCATTGGATTCGTTTCAGAGATGTCCAGCAATTCTTGATTTTTCTGTTTCGCCCTTGCGGACGTTGTTCTTATGTTCCTGCGTTCTCACTTTGAGTGGTCTACTGCTCTCTTCTATGTATGCTCTGCCGCATTCGCATGGTAGGTTGTGTACACAATTCTTGGAAGTCTGATTTTCATTGTATGGTTTGGTTCTGGTCGATTTGAAGGCAGTGCGTATCTTGTATTTGCTGCCTATCCTTCGTATTTTGTCTGAGGTACCTTGTATATATGGTATTATCGCTGTATATTTAGGTTCTTCTTTTTCGGTTAGCCTTTCCCTGTTTAGGTTAGGTGTTAGATTGGAGTAGCCATTTTCTCTGAGTGTTCTAGCGGTATTTTCCTTTTCTTTGTTCAGGTCCTCTTGTTTTGAGCATATTGATTTTGCTCTATCGTATAAACATTTTTTCACGTGTTTGTGGTGATTGGAGTTGTATTGTAGGTACCTCCCCGTGTGGGTAGGTTTCCTGTTTAGACTTGTCGTGAAAGTGTTGCCATTCCTGTGTACAAGTACATCCAGGAATGGTAGTTTTTGTTGCGATTCCAATTCCATTGTGAATTTTAGGGAGGGTGCGCGGCTATTTAGATAATCTAGGAATTTATCTAGCTTATGCTTGCCGTGTTGCCGAACTACGAAAGTATCGTCCCCGTATTTAAGTCACATCCGTGGTTTCTCTGTGAATTCGGATATCGCTTGGTCTTCAAAGTCTTCCATATATATGTATATATATATATATATATATATATATATATATATATATATATATATATATATATATATATTGCTCACTATGGGTGATAGTGGCGAACCCATCGCCATCCCAAACTCTTGTTGGTAGAATTTGACTTCTACCTGGAAATATGTAGTTCTAATGCATATTGTCAATTATTGTGTTTACCGACAGTTACGTGCATTCGTCTAACGTTTCATCCTTTTCCAGCTTGTCCCTTATGATAGTTAGTGCATTATCGGTAGACACATTTGTAAATTGACTCAATGTCGAAGCTTACCAGTATTTCTTCGTGGTTTAGTTGGAAGTTTCTGATGGTTTCCACGAAGTGCTGCGTATTATTCACTATAGACTTGGTTTTTTCCGATAAGGGTGTGATGATACCTAGCAGATAGTGTGCTAATGGGTGACGAGGTGAATTTCTCGAGCTCACAATTAGACTCAGTGGAATTCCTTGCTTATGTCGGAGAACTCCCCCTTATGCTTTACCAGCGTCAGGTATGTCCGTCTTTCGATTGATGGCGTGGGGTCTTTTGGTATTTGTTTGTACTCGCCCCCGTCTAGTAGTTCTTGAATATTACTATTGTTAGTGTTCATATTCATTACCACAGTCGCGTTTTCTTTGCCTGCCGAAGAATTTTAATCGTTGGGCCATTCTTAAGGGAAATGACCGCTCTCCTTTCTAGGTTAGAGAGGTTAGATTTAGTTCGCCTAGATGAATCTAGGACTGATCTAGCCTTACTTCTGCATTCTACGGCTTTTTCAGGATCAAATTTCATAGCTGTTTCTTCGCCTTCGGCTATTAAATCTACTTTCGGAATATACGTCGGTGTTATCGCATAGTTCAAGCCTTTGTCCAGAACCTGCATTTCGTTTTCGTTCAACTGTCGTTTCGAGATGTTTATGACAGTGTTTTTCGATTGATGTTGGTTGGTTCTTTCTTATCCTTGTGTTTCCAGTTTATTCTGCTGAATTTCCTTGTACATTGCCTTGGTCTTCGAATATTTACTTTTGGTAGCCGTATTTATCCTATCAAAGTCCTGTTCATTCACTCGATTCAGAATGGTTTCTCTAATCTCGTTGGATTGGTGTTCGAGCTGTACTTTCTGATACGGTGATGTCTAATTCGTTCTTTGACTAACGCTTCGCTAGCTCTCTTTGTTATTAGTGATATTTTCCAGCTGTGTATCGGAGTTTTGATGTTAAACCCGGGGGGTATTACGGATACGAATCCGACTCAAGTATGAAAACAGTCCTTCTCAGGACTAAGCCTGATGACGCAAACAGAGTCCGCTTCCGAAACTTCGCGCTCAAAAAGCAAAAACTGTGGAAATATGCCGATCAACTCAACTAATATGAAACCACAGTTACAAAACACTTATAATACAGAATTATTAACTCGGTACGGCCCCGAAGTAAAAACAACTTTTCAGAAAGCTTGAAACATCAATGACCAAGCTAGCACTAGAGGAGAACCACCTAACCTTCCTCTGCCAAGCCCGTGACAACAAAACCGAAAAAGAAGAACCTAAATATACAGCGATAATACCATATATAGAAGGTACCTCTGACGAAATACCAAGGATAGGCCGAAGGATGGAACAGGGCCAATTTTATTTGAATTCATCTATACCTTTATGAAAATATTCTAATTTTCCTTAAATATTATCTTAAATCGGGCCAATTTGAATTCAATATTTCAAAATTTGGGGAACATATTTCGGCATACTTATGTTAAAAAATGTCGAATAGGGCCAATTTTATTTGAATGCATCTACACTTATGGTAATAGACCATCATTTTCTCAAATCGGATCCAATACCCCAAGGGAACGTATTGACACAACTGCATCCGCCATATTAAAAATCTATGTTTATGGGTTTCAGTCATAAAGTCGAACAGGGCCAATCTTAGTTGACTGTATCCATATTTTTTATAACTGCAGTTTTAGAAAAGTTTAGTCTTGTCAGTTTTGATTGATATGTCAGAATTTAAGTGAACACGTTCTGGCACAACTGCATCCAGCACATGCAAAATCCAATATTTTCGTTAAAAGCAACGCAATCGGGCCAATTATTTAATTTATCAATCTATATTTTGGCACATAACTGCATTTGTTATATTAAATATCTATGGTTATTAGACGAAGAAAAAGCCGAACGGGTCCCATTTTAGTTGAATATCTACTCTTATGGTAATACGCCAATTTTTCTTAACTCGGCCCAATTTGGATTCAATATTTCAAAATTTCGGTGAACCTATTATCGCGCATACCTACATCTACCGTGGTGAAATCTATATTTTTCTGAAAAAATGGCGAATAGGGTCAATTTCACTTGAAAGCATCTGAGACTATTGAAATTATAGTCCAATTTTAGGGCCAATTAATATTGATTACTTTAGCATTTATGGCAACATGTTTTGGCACATAACTGCATTCGCCATATCTTGTTAAGAAAATATCGTGTAGGGCCAATTTTATCTGAATTCATCTATATTTATGGTAATAGGCCATTTTTTTTCATAAGTAGCACCAGTTTTAATCCAATACCCCAAAATGTAAGGGAACATATTGACAACAAATGCGCCCGCCATCTTAAAAATCTACATTTGTTGAAATTATAATACAATTTTTCCTAAAACAGTCTGATCGGGCCAATTAAGATTGATTATTTTAGCATTTAAGGCAACATGTTTTGGCACAACTGCATCCGCCATATCAAAAATCTGTATTTATCAGTCGAATTTGTCTATGAAATGGTCATATAGGGCCAGTTTTAGTTGGGCGCATTTACGTTTAATGTAATTAAATCAATTTTATTTGGATTTATCTACTTTTATGGTAATAGGCCATTTTTTAAGATTTGTTTTAGAGAAACATATGGCATTTACTGTATCCGCCATGTTGAAAATGTATGTTTGTGTAAGAAAATGGCGATTAAGGTCAAATTTAGAGCAATTTTTTTCTAAAACAGTATAATTGGGCCAAAGTAGATTGAATATTTTATAATATAATGGAATATGGTTTGGCGCATAACTGTAGCCGCCATATTAAAAATCTATATTTATGAGCCGAATTTGACTATAAAATGGTTGTATAGGGCCAGTTTTAGCTAGGCGCATTTACGTTTATCATGACCAGACTGATTTCCCTTAAAGATAGCCATACTAAAAATCTATGGTTTTGATTACTGTTAAGAAAATGTCGAGCAGGGCCAATTTTATCTGAATTCATTCACATTTATGGTAATAGGCGATTTTTTTTCTTAAATCGGACCAGTTTGTATCCAATACCCTATAATTTAAGGGAACACAGTGACAACAACTGTGTCCGCCATCTTAGAAATTTATATTTGTCTAAAAAAATAGCGAATCGGGTCAATTTTAGTTGAAAGCATCTACGTTTATTGAAATTATAGTATAATTTTTCCTAAACCAGTCTAATCTGGCCAACTAAGATTGATTATTTTAGCATTTAAGGCAACATGGATTAGCACAACTGCATCCGTCATAACAAAAATCTGTATTTATCAGCCGAATTTGACTATGAAATGATTGTATAGGACCAGTTTCTGTTGGGCGCATTTACGTTTATCGTAAAAATAAATTTTATTTGAATTTATCTTCTTTTAGGCCATTTTTTTAAACTGAGAAACATCTGGCACATAATGCATCCGCCATGTTAAAAATATATATTTGTCTAAGAAAATGGCGATTAGGGTCAATTTTAGTTGAAAGCATCTACGTTTATTGAAATTTAGGGCCATATTAAAAATCTGTATTTATTAACCGAATTTGACTATGAAATGGTCGTATAGGACCAGTTTTAGTTTTCATCCAGTCTTGTTAAGAAAATGTCGTGTGGGGCCAATTTGAATTGAATAGGCCATTTTTTTCTTAATTCGGACCAGTTTGTATCCACTACCATAAAATTTAAGGGAACATATTGACAACTGCGTCCGCCATCTTAGAAATCTATATTTGTCTAAGAAAATAGCGAATCCGGTCAATTTTAATTGAAACCATCTACGTTTATTGAAATTATGGACCAATTTTTCATAAAGCGGTCTAATCGGGCCGATTTAGATTGATTATTTTAGCATTTAAGGTAACATATTTTGGCACTTAAGTGCATCCACCATTTTAAAAATCTGTATTTATGAGTCGAATTTGATTATGAAATGGTTGTATAGGGCCATATTTAGTTGGGCCCATTTAAGTTTATCGTGTTTAAACCAACTCTTCTTAAAAACAACCGTATTGAAAATCTATAGTGTTTATTCAGCTCTGTTAAGAAAATGTTGAGTAGGGCCAATTTTATTTGAATTCATCCACATTTATGGTAATAGGCCATTTTTTTCTTAAATTGGATCAGTTTGGAACCAATACCTCAAAATTGAAGGGAAAATATTGATAATATCTGCATCCGCCACGTTAGAAATCTATATTTGTCTGAGAAAGTCGCAAATAGGGTCAATCTCAGATGAAAGCATCTACATTTATTGAATTTATAGTCGGGCCAATTTAGATTAAACATTTTAGAATTTAAGGCAACATGTTATGGCACATAATTTCATCCGCCATGTTAAACTGTGTATTCGTGAGTCGAATTTGACTATGAATTAGTCATATAGGGCCAGTTTTAGTTGGGCGTATTTACGTGTATCATGACTAGACCGATTTTCCTTAAACATAACCATATTGAAAATCTATAGTTTTGATTCAGTTTTGTTAAGAAAATGTCAAGTAGGGCCAATTTTATTTGAATTCAGCTATAATTGTGGTAATAGGCCATGTTTTTCTTAAAACGGACGAGCTTGGAACCAATACCGCCCTGTTAAAAATTTGTGTTTGTACAAGAACAACATAGAGTTGATATCATCTACGTTTATTGAAATTATAGACCAATTGTTCCTAAAAGTCTAATCTAATTTTAGAATTTAAAGCAACATGTTTTGGCAGATAATTGCATTCGCCGTATAAAAAATCGGTAGCTGTGAGTCGAATTGGACTTTGAAATGGTTGTGTAGACCAATTTTCCTTAAAAACCAGGCTAATTTTGATTAAATATTTCAGAATTTAAGAGAACATAGTTTGGTACATAACCATCATGTACATCCTACATTTGTGTTTGCAAAAAATTACTAGGCTTCATTTTAGTTGAACATGAGTAGGAAGCGAGAATAGGATGTGACGTCATTAAAAGTGGGTGGGGGGGGGGGTAGAGTGGAGACCTGGGGTGGGGCTAGGAGTGGTGTTGAGGGTGGGGTCAGCGTCTTTTTGGAGTTTTTCAACCTTTGATGGAATTTTCAGCTCCTTGACGACATTTACCCCCTAATTAGGGCTCTTTTGGCTGTATTAACAGCCTTTTTAGCGGTACAGCCCATGCAGGGTAGGCAAATGCGCGCGCAGGGGGCCAGATGGAGAGGTTGCCACTAAGACTAGATATGGCCCTTATGGCTTTATTAAGGAGGGGTTTAGACAAGGCCACACCCATTCCTTTTTTCTGATTAGTAGTACGTGTATTAAGGCGGAGCTAAGACTAGGCCACACCCACCCTTTCACCTGATTGGTTGTGCGAGCGATCTCCCCTCTGCATTCTGAATGGTTCTTAGCCCCACTACTCAGCAGCTGTGCTCTGATTGCAGGACTAAGTCTCTGAATTCTGATTGATTATGGCGTTATTAGTTATTTTAATTATGAACCGTAATTAAATTCTCATAACCCTTTTAATTATGAGTCATAATCAAGACCCTCGGCCATTTTGTTTTGGCGAGAAATTTGGATTTGTATTCTAACAGGGGGGAGGGGCGTAATGCTAACTTGTAAGGCAGGTGTAGAGCTGCGCAACATACTCTCGGGGTTTTGGTGCTTCGCCCCTTGACCAAAAATTTGAATTTCTTTGTGGCGCCATCTATGTTTTAAAGGTACATACAGGAACCTGTAATGGTTATGGCGGTAAATTTGAATTTGTATTCTAATAAGGCGGAAAATCTGTAAATTTGTATTTAAGTCTGCATTCTGCTTGGTCATGGCGGGGAATTTGAAATTTTATTCTAATAAGGAGCGCTAATTCTAACTTGTAAGACATGTATAGGTCTTCGGAACTTGTTTTTGGTCTTAGCCCCCTTGTCGTGGCCCCCTTGTCCAAAAATTTGAATTTGTTTGTGATCTACTTGTCTGTAGACTAATTAATGTTTTCTGTAGAAGTAGCTCAACCTAGCGGTATATTTTAAAACTACCTACAGATCACTGTAATGGTTATGGGGGAAATTTGAAATAAGAGACCCTAGTTCTAACTTGTGAGGTCGGTATAATACGTCTACACCAGCTTTAGGGGCTTAGTCCACTGTTACGCACCACTTATTATGGTTTGAATTATGAGTCATAATTAAATTTATAAATAAAGTTAAATGGTTTTAATCATCTATTATAAGTTCTACTATTTTGAGATTACCAAAGCAATCAGCCTCGATCAAACCAATTAAGCAAATCAATCTCAAACAGATCACTCTCGATCAAATCAAACTATCAGATGAAACACAATGAATCAAAGTAGTTAACCAAATCAGTCAAATCAATGAACCTCAATCAAATCAAACAAGAAGCTAAGATAACGATTCTTCATAACCTTAAGGTAACGATTCTTCCACTGTAGATACCTATCTCCTATGCGCGACCCCTTACTTTGTAGATAAGGCTAACCTACACTCAGAGTGGGAAAACAGTCCACCATCAACAAATCAATCTCAATCAATTCAATTTCAATCAATCAAATCATAACTTACAGCTTCAAAAAATCACCTTACATTTCAAAAATACTGGTTTGACTTAACTTACAGTCTGCTAAAACCAATCACAATTCAAAAATACATGAGATAGCCTTCGGCATTACTGTCAATATACGAGCGTTGTATTAGCTTGTAACACTGTTGACGGTTTTTGCATACAGTGTAAGGTAAAAATACGATTTACAGTTAAATTAGTTAAAACGCCCATATAATAACAAATATATAACCAAACTCGGAATCAAGCCACTGTATTATTTTACATACAAGCGATGTCTTGTCGGAAATACCTCTGACAAAAGGACCCTAGATTTATAAACAAGGTTGAACTTATCATTATCATTAGACAGTCATAATAATAATATCACGCAAATTCGGTAATACCTTTGGTAAAAAGGGCCCTAGATTTATAAACAATCTTGAACGCACTATTTCGTTTTGAAAACTTTCATTTACAATTTTGATAATACACCAACGTGTTGAAACTAACATCGATTTCATTTCGTAAGGTAGCTATAGGACGCTGTTTTATTTTAGCCAAGCTCAGCATTATCATTAGACAACCATATTAACAATAATATTCCACAAATTAACGTGTACACTATTGTCGAGTTTTGCATGCAGTGATAAAAATACGTTTTACAGTTAAATCGGTAAAAATAGCTATACAACTGCAAATATAACCAAACTTGAAATCAGACCTCTAGCAATTAAATAAAGTAAATAAAATAAGGGTTAAGAGTTAAAGTGAAAAATGAGCACTTACCAGGGTTGTAGGCCATAGACGTATTGGACGAATCCATTGATAGAGTAAACAGCTGCTTCCAATCACAACACATTTCACTTTAGGCGCCTTGCTTGTAACTGAATAATATAAAGTACTTAGAACCTTCCAGCGATTATTAACATAAAATAATTATTTTTTAATTTCACCAGTTATGTAGCCACAATAACAACCTTTCACTATTCAAGTACATCTAAAATCCTAATTAGCTAATTACGCATAAGTTGGACTGCCCATGAAAATGAAAAAATCATATTCACGTTCTTTGCGCGTGTGATTACACTTATTTTTAAAAGCAGACTTGTTTGTGACGTCATCTAATGGTGTCTTTTTAAACTAGCGCATGTTTTCTGTAAAGGAAGTTGATCGTGGCTCTACCTAGTGGTGTATTTTTAAAGCAGATTTGCGACGCCGTCTAGTGATGTATTTTTAAACTAGCGAATGTTTTCTTTAATAGAAGTTGATCGTGCTCTTCTCTCCAGCGTCTCTCGTCTCCCTCGCCTCTTTCGCTTCCCTCGTTTTTCTCTCTTCTCCCTCTTTTCTCACGTCTCTCTCGTATCTCCCGTCTCTCTCTCGCCTCTCACGCTCCTGAGCTCTTTCTCGCGTCCACCACGACTCGCGCTCTCTCTCTTTCTCTCTTGTTGAGGAGAGATCGCAGCCCTGGTTTCTGATTGGTAGGGTGTACTCCCAGATCTCGCGTACTGGTGGGAGAGCCTAAGAATAGATCATATTTTTGTTTTTGTGACCAACCTCGCAGACAATGTTAATTATGAGTCGTAATTAAAAGTAGTAGTGTAATCAGATTGACTGGTTTTGTTTTTTTGGCGGCACCTAGTGGTATATTTTTGAAAACTAGTGAAATGTTGGACTGAAGCTAGTTCTAGCAGAACACCTTGTTATTATCAGCAATAAAATGATAAAAGGGTTTTCAGTTTGTGACGCCGTCTAGTACTGTAGTTTTAAACTCACGAATGTTTTCTGTAATAGAAAATGCTTGTGACTCTCACGAGCAATGCTCCGCCTAACATTTTACATTGTACGTGTATTAACCTAACCTAATACGCTCGTATAGACCCAACTTAAAAACTGTGCGTTTATTACTATAACCTAACATTTACGTGTTTTGATGTAACCTAAAAACGAGAAAAACAGGAGAGACGAGAGATTCATGAGATATGAGAGAAGTCCGAGAAACGGTGGAGATGAGGGAGTCGTGGTGGACGGGAGAGAGAAAGCTGCGAAGCGTGAGAGGCGAGAGGGGAGAGAGAGAGAGACGGGAGATACGAGAGAGACGTGAGAAACGAGGGAGAAGAGAGAGAAGTGAGGGAAACAAGGTAACAAGAAAACAAGGAACTTCTATTACAGAAAATATTCCCTAGTTTAAAAATACATCACTAGACGGAGTAGCAAATCTGCTTTAAAAATACACTACTAGGTAGAGCCACGATCAACTTCCATTACAGAAAACGCGGTAGTTTAAAATACACCACTACATGACGCCAAACAAACAAGTCTGCTATTAAAAATAAGTGCAATCACACGCTCAAAGAACGTGAACATCATATTTCCATTTTCATGGGCAGTACAGCTTTCGCGTAATTAGCTAATTAGAGTTTTACATGTACTTGAATAGTGAAAGGTTGTTGTTGTAGTTACATAACTGGTGAATTCAGAAAATAATTACTTTATGTTAATGATGGCTGGAAGGCTCTAAGTACTTTATATTATTCAATTATAAACATGGCGCCTAAAGTTATTTAATTGCTAGAGGCCTGATTTCAAGTTTGGTTATATTATCTATTGTATAGCCATTTTTACCGATTTAACTGTAAAACGTATTTTTATCACTGCATGCAAAACTCAACAATAGTGTACAGGTTAATTTGTTGGGATATTACTGTTAATATGGTTGTCTAATGATAATGATGAGCGTGGCTAAAATAAAACAGTGTCCTATAGCTACGGTACGAAATGAAATCGATGTTAGCTTCAAAACGTTTGTGTATTATCAAAATTTTAAATGAAAGTCAGTTTGTTTATTTACCACGGGGTATTTGTCCGTTTTCAAAACGAAATAGTGCGTTCAAGATTGTTTATAAATGTAGTGCCCCTTTTGCCAGGGGTGTTTCCGAATTTGCGTGATATTATTATTATTATGCCTGTCTAATGATAATGATACGCGTTGTGTGAAATAAAACGCAGAGCCCTGTAGTTGCCTTACGAAGCGAAATTGGTATTTGACCCCGGGGCGTTTGTCCATTTTCAAAAACGAAATAGTGCATTCAAGGCTGCTTATAAATTCCAGGCCTTTTTGTCAGAGGTATTTACGAATTTGAGTGATATTATTATAGTCTAAAGATAATGATAAGGGTTGGGTAAAATTAATCACAGATTCCTATAGTTACCTTACAAAATGAAATCGGTGTTCAACATTGTTTATAAATCTAGGGCCCTTTTGCCAGAGGTATTTCCGACAACTCGTCGCTTCTGTGTAAAATAATATAGTGACCTGAATCCGACTTTGGTTATATTCTTGTTATTGTATAGGCATTTTCACTAATTTAACTGTAAATCGTATTTTTAAAACTGTATGAAAAAACCTGCAACAGTGTTACAAGCTAATTCGACGCTTGTGTATTGATAGTAATAACGAAGGCTATCTCATGTATTTTTGAATTGTGGTTGGTTTTACCAGGCTGCAAGTTAAGTCAAACCAGTATTTTTTAATTGTAAGCTGATTTTTGCAAGATGTAAGCTATGATTTGATTGATTGAGATTGAATTGATTGAGATTGATTGCTGATGGTCGACTGTTTTCCCACGCCGGTGCTCTCACGTTGAGGGAGAGTACCAGCTCTCAGTGTCGGTTAGACGTATCTACAAAGTAAGTGGTCGCTCATAGGAGCTAGGTATATACAGTGGGAGAATCATTACCTGAAGGTTATGAAGAATTGTTATATCAACTTCTTGTTTGATTTGATTGAGGTTGATTGATTTGGTTAATTACTTTGATTGATTGTATTGCATGTGATAGTTCGATTTGATCGAGAGTGATTTGTTTGAAATTGATTTGATTAATTGATTTCTTTGTTTGATTTGATCGAGGCTGATTGCTCTGATAATCTCAAAATAGTAACTTATAATAAATTATTAACACCATTTAGTTTTTTTATCTATAAATTTAATTATGACTCATAATTAAAAACACAATAAGTGGTGTGTAACAGTGGATTAAGCCCCGAAAGCTGGTGTAAACGTACTGTACCGGCTTCTTATTTCAAATTTGCCCCATAACCATTACAGTGATATGTATGTAATTTTAAAATATACCGCTAGGTTGAACCACTTTTACAGAAAACATTCATTAGTCTATACACAAGTAGATGGCGTGACAAACAAATTCAATTGTTTGGACAAGGGAGCTAAGACTAAAAGCAAGTTCCGAAGACCTATACATGTCTTACAATTAGGGCCCCTTATTAGAATACAATTTCCCCGCAGACACGCAGACACGCGAACACACACAGACACACAGACACACAGTCACACAGACACACAGACACACAGACACACAGACACACAGACACACAGACACACATACACACAGGCACACAGACACACAGACACACAGACACACAGACACACAGACACACAGACACACAGACACACAGACACGCAGACACACAAACACACAGACACACAGACACACAGTCACACAGACGCACAAGCGCACAGACACAAACACATAGGCACACAGGCACAGTCACACAGGCACAGTCACACAGACACACAGACGCACAGACACACAAACACACAGGCACATAGGTGCACAGACACAGACACACAGACGCACAGACACACAAACACACTGGCACACAGACGCACAAGCGCACAGATGCATAGACACACAAACACACATGCACACAGGCATGCAGACACACAGGCACACCGACACACAGTCACACAGACACAGACGCACAGACGCACAGATGCACAGACACACAAACACAGTCACACAGACGCACAGACACACAAACACACAGCCACACAGGTACACAGACACACAGACACAGACGCACAGACGCACAGACACACACACAAACACACTGGCACACAGACACACAGACGCACAAGCGCACAGATGCATAGACACACAAACACACATGCACACAGGCATGCAGACACACAGGCACACCGACACACAGTCACACAGACACAGACGCACAGACGCACAGATGCACAGACACACAAACACACAGACACACAGACACACAGACACACATACACACAGGCACACAGACACACAGACACACAAACACACAGGCACACAGACACACAGACACACAGATACACAGACACACAGACACACAGACACACAGTCACACAGACGCACAAGCGCACAGACACAAACACACAGGCACATAGGCACACAGGCACAGTCACACAGGCACGCAGACACGCAGAGACAGACACACAGACACGCAGACACACAGACACGCAGACAGACAGGCACACAGACACACAGACACACAGTCACAGTCACACAGTCATAGACACACAGACGCACATATGCACAGACACACAAACACACTGGCACACAGACACACAGACGCACAGTTACACAGACGCACAAACACACATGCACACAGGCATGCAGACACACAGACACACAGTCACACAGACGCACAGACACACAAACACACAGGCACACAGACACAGAGACACACAGACGCACAGGCACACAAACACGTAGACACGCAGAGACACAGACACACAGACACGAAGACACGCAGACAGACAGACACACAGACACTCAGACTTACGGACACTCGGGCACGCGGGCACACGGACACACGGACACAGACTCATAGACACAGACACACAGACACACAGACACACAGACACACAGACACACAGACACGCAGACACACAGACACACAGACGCACAGACACACAGACACACAGACACGCAGACACACTGACACGCAGACCCGCAGACACGCAGACACACCGACACACAGTCATACAGACGCACAGGCGCACAGATGCACAGACACACAAACACACATGCACACACGTATGCAGACACACAGTCACACAGGCACACAGACACACAGTCACACAGACACACACACACACACGCACAGACGCAAAGATGCACAGACACAAACACACAGACACACAGGCACACAGACACACAGACACACAGACACACAGACACGCAGACGCACAGACACATAGACGCACAGGCACACAGACACGCAGAGACACAGGCACACAGACACGCAGACACACATACACACAGACACTCAGACAGACAGGCACACAGACTCACGGACACTCGGGCACGCGGGCACACGGACACACGGACACAGACTCATAGACACACAGACACGCAGACACACTGACACGCAGACCCGCAGACACGCAGACACAGACACACAGACACACAGACACGCAGACACACAGACGCACAGGCACACAGACACACAGACACACACAGACACACACGCACGCACGCACCCACCCACCCACACACACACACACCACACGCATACGCACACACACACACGCACGCACGCACGCACGCACACACATGTCCAAGCAGAATGCAGACTTAAATACAAATTCAGATTTTCCGTTAAGGGGCCAGGACAAGTATACGAGGCCCCGAGAGAAAGTTGCGCAGCCTTACAACTGTCTTACAAGTTAGCAATAGGGCCCTCTTATTAGAATACAAATTCAAATTTCCCGCCATAACCATTACAGATTCCTGCATATATAAAAATATAGATGGCGCCACAAAGAAATTCAAATTTTTCGTCAAGGGGCGAAGCACCGAAGCCCCGAGAGCAAGTTACGCAGCTCTACACCTGTCTTACAAGTTAGCATTAGAATAGAAACCCAAATTTCCCGCCAAAACAAAATGGCCGACGGTTTTGATTATGATTCTAATTAAAAAGGTTATGATGCTACAATCTAATTATAAGAAAATTGCCGAGGGTCTTGATTATGACTATGATGATACAATTTAATTACGGTTCATAATTAAAATAACTGTGGGTTTGATTATTACTCATTATTGAAAACAAAATGTCCACGGACTTTAATTGGCTCATAATTAAAATAGTTGGATTTTGACCCAACCCTCTCCTTCGCCCCACATAACACCCGCGACCCAGCAATTTAGTTGTGACTCATAATTAAAAGCAATGTCCCCTTATTAGAATACAAATTCAAATTTCCCGCCATAACCAATCAGAATGTAGAGACTTAGTCCAGCAATCAGAGCACAGCTGCTGAGTAGTAGGGCTAAGGACCAATCAGAAGCCAGAGGGGTGATCGCTCACACAACCAATTAGGTGAAAGGGTGGGTGTGGCCTAGTCTTAGCACTGCCTTCGTACAACGAATCAGGTAAAATGAATGGGTGTGGCCCAGTCTTAAGCCCTCCTTAATGAAGCCGTAAGGGCTTTATTTACTCTTAGTGGAAACCTCCCCACCCGGCCCCCTGTGCGCGCATTTGCCTACCCTCCAGGGGCTGAACTGCTCTTACGGCTCTTAATACAGACAAAAAGACTCTAATTAGGGGTGGAAATGTCGTCAAGGGGTTGAAAATTCCATCAAGGGTTGAACAACGCCACCGAATAAAAGCCGACTCCACCCTCAACCCCACCCCAGATCCCCACTCTACCCCTCACCACTTAATTAATTATGACGTCACATCCTATTCAGGCCTCCTTCTACTAACATGTCTAAGTTTATGGCAATGACATACCCACAATTCTTAAAAGCAGTCCAATACGACCATTTTTGATTAAATTGAAATATAAGGGAACATATTTGGCGAATAGTTGCATACACCGTATTCAAAATCTATATCTCTGAGTCCAATTTCTCTAAAAAAGTCGAATATGGCCAATTGTAGTTGAAACCGTTTACGTTTATGAATATTATCGACCAATTTTTTGTAAAAACAGTAATCGGTCCCATTTTGATTGCATATTTCACTTTTTAAAGGATATTGTTGTGACATTCCCCATATTAAATATCTAGTCGAATTTATTTAAAAAAAGGTTGAATAGGGCCAATTTCAGTTGAAAATCCGCTATTTTTCAAATTGAGTTTTTCGTGGTAAAAGAACGATTTATATGCTGATTAAACATTTTAATCTACCCATTCACAGATAAATAAATTTTGGAACACAAATCGCCATTTTGATAGCGTTTTAAAAATCAATCCAAGAAAGGAGTTCGAATAGGGATAATCTTGTAATAGTTTACACAATTTATACGTTTTATCAGCAATTACAGCTATCGTCTTCAGTTAGATATGAAACGTTAATTAATACCATACGACAAAAGCGAAAAGAATAATCCTGTTCTGATAATCTTGTGTATGTAAATGCCAACTATTTAATGTTATTTCATTGTATTTCGTCAAAATAGTGAAGAAACGCAATTTTTTTACATCAATTAAATTAAATGTATTAATTCTGTTTTAAAGTATCATAACACAATTGCACTGTTTTTAAGTAGTAAAATGTGTTGGATTAAATAGTATATCCACCCTTACCCTTCTCCGTTAGAGAGTGGACTGAGTTCTATCTTTTCAGGCTTTATGATATATACGATTACGAACTGCAATTTTTTTACAATTTTTTATACAGAAAAGCGAGAGGCCGTTAATGACATTGTAATGAGCAAACACCCGTGCACTTAGCGACAAAAATGTTGAAGTGCACCGCTGTTGTTTAGGAAATAATACGGATGAACTCTTACAAAGAGTATGTTGATTATTACTTTCTCCCCTTCGGTCTGTAGTCTCCGTCTGAGTATGTCTGGATAATGAGAGTTGTAAATAATTAAACTGAGAACTTGTAATCTTAATTTAGATTGTAATCTAGTATCTTGAGGTTTCTGTTCTGTTAGACGTATGTTTTATGTAATGTGGTGTAAATTGCACAAACGAAACGTGCATTAATCTTTCGCCTCTTTTTGTTATAGGTTGAAACAATACGAGTAGTTCTAAAAAAAGAACTCGATCTTCCAATTATTGAAATGTCAGACGCATCAGCAAAATTAGATGGGGGTGACGTACTTTTTACAGGTAAGTGGGGAACGGGCGTGAACTTATTCAAATATTAATTCTTACTGTTATCAGGAAAGGAATTTTTTGTCGGAATCTCGGATTGGACGAATGAGGCAGGTGCTAGAGCCGTTGCTGCTTCTTTTCCTGAATTTCCCTGTACTCCTATTAAAGTATTGATAACATTGTGATTTGATTATTTAACCCGTCGTATGTTTGTAGGTATCAAATAAGAAGCATTTGAAATCACTTATAACGATTGGTGGACCAGATTTACTATGTGTCGGTTCGAGTAAGGAAGCTCAAGATGTTTTAAAAAGAATGGAGAGAGAGGCGACTTTTGCTTATCAAACTTTAACGTTACCTGAAGACGAAGCTGCCAATGTTTTATTTTTAAATGGAACTTTAATTCATAAAAGTTTAGAGGAAATACCTGAATCGTATAAGGTATATATATTAAAAGTTTTAAAACTGAGAAGTAACAAAATGATTAATATTTTCTGACCCAAGTCGTAAGAATGAGAGTTACAAGTTCATAACGTCAAATAGGTAACTTGTTCTAGTGGCGCCCTCTATCGGTTTAATTAACAGTTTGTCGGAATGAAATTGAACGAATGGCATCATTTCTACACTTGTAATACCCAATTTTAATGTTCTACACTAACATTTTATTAAAAAAGAAAATTTTCGAGTCTCTAGATTTGAACCACATTTTTCGATCAAAACCTTAACTTGATAAAAACTTAGAATATTACACTTTTTCGATTAAAAATCACGAAAATTCGCATGATTCCATAAAATTAGTATATCTAAGTAGAAAAATGTACCTTTCTCTGCCATTTTTTTAATCGGTTTTTAATGATTTCTTGGGATTCTCCAATTTCGTTTACCTACATTCTGTCTTCACTAATAACAAGAGTTTTCCCGAATGTCAGAGGTCACCTAAGTAACATTCCGAGGTCGCTTATGACTTCCAAGATCAACGCCCAAAGTTTTCCAAAAATATATTAAAAATACACACATTTAAATATTCAAGGATTTCGCAATATTTACAAATTTATTCCACCAATTATTTTAGAGCAAAACACCAACATTACTGGGTATATTAATGTTAACGCGCGTATATAATTAGGCCTTAGCACAAATTCAAGGTCAAGTAAGAAGCGTGGATTTTACCGCCTTTTTCTCTTTTTACTGTCCCTAGACTTTGTTGAGCATATATTGCTTAGTTACAGTTTTTTTTTACATTTTAATATGAACAATAGTGAAAGTCAACAATGTTTAAGTTAGGGTTCTAAGAGTCATCAGATCTCTGAAACCTATAGAGTAGTCTTCAGATACTATTTGGACTCTCATTAGAGCTCCGTTTGAATATGGTAAGAGTCTTTAGCGTAATTGGTCCTTTAAAGCCTATAAATTAGGAGAGTAGCGAGGTCCATTACATAGGCAAACTTATATGGTATGATTAACTTAGTTACTACAGACCTAGCTTCCCTCGCTTTGTGAGCTACTGGATGACATTGCATATGTGTGTAATTATTATTGTTTTACGACCTTTGAATTGTAAACGTTTTTCTTTAACAATGCATTAGGCAAAGAAGGCCAAGCTTACAGGAGCCTGTAATAGCGCAAGAATGATAGTTGTGTAGAGGACTATCAATTAGTTTTGCAAATCCCGAAGTTCTAAGCTAAGATAAACATGTATTTAAATGGTCGCCATAGCAGCAAGCTTCGCTCCACCCGTCCGGGAGGTCACTTTGACAATATTTCATCTCCAAATACCAGAAATTCAAAATAGATTCGGCTGTATGCAGGCATTTAAGCAATATGTAACTTATGTATTATGGCTAATGCAGAACAAATGAAACATAAATAGATTTGCAAGTTCAAGTGCAGTAAAGTCTGCAATAAAGGCTAGTCAGCTAATGTTTAATGTTTAAACAGAATGCAAAGCATCACAAGTTGTTTATGTCACAAATGAAATCAATAAAATAACTTGTTCGTAAAAAGTTTAAATCGGTATAAAGGATTATATAAATTAATATTCACATTTTATACAGCATCTATCTATCCTGAGATAAATATATTCTTTAATTGTGCATAACAAATCACGAAACCTAAAATCTTTATTGAAAATTGCATTGTAAACAGTATTAATCATTAAACCAGATCGATATCGTTGATCGTATTCAAAAGAGAGGGATTAGGCTTATAAATGATCCGTCCTTAACTTCTCACTTCAGTCCCTTGAGCTTAGAAGGATGGTTTCAGTTCTTTCTTTGTATTATCGTTATTACAACGGCTATTGTACTGCTGAATTACATTCTTTGATACCATCTCGGGCTATCTTTGCGAGAAACACTCGGTTCGCTCATTCACATCATCAGTATGCAGTACGAATCTCCACTTGTCGTACCAAACGGGTGCAATCCACATTTTTCTACACGGCTTCTAAACTCTGGAATGATCTCCCTAGTTCCTGCTTTCCTCTCACTTATGATATGAGAAAATTTAAGGTAGCTGTTCATAAGCATCTATTGGCAATTCATTATCCCTCTATCCATCCTTCTAAGTGTTCCCATGTGCTTTAGCACGATAGGCCAAGGTTAGCCTGTTCAGGTCCACAATCATAAAAAAACATATTACATTATATATTTGCAAAAAGGTTTAGTAGATTTAGTTCAAATAAACATTTTTTACAAAATTAAAGAAAATACACACATTTAAATATTCATAAATTTTGCAATATATACACACGCATTACACCAATTTTTCTAGAGAAAAACACAAAACATTACTGAGTATATTAATGTTAAAAAATGTATAATTAGGTTTTCCTTAGCGTAAGTTCAAGGTCAGTAAGAATTATAGATTTTACCAAATTCTTAGCCTTCTTTGGGCATATTTACAGTTTTTATATTTTAATAATATAAAGACCAGTAAATGTCAACATTCGCAACGGTAGCTTGAAGAACAGTTCGTGACACGATCAGGTATTATGTTTTTAAAATCAGAAAGCGTGGAATTTTAGTTTTTCGCGTTTGAATTAGGGTTCTGTCTTCAGGTATCTGGAATCTATAAAGTAGTTCTTAAAATCTAGCCTTGAGATACTATTTGGACCCTTAATAGTGAGAGTCTTTAGTGTATTTAGTCCTTGCACCCTTGCAAGTTTATACAGTAGAAGGATAGCGAAGGTCCAGTACCTAAACAGATATGGTTCTGATATAAGTAGCATTAGCATAGCTGCTGTAGACCTCGCTTTCCGTGAGGTCACTTCGGCAATATTTCATTTCTAACTAGTCAAAATATCAGAAATTTAAAACAGAGTATGGTTTACAAATTAAGGCACTTTAGTAATACGTAATTGATGTATTATGGCCACTGCAGACCTCGTTTGAACATAATCGAGTAAAATATGCAATCAAATTTGCAGTTCAAATATAGTAAATTCTGCAACAGAGGCTAGGCTGCTAACAGACGCCTATTTGTGTAATAATGTTTTAAAAGTATTAAATCATACTTTTCGTATATTTCGTTGTATTAAACAAAGTAATGCACAGTGTAGCGTCCCTCAGGTACCCTATCTTGAAAAGCGTAATTTGAACTTATTTGCAATAATGCAAATTCAAGAACAAAACAATCGCTAAGTGATTTATCTTGACTTGACTGACAATAATGTCACTATTAATCAACTTAATTACCTGCTTACCTTGACTTTCCGGGTGATAATTAAAACATTAGAATTTATTTATGTCTGATGTTTAATTACTCGCAAACCTCAAATCTGATTAAACGAAGTGGCCGTCTAGCGGTAGGTACGTTGTGCTATCTAAATTAGATAGGCTGGATGAGGTAAGTGTTTCATCATGAGGGGCAGGTAAAAAAAATGAAACTACTCAAATTAAAACCAACCAACGTTGCACAGCGGTGGTTCAGCCCGTTAATATGCTCTTGTGGGAAAGAACCACCAATAAAACCCACTTTATTGGTAATTCCACAAATACATTAATAAATCAAATAACAAAAAAAAACAATGAAAGGATTAAATATATAACAAAACACCATTAAATCAGGTTCAAGTGCGTACAAAATTATAGCATTAAGAGAAAATGAATAAAAAGCAGTTTAGTTACACAGAAACAATAATAAAAAAATACATGTAGTCACACGCACAATTGGGTCATAAAGAATCAAAATAAAAATGGTAACACCAAACATGTGGCCCTTTAAAAACCAATCATGTCGGCCTTTAAGTAAATAAGCACATAAAACAATAAAGCAAATTACGGTACATAAGCACAGAATACTTAAATCAAATTACAATAAAGCAGATACAAACAGAAATCAGCTCGCTGGCAAATAATTCTACTTAAACAAACTGACAAAAAAAGAACTCATTAAAACAAAGCCTTACAAGGTTAAGTTATAAATAGATCACTAACATCGTGACCGATATATAAGTATGAGTTTGTTAGAAAAATACAGTGCTCCTCTCTCAGGTTACACATTCATCTATACAACAAATAAAAACAATGGAGATAAAAATGTGAGGTGTTTAATGGTTTGGCCTGGGAGTGTGTACCTACTGGCAATTGGCTTTTACAATTAATAACCAGCGGTATCATATACCCATTTACCAGCCACCTCTACACAAATATAAATATAAACAACAACCAGCAATGCTAATTCGCACAAATACCAGAGTGAGAGGGCCCTGTACTGTCTTTTTATTTTAGCAGATTTCAGCTTAATGAGTCCGCGTACGAATAAGATACCTTTCCAAGGCAATGTTTGATTATTTTAACCCTAGGATGTATAACATATTGCAGTAAATTGTACATAATAGTTATAATAAAGTTATTTATTGAACTATATGTTTACAAAAATATAAAATAAACGAAAAAATCTTAAATGTACGAAAAAATTAGTTTTGTTGGTAACAGTTGGTGCGTGCATACTCTAACACTGTGTTCATTACAAATGTTCTTTTTCATTTGTCATAAATTAATTTGCTTTTACGGTCAATACTGGCTGGACATAATGAACATCTTTTTCTCTTGAACTCAGTTACTTGTTGAACACGCGATGGACCAGAAATGTCGATAAAATGCTTCATTGCTTCTAAAACACTTTTTCGTAGTTTGGGATTTGTAGACCTATGCATATGTGGCAACACCAGGTCCTTGGCCAAATCTTTCAGAAATAATCTCCGTTTGTGAGTCATCCCTTGGTTGTAGTTGGGATGTTCTTTGGAAAAAACTATATATGCGTTGAGAGCTGATGTATCGACGATGTTGAAAAAAAATGCTAATGGGCAACGTTTAGTTTGCCTCTTGCAAGTATATGGTGTTACCATCTGATCCATGACATCTACTCCACCTTTTGTTTGATTATAATATAAAATTATCCCTTGTTTCTTATTGCATCTGTCGATGACAGAGTTATCGTGATGCATGCTACCTAGTAAAACTACACATTTATTTTCCTTAGGCACGTAACTTACCATAGTAACATTGTTTCTAAAACAAAACTTCGAAGAACATACTGGACGATCTCTAGACGATCTAGGCCAACAACAGTTATGTCCTTATCCAGCAGATATATAGCTAGTGAAACGCTTGTAAAGAAATTAGCTATCGTAAGGTTTAGCCCGGAATTATGAATACTACTCACTAATGTTTGAACAACTTCAAGGCCTAAATTCTTATGCGGTGGTTCAACAGGTTGTCGTCCCACATAAATCATACCGTCGATAGCACGTCCTGAGCTGGATTCACCCAATCAAAATACCACCGTATTTGGCAGGTTTGCTGGGCATATATTGTATAAATTTGCATCGACCTCATAACCAACAAGTTGCTCATCGATCGTTTTGATCAAGAATAATACACGCCTGACACTGTTCAATGAAAAGATGCTAGATATAAGATATCATCGCTAATTTCTCAGTTTCTAGACGTATCTTGCGAGTTCTCTTATCATCAAACCTTACATATCTCCTTATTTCTTCAAATGTAGAAACTGTCATAGTTGCTCGATATAAGGGATTGGCAAATTCTTGGGAAAATAGTTCCCGCACAGGTACGTCCCAACTTCGTTCTACTCCTGCTTGAATAAGTAAGCCGAGAAAAGCACGAAGTTCTTGTTAATCAACATTTCTCCAATCCTTCGATTTGTTACGACACGCCTTCTACATTCGTACAATTTACTATTTCTTGTAAAATTTGATCAGTCATAAACAGCTGAAACGCTTCTTTTGGTGTAGAACACATGTGCTTTCTTACCAAGCCAGGAGATCGACGGATAATATTGTGTTTTTCTATTTTGCTTGCTGCTGGTTGATCTATATTCCATTCTAAACCACTTGGAGCAATATAACAATTAGATGATTGAGAAACTGCCGAATTGTCAGCTGTAGATGTGCTAAGAGGAATGTTCAACTCATCACCACCAGAATCATCACTAGTGCTTGAATAATTATCAACATCTTCTCTAAAATCTTCGTCAACGTTTATACTATCTTCTGATTCAACTTCGCTTTCACCGGATGGCTCCTCATTTGGTTCATTGGCCCATGCTAAAGCAGTTTCTTCAAATTTATCATCACCAACTCTAACACTGTCTTTGTTTACGCGACGCCATTCTAAGTGTAACATAATCGCTCATCTGAGAGCAACTAAATGCATCTGTTGGGAATTGTGGTTATATATCATTCTAATTATGCAAGCCGCAACCTGAAAATACAGGTTTATACAAAGCTACTAACACGTATACAAGTTCAGACGTATCGGGAGAAACTATTTTTACGGCAAACAAGCAGATACCGGTTTAAAAGCAGAATGGGCTTCAGGGGCCCGTGTTGTGCAAAGGTAAAAAAATTTTTTTTTCGAAATATCTGTTTCACATTTAAGTCTGTTGGTATAAAAATGTATTAATACGAGGGGGAATCAAATATAAACGGTAATTTTGTAAAATAAATTTATTGATCAATGGTATACATAAACTAAACATTTAACATTTTTCAATGTAGTCACCTCCGAGCTCTACACACTTTTGCCACCGATTTGGAAGCTTGAATATTCCTTCTTCATAAAAAGTTTGAGGGCGCACATACTCCTCTACTTCTTCATTGCTTTCAAATCGTTTGCCTCCAAGTGATTCTTTCAAGGGCGCAAACAAAAATAATCACAGGGTGACAAGTTAGGGCTATAAGGAGGGTGCTCAAGGGTTTCCCAGCGCATTTCTTCCAATGTATCCCTTGTCAAAGCTGCGATATGTGGCCTGGCGTTGTCGTGAAGGATGATGACGTCTCGAATGGGCATACCCCATCGTTTGCTTCGATACGCGATTTTTGTCGACTGTAACAACTCAGAATAGTAAGCCGCAGTGATAATGGAGTGAACACTCCCATAGCTAATACCCACTTATGATGAGATTACTTCAATAGTTAACCGGCGATCACCTTCAATAAGCTCTCGAACAGCACGGATGTTGTCATTTGTGAGACTTGTTCGTGGGCGCCGATCGTGACTTTCATTTTCGACACGTTCTCGCCCATCCCTGAATTCTCTGACCCACGTATACACTCGATTCTGAGACAGTGTAGCATCCCCAAACTGTGCCTTCAAACGAGTGAAAATTTCCGAGGGTTTAACGCCTTCATTGGTTAAAAACTTTATGATGATGCGTTGTGCAACAGACGAAGGTACCTCGCGCTCAGTCATGCTGTACTGCGGACAGCACCGAGCGCAGCTGCTACCCCAACCGGTTTCCCCCCTTCTCATAAACCAAACAACACTCGAGCATCGAATCCTCTAGATCGGAATTACGTGCTAAGCGAAATTGGAAAATTACCGTTTATATTTGATTCCCCCTCGTATATAAACCTACAAAGCATTCCTAAAAGTCCCTGAGTAAATGAATTTCAGAGTTATAAGACAACAACGTCATCAACGAGCCTGCCAGGGTTAATACGTTACATAGGATGGTAAAATGAGTCGCTGCTAGCTTTGAGTTATATAAAAATACATACTTACACTAGAATAAACATTCCCTTAATTGATCACAGATACAAAGCGTTAACATACGTGGTTTAACCCCGAAAGAAAAGACAACTTAGTGTTCGCGAATTCAAAAGAAAAATGTACACGCAAGAATTATTTTAAAGACAAACTGTTTATGATGAAGGTATTTAATTTACCCAAAAATCGATCTGTCTCGATTGACACTAACTGTAACTCCTCTTCCCCCAATAACCCAACCAACTTCACTCCCGCAATCAACCCCCATCTTTCAAAAGTAATATAAAAATAAGAAACATTACTTTCCGTTGGAACAGTTTCATACTAATTATTGTACAACATCTTAATTTTAAAAATATGCATTCATCCGTAACAACACTACATTTCTCTCTCGAAGTTTCAAGTAACAAACAAAGATATCTTTTGATCGCGGCCCGTTCAGCCGTAATTAATCATTAGGTCAATGACATTTTTACATCAAGAGCGTGCATAAGAAATTACGATTATTGGTTACGCCCCTTCAGTAAAGCATTTTTAAGCGTGTATCTGCTACTCACCCCCCAACATGTGTTTTACAACCCTAGACAAATATCAGTTACAACTTCCTTACATAAAAATATACAAATAAAATATTTTAAAACATTAGCAAATTACGACGTATTATCAAGATATTAAAAATCCACTAATTATCTTTTCTGTCGTGGTAACAATGGCGATTTGACAAACGTTTATTACCATAATAAAATTTTCGCGGTCCGTTACCTACAATACCAAGCGTGGCAAGGTCTGCAACAGAGCAATAGTCCATTATTGTATTGAAGTGTTAGAATTCAAAGTCAAAGGTTTTGTAAAAATATTTATCCATTCTATATATAAATATTAAAACAGATTCAAAATGTCTAAACAGAATGCGTAACACCACAAATTGTTTGCGTTACAAATGAAATCAATGAAATAATTATGTAAAAGATGTTTCTAAAAAAGTTTAAACGTGTCTTAAACGTGATTATATACATTTATATTCACATTTTATTCAGCATCCATCTATTTTGAGATTAATATATTCTAAATTTTCGTGGTTATTGCATTGTGAATAACAAATCACGAAACCTACTAAAATATTTATTGAAAATTTGGTTGTTATTAATGATTAAACCAGATTAAGTACACATTACTTATTTACAAAAAGGTGTAGTAAATTTATTTAAAAAAAAAAAATTAAATACACACGTTTAAATATTCATAGATGTCACAATATTTACACACGCATTACATCAACTATTTTAGAGAAAAACAATAACAGTACTGACTATATTAAAGTCAATAAAACATGTGTAGTTAGATGTATATATGTAGATTTCATTTCTTTTGACTAGCCTTTTTTATTTTAATATAAACACTAGTGAAAGTCAACATTTGCAATGGTAGCTTGAAGAACAGTTCACGACACGCTCGATCTATGAACTACTGGATGGCATTGCATATTTGTTTAATTATTGTTGTTTTACGAACTCTGAATCGTATACTTTTTTTTAACAATGCAATACGCAATGAATCGCATTCCGATCGTAGTGAAATATGTAATAGCGCAAACATGATACGTTATGTAGAGGATTATGAAATAGGTTTGCAGGTCGAGCTTGCCGATGTATGGAGCTATGATAAATATTTATAGAAATGGTCGCCATAGCAGCAGACCTCGCTCCACCCATCCGGACGTCACTTCAATATTTTATATCCAACTAGTCAAAATACCAGAAATTAAAAACAGATTCGGCTGTATGAATGTAAGTATTTAAATAATACATAATTTATGTATTACGGCTACTGCAGACCTCATTTGGACGTAACCGAATATTTGAGTATAAATGAAAAATGTAAATAGATTTGCAGCAGAGCCTAGAATGCTAGCAGTGTAATATTGTTTTATATTTGCATTAAACATAGTAGTGCATGCCGAGCATGGCAAGGCTTGTAAGTATATTTGGATTTTCGTACGATGTTGCCCTATTGCAAACCTCTCTAAATATATCACGGGTACGTGATGTCGATTAGTAGTCAGCAGGCCGGGCGAAGTGAGGTTTGCAGTAAAATGGCTAATATTAATGTTATAGATGACATTAGTAACATGGCCATGTTTGTCTCTGTTTTGGTCCTCTCTACTCATATACTTGCTCACTTCAATTACACCCTTTGTAGATTCTGCAGATTCCGTTTGAACGAGGTCTGAAGTAGCAAAAGTGGAGCATGAATGATTACACTTTGACTATGCCAAGTGTAACGATGTCTGCAGAAGCATTGGTAGTTATAATGGTATCCGTTGCCCTATACGTAACATGACCATATTCACATCTGGTGCATACTTTAACACGTGTTGACTGCATTCTATTTACATACTTCATTGTAACTCAGACGTCCGATTTTCTTAAAACCAGGTCAGCAGTGGTCTTAATACTATTTGCACTATACTACTTTCTTTACTTACATCTCTGAAGACGTGTATCTTTATTCCGGGTCCTAATAACTTCAGTCTGAAAGTGTATTTGCAGACAAATAATGGACTCTTTTCGAACGATGTCGAATGCATTGGTGGAATTTCTAATCATATTGTAATCTATGTACGATGTTTGTTCTGTTGCAGATACCCTCCGCCTGTGATTGCCTACATACCGCAATTATATAAAATTAAAGATTTGAAAAGAATAATTATCCATATCCATGTACTACTGTGTAGTAGTCTTCAGTTTTAACTAGGCCTGAAGTGAAAATTAATTCATTTATATCACTGATCATATTAGCCTTGATTGCGGATTCTATCTTCTATCTATTTGTATATTCAACTATGTTCGAGTAAGGTCTGCATGAGTCATAATAATTACTTTAATGGCTATATGTATAAATGTATTTGCATAAGTGAATATGGCTTTTGGGTAGTTTCTGATGAAGTATCATCTAATTGACCTTTTTTTATCATCACAATATGCGAAATGAGAAATAAGAATGGTAATTATGTTACTTATGCCATATAACTTGCCCATTTTTTTTCTGTTATGGATCTGACTACTCTTATACTTGTTCATTAAAATTGTACTCAAATCAGCGATACTGTTCGAACGAGGTCTGAAATAGGTAAAATGAAAATAATTTTACTTTTATGGCTAATATCAGCCTCTGTTATCGATTTTGTTGCACTTGCATACTCAAATACTTGATTATATTCCAACGAGGTCTGTAGTAGTGCATAATTCAATTTGTTGTATTCTACTTTAATGCGTATATGGATAAAGTCGACTCTGTTTTGATTCGTTCAAAACACTGGTGTTTTGACTAGTTGTAGATAGATTGTCGACGTCACTTACAGCTCGAGGGATTCGAGGTCTGTAGTTAGTTATTCCGATACTTTTATATTTCCGAACTTCGATATCCTCACAGTCAATTCTTTTGGAACGATGTTTGTCTTGCTGAAGATCTCGCTGTGCCCGAATTGCAAATATCTACATATCACAAGCACATTATGTTGTTTGGTAGCGTGCAGGACGAGCGAAGTGAGGTCTGCAGTAATATTGGTAATCATTACTCATGACGTAAGTACCACGAACACGTTTGTCAGTGTTTTGGCTCTCCCTACTCATCTACTTGCATACTGTGATTGTGCCCAACTCGTCTTTATGATTGAAACGAATCTGTTGTAAATTGTCTAAAGGTCTGCTGTAGCATTGGTAATTATGTGACTTATGGACCTTAATACTCTTCTATTTACTCACTAAATTTGTACTCAAATATGCGATTCTGTTCAAGCGAGGTCTAAAGTAGCAACCGTGAAAATAAGTTTGTTTTGTTTATGTTCAAACGAGGTCTGCAGTAGTGCATAATTCAATTTATTGTATTGGAAGTGACTTAGTAGTCATGGGATGCACGTCTGATACGTTTATATGATCGACGTGCAAGCCTATTTGTAGGCACGATGCTTGCCCTGCTGCAGATCTCGCATATGTCTACATATCGCAAGGACATTATGTTGTTCGGTAGTGTGCAGGCCGAGCGAAGTGAAGTCTACAGTAAAATTGGTAATCATTACAGTACCTGTTTTGGTGATTGTGCCCAACTCGTCTTTATGAATAAAATCGAATCTGTCTTAAATTGTCTCAAGGTTTGCTGTAGCAATGGTAATTATGCTACTTATGCCATATAACTTGACCATGTTTTTTCGTTATGGACCTCACTAGTCTTCTACTTGCTCACTAAAATTGTAATTGTACTCTAATCAGGGATTCTGTTCGGACGAGGTCTAAAGTAGTAACTGTGAAAATAATTTTACTTATATCACAAATATCAGTAGAATTTGTTACACTTCGCTACTCAAATATTTGATGGTGTTTGAACTAGGTCTGCAGTAGTCATAAATCAATTTATTGTATTCTACAGTGCGTGTATAGGAATTTGTTTTGATTCGTCTAAAAAAGTAGCAGATAGAATATTGTCGAAGTGACTTACTAGTCGAGGGATGCGAGGTGTGTAGTCTAATGATCCGATATTTTTATATAATTGACGGCGTTTATCTCTGGTATCGACGTGCAAGTGTATTTGTAGGCAAATAGTTGATTATTTTCGAACGATGTTTGTCCTGCTGCAGATCTCGCTGTGTCCAGTTTCCAAATGTCTACATATCACAAGTACATTAAGTTGATTGGTACTCTGCAGGCCGAGTAAAGCGAGGTCTGCAGTAAAATTGATAATCATAATATTACGATGATATGTTTGTGTTTTAGCCTTCACTACTCATCTACTTACACACTACAATTTTGTCCAACTCGTCTTTATGGATAAAGTCGAACCTTTTAAATTCTCTAAAAAACTGCTGTAGCAATGGCAGTCATGTTAATTATGCCATATAATTTGTCCATGTTTCTTCTGTGATGGACCTTACTACTTTTCCACTTGCTCACTAAAATTGTTTTCAAATCAGCAATTCTGTTCGAACAAGGTTTAAAGTGGCAACAGTAATTATTTGTCGAATTGTATTGATTGTTCAAAAAACTGGTGGCTAGTTGTCGAAATGACTTACAGCTTGAGGGAAGCGAAGTTTAATTGTAATTATTCCGATAACTTTATATCACGTGTAGTGTTTATTTCAGTATCAGTGTGCAAGTCTATTTGTACGCAAATAGTCGATTCTTTTTTAGTGATTTTTACCTTGCTGCAGATCTCACTGTGCCCAGACTGCAGATGTCAGCATATCAGAACTACATTATATTGTTAGGTAGTCTGAAGGTCGAGTGAAGCAAGGTCTGCAGTAAAATTGATAATCATAATATTACTTTGTATTATAAATGTTTTGTAACTGGTTTCATATTAGTTGAGTTGATCTGCCTATTTCCACAGTTTTTGCTTTTATAACGCGACGTTTCTGAAGCGGACTGCTTTCGTCATCGAGCTTAGTCCTGATAAGCACTTGAGTCGAATTCATGTATTATGATTTTTTTTAAATATATATATATATATATATATATATATATATATATATATATATATATATATATATATATATATATATATATTTATTTTTAGTATGATATTCCGTTCTTCCGGGTATCAGCCCACGTGTTTCTTCCTCCTTCTCCTCGACGACGTTTCGACTCACTGGCCATTCTCAAGTCTTCTTTTCGTTGCTGGTATTACTCCAACAAAACTGTTGTTCTCTGTCGGGTGTGAAGGTTTTAATACTGCTCCACTTTCTCTTGCTTTCCCTCGGTTTCGTGTGACTGGTCCTTGTTGGATTTCTATTTCTGGTTTTCTATTTTAAAGAGCTTAAGCACAATACACCTGCGAAATCACGAAAAGTTATATATATATATATATATATATATATATATATATTATAATATAGTAAAGGTGTAATCTTGACTATAATTAATAAAGATAAGTTCTATTGGGAATAGTCAATTATGAGGAAAAGTTAAAACCCTTTGTTAATTAAGCTTGAATGCTTTATTCCTTTATCAAGACAAGCTACTATAAATATAATTAATTATTTATAAATTAAATAACAATAAGACATACCTAACGTGAGTTAAATAAAGTTAAACAGAACTACATGAATTTGCGGAAACTAAATTTAATTGACGTGTCAATAGTAAAAGCAATAAGTGACATAATACAAATGGTTCGTATTAAAACATTAACATAAGTGTTATGTTATCAGGAAAGAACATTAACAAATTACTAGAAGAATGCATTAACTAAGTTTACCCATTTGAGACTTTTTATATAACTATTATAGAAATTGCATGATAAGCATGTAATTATATCAAGTTTATTAATATCTGATTTTATTAAGAGTGTCTGTTTTCATTAATGCAGACCATTTCACGAAAAGAGTGTAAATTATTTTTGCATAATATAACTTCATTAAAATTCATGTCATAGTTTTGTTGGATGACTTTCTTAGTAAATCTAGATTTTCCTTCTACAATCACTTGTGAGATGTTATCTGCTAATAAATTTCTAATGTGTATGTACACTTTAAAACAATCCTTACATTTAGTAGAATAAACTGTTTTGAATATGTTCTAAATGTGATTTAATTTTGATATAAGTTCGTTAAAGTTTGATTTACTTGTGGAACTTGAGCATTATATAAACTTTTAATGATCTAGTGTTGCAAGTATTCTGCCCTTTATTGACTATTATGTCTGTTCAATATTGATTTGTCACTTGAATTATACCGACAGGTTTCAACTATTCATAGACTAAGAAGAACAAGATCTGCCAGGCATAATTAATTCTAGCCCATTCTAGTATACCCGAGAAGTTTAGACTCATTAGCAGACATTCGGTTCATCTAAAGTTACCAACATATCGGATTCAGTTATTGCAACATACGTATCACCAACACCTTGAACAAGTAGAACCGGACAGTCTGTTTCTACTCAGAAACACACGTCTCGCTGGAAGATAAGATTTGCCTGACCTGCAATTTTCTCAGATACAACCTCCACTAGTAACTTTCCTTAAAGTCGGAAGTATGTGCATATATCAAGGACAACGTAGGTTGTAAGGATATCCACTTTGGAAAACAACCAATTTGACGCAATTTGGTTCAAAATTCTGGCCCAATTTGTTGTTTGTATAGGTCTCCCAATGATAATAACTTCCAAGATCTGTTTGATTACCCTAGTCTGAAATAGACTACCTCTTATCACAGTTTCCATCTTGCGATATTTCAATTTTGGAGATTTTAATCCAACCAATTGGCTTCAACTTTCATCTGCCACTAATCCTGCAGGTCATACTGGAGAAACGTTGTTATCCTGTGATCTCACAAAATCATTTCGAACCAACCAGAATCCTGACAACCTAACCATACTCACATCTCCTGGACCTATTCCTTAAACTACCACTTGTCTATACAAGAGTCCTTTCCCCACTTGGTCAATCAGACCACTGCAATCGAAATAACTTCCTCTGTATCCAATCCATTGTTATTCGAAAACAGATAGAACTATGTGGTGTTTTAAATCAGCTAACTGGAGCGAATTGAGATATTTTTGCAACATTCCCTTGGCGTGAGCATTGCTTTAAACGGTCCTCCGCTTCAAACATTGCTCTTTCAATAACTCAAGTTATCTTGATGGAGTTCCGTTCCAAACGTGGTTTAATAGGGCTTGCGCTGATGCATTATCCCAAAAGCATAAACTTGTAGGGTCCTCCAGGTACCCTATCTTGAAAAGTGTACTTTGAACTTATATGCAAGAATGCAAATTCAAGAACAAAACAATCGCTAAGCGATTTATCTTGACTTTATTGACAATAATGTTACTATTACTCAAATTAATGCTCCTTACATTGACTTTCCTGGCAAGTTGTTAAGGAGATTTAATTTTAGTATATAAGTTACGTAAAGTTTTGATGTTACTTGTGGATATCTTGGCATTGAGTACCTTGAGAACTTTTAATATCTGAGGTGTGAGAAAAGGTATATAAGCAATGAACCATATGATATACTATTATTGTCATGATTAATATTATTATTTTGTTCGCAATCTTGTTTAGAATTAATACAATGCGGTGTATTGAAAATAAGTTTATTAAGTAAATATCTAGGAAAAGAATTTTCTAGTAATATATTTCTAAGTGTATTAAGACCATTTTTAAGGTAATTAATATGAGAAAGTTTTATGACTCTATTTTTTAATGCTAAGACAAGATTGGTTTTCATCTTAAAAGGATGTTGTGAGTGATAACTAATGAATCGATTACTAAAAAAGGTTTTTCTATACCATTCTGTACGTAATATGTTGTGAAAGTCTCTGTGGATCAACATATCTAAGAACGGTATGCAATTGTTACCATCTCTTTCATATGTGAACTGTAAATGTTCATTGTAATTATTAAAGATTGCCAAAACTTCGTCTATTTTGTCTTCTGTTACAGATAGGATTAAGTCATCAACATATCTCTTAACAAAGGTACATGGAAATGTATTTTATCTAAACAAGCAGTAATCAAGTCATCAAGTACAAAATTGCACAGGATTGAGAAATCGTGGAACCCATAGTACCAAAATTTGTTTGTAGTTATTATCAAAAATAACGTAATTCGAATCAAAAATAAATTTTAGTAAATTTTTAAATGTGTTCAGGTTCATTTTACAATTAACAGAAATAGAAGGCCAATGTTTTCAATGCTCATTATAATTAACGTTAAAGGAAGATTGGTGAATAAAGATACAACATCAAAACTAACTAAAACATAATTTACAGGTAATTGGAAGTTATTAATGAATTTACTGAAAGTAAAAGAATCTTTGATGTAAATCATTAGAAGCGTTGTATGATTTGGTTAAGATTTGTGTTAGATATTTAGCAAGATTACTCAATGACTCAGCGGTAAAAAAAAAAAAAAAAAAAAAAAAAAAAAAAAAAAAAAAAAAAAAAAAAAAAAAAAAAAAAAAAAAAAAAAAAAAAAAAAAAAAAAAAAAAAAAAAAAAAAAAAAAAAAAAAAAAAAAAAAAAAAAAAAAAAAAAATTTTTTTTTTTTTTTTTTTTTTTTTTTTTTTTTTTTTTTTTTTTTTTGCCCCATTCGTATACCCGGAGGGCAGGACTCAAGCGACTTCGGTCATCGAAAGTACCAACATTCGGATTCATTATTGCAACATACGTTCACCAACACCTTGAACAAGTGCAACCGGACAGTCTGTTTCTACCAGAAACACACGTCTCCGCTGGAAGCACTGATTTGCCTGACCTGCAATTTTCCAGATACAACCTCCACTGTAACTTTCGCCTTAAAGTCGGAGTATGTGCATATATCAAGGACAACGTAGGTTGTAAGGGGATATCCACTTTGGAAAACAACCAATTTGACGCAATTTGGTTCAAAAATTCTGGGCCCCAATTTGTTGTTTGTATAGGTCTCCCAATGATAATAACTTCCAAGATCTGTTTGATTACCCTAGTCTGGAAATAGACTACCTCTTATCACAGTTTCCATCTTGCGATATTTCAATTTTGGGAGATTTTAATCCCCACAACTCCAATTGGCTTCAACTTTCATCTGCCACTAATCCTGCAGGTCATACTGGAGAAACGCTTGCTGTATCCTGTGATCTCACATAAATCATTTCCGAACCAACCAGAATCCCTGACAACCCTAACCATACTCCACATCTCCTGGACCTATTCCTTACAACTAACCCACTTGTCTATACAAGAGTCCTTTCCCCACTTGGTCAATCAGACCACTGCCTAATCGAAATAACTTCCTCTGTATCCAATCCCATTGTTATTCGAAAAACAGATAGAACTATGTGGTGTTTTAAATCAGCTAACTGGAGCGAATTGCGAGATATTTTTGCAACATTCCCTTGGCGTGAGCATTGCTTTAAACGGTCCTCCGCTTCAAACATTGCTCTTTCAATAACTCAAGTTATCTTGATGGAGTTCCCGTTCCCAAACGTGGTTTAATAGGGCTTGCGCTGATGCATTATCCCAAAAGCATAAACTTGTAGGGTCCTCCAGGTACCCTATCTTGAAAAGTGTACTTTGAACTTATATGCAAGAATGCAAATTCAAGAACAAAACAATCGCTAAGCGATTTATCTTGACTTTATTGACAATAATGTTACTATTACTCAAATTAATTGCTTGCCTTACATTGACTTTCCTGGCCATAATTAAAGTATTATAATTTATTTAATCACTCGAAACCTCAAATCGGATCAAAAGAGTTGGCCGTCTAGTGGTAAGTAGGTGGTGCTATTTGACTGAGATAGGCTGGATAAGGTTAAGTGTTGCATCATGTGGGGCAGGTAAACAATGAAACTACTCAAATTAAAATTAACGAGCTTTGCGCAATGAAGGTTCAACCCGTTAATGTACTATTGTGGAAAAGAACCACCAATAAAACCCACTTTATTCATAAATAAGTAATTGCACAAGTACATTAATAAATCAAATAACACAAAAAACAACAATGAAAGGGTTAAATATATAACAAAACACTATTAAATCAGGTTCAAGTGCGTACAAAATTATACATTAAGAGAAAATAAATAACGAGCAGTTTAGCTACACATAAACACAATAAAAAACCCATGTTGTCACACTCACAATTGTATCATAATAAGTCAGAATAAAAATCGTAATACCAAACGTGTGGCCCTCTAAAACCAATCATGCCGGTCTTTAAGTAAATAAGCAAATACAATAATAAGGCATATTACGGTACATATAAAGTATAACAACAGTAAAATTACACGGGTGATAATAAGGTAAAGGCAAAGACAAAAGAAAATAGACAAGGAATTTACACGTACACCATTATTCAGCGACTACTAAACCACAAAATTCATACGTACCGTTACAATAAATCACATGTAAAGAGAAATCCATTCGCAAGCAAACAATTCTACTTAAACAAACTGACAAAAAAACTCATTCAAACAAAGCCTTACAAGGGTAAGTTGTAAATAGATCATAACATTGTGACCGATATATAAGTTTGAGTGCGTTAGAAAAATGGTAACCCATTCATCTATACAACATTAAAAACAATAAAAATGAAATTCGAGGTGCTTAATGGTCATCTGGACCCGGGAGTATGTAAACACGCGGCAATTGCCTATTACAATTTTAACCAAGGTCTACCCTGTACCCGTTTGCCAGGCCCACCTCTGCACAAATATAAATATAAACAATAATGCTGATTCACCCAAATACAAGAGTTACTGTCTTATTTTAGAATTAATACAATGCGGTGTATTGAAAATAAGTTTATTAAGTAAATATCTAGGAAAAGAATTTTCTAGTAATATATTTCTATAATTAAGACCATTTTTAAGGTAATTAATATGAGAAAGTTTTATGACTCTATTTTTTAATGCTAAGACAAGATTGGTTTTCATCTTAAAAGGATGTTGTGAGTGATAACTAATGAATCGATTACTAAAAAAGGTTTTTCTATACCATTCTGTACGTAATATGTTGTGAAAGTCTCTGTGGATCAACATATCTAAGAACGGTATGCAATTGTTACCATCTCTTTCATATGTGAACTGTAAATGTTCATTGTAATTATTAAAGATTGCCAAAACTTCGTCTATTTTGTCTTCTGTTACAGATAGGATTAAGTCATCAACATATCTCTTACAAAGGTACATGGAAATGTATTTTATCTAAACAAGCAGTAATCAAGTCATCAAGTACAAAATTGCACAGGATTGAGAAATCGTGGAACCCATAGTACCAAAATTTGTTTTAGTAGTTATTATCAAAAATAACGTAATTCGAATCAAAAATAAATTTTAGTAAATTTTTAAATGTGTTCAGGTTCATTTTACAATTAACAGAAATAGAAGGCCAATGTTTTTCAATGCTCATTATAATTAACGTTAAAGGAAGATTGGTGAATAAAGATACAACATCAAAACTAACTAAAACATAATTTACAGGTAATTGGAAGTTATTAATGAATTTACTGAAAGTAAAAGAATCTTTGATGTAGAAATCATTAGAAGCGTTGTATGATTTGGTTAAGATTTGTGTTAGATATTTAGCAAGATTACTCAATGACTCAGCGGTAAAGGTGTCAAGACTTACAAGTGAAAGAAAAGTTCATATCTGGGAGTAGTCAAGTGCTTGGGAAAAAGTTATAATACATGAATTCCACTCAAGTGCGAAAACAGTCCTTTTCAGTACTAAGCCTGATGCCGGAAGCAGAGTCTGCTTCCGAAACGTCGCGCTATAAAAGCAATACCGTGGAAATAGGCCGATCAACTCTATTAACATAACTTATGACATGAGTAACACATTTGTCTCTGTTTGCGCCCTCACTACTCACTACTCATTTAGTTGCAGACTGCAATTATACCCGTTGTTGAATTTGTTGAAACGAGGTCTGAAGTAGCAACAGTGAAATTAATTTTATGTATATCACTCATGATATTTATCAATTGTAGACTTTCTTGTAAATCTACGATTATCTTAAAATGAGGTCTGCTGTAGTCACAATCCAATGTGTATTGTATTACTGCCTCATTTAGTCGAATCTGGTTTGAATAGTCTAAATGGTATTTTGATTAGTTGCAGTTAAAATATTGTGGAAGAGCAATATAAAACAATGACGTCTAGTAGTCTGCAGTTTCCTGTCCCTTTTTTGGACATTCTGTTCAAATGAGGCCTTGATATACCGACAGTTTCAACTTTCAAGACTAAGAAGAACAAGATCTGCCAGGCATAAAATTCTGCCCCATTCGTATACCCGGGAGGGCAGGACTCAAGCGACTTCGGTCATCGAAAGTACCAACATTCGGATTCATTATTGCAACATACGTTCACCAACACCTTGAACAAGTGCAACCGGACAGTCTGTTTCTACCAGAAACACACGTCTCCGCTGGAAGCACTGATTTGCCTGACCTGCAATTTTCCAGATACAACCTCCACTGTAACTTTCGCCTTAAAGTCGGAGTATGTGCATATATCAAGGACAACGTAGGTTGTAAGGGGATATCCACTTTGGAAAACAACCAATTTGACGCAATTTGGTTCAAAAATTCTGGGCCCCAATTTGTTGTTTGTATAGGTCTCCCAATGATAATAACTTCCAAGATCTGTTTGATTACCCTAGTCTGGAAATAGACTACCTCTTATCACAGTTTCCATCTTGCGATATTTCAATTTTGGGAGATTTTAATCCCCACAACTCCAATTGGCTTCAACTTTCATCTGCCACTAATCCTGCAGGTCATACTGGAGAAACGCTTGCTGATCCTGTGATCTCACTAAATCATTTCCGAACCAACCAGAATCCTGACAACCCTAACCATACTCCACATCTCCTGGACCTATTCCTTACAACTAACCCACTTGTCTATACAAGAGTCCTTTCCCCACTTGGTCAATCAGACCACTGCCTAATCGAAATAACTTCCTCTGTATCCAATCCCATTGTTATTCGAAAACAGATAGAACTATGTGGTGTTTTAAATCAGCTAACTGGAGCGAATTGCAGATATTTTTGCAACATTCCCTTGGCGTGAGCATTGCTTTAAACGGTCCTCCGCTTCAAACATTGCTCTTTCAATAACTCAAGTTATCTTGATGGAGTTCCGTTCCCAAACGTGGTTTAATAGGGCTTGCTGATGCATTATCCCAAAAGCATAAACTTGTGGGTCCTCCAGGTACCCTATCTTGAAAAGTGTACTTTGAACTTATATGCAAGAATGCAAATTCAAGAACAAAACAATCGCTAAGCGATTTATCTTGACTTTATTGACAATAATGTTACTATTACTCAAATTAATTGCTTGCCTTACATTGACTTTCCTGGCCCTAATTAAAGTATTATAATTTATTTAATCACTCGAAACCTCAAATCGGATCAAAAGAGTTGGCCGTCTAGTGGTAAGTAGGTGGTGCTATTTGACTGAGATAGGCTGGATAAGGTTAAGTGTTGCATCATGTGGGGCAGGTAAACAATGAAACTACTCAAATTAAAATTAACGAGCTTTGCGCAATGAAGGTTCAACCCGTTAATGTACTATTGTGGAAAAGAACCACCAATAAAACCCACTTTATTCATAAATAAGTAATTGCACAAGTACATTAATAAATCAAATAACACAAAAAACAACAATGAAAGGGTTAAATATATAACAAAACACTATTAAATCAGGTTAAAGTGCGTACAAAATTATAACATTAAGAGAAAAATAAATAACGAGCAGTTTAGCTACACATAAACACAATAAAAAACCCATGTTGTCACACTCACAATTGTATCATAATAAGTCAGAATAAAAATCGTAATACCAAACGTGTGGCCCTCTAAAACCAATCATGCCGGTCTTTAAGTAAATAAGCAAATACAATAATAAGGCATATTACGGTACATATAAAGTATAACAACAGTAAAATTACACGGGTGATAATAAGGTAAAGGCAAAGACAAAAGAAAATAGACAAGGAATTTACACGTACACCATTATTCAGCGACTACTAAACCACAAAATTCATACGTACCGTTACAATAAATCACATGTAAAGAGAAATCCATTCGCAAGCAAACAATTCTACTTAAACAAACTGACAAAAAACTCATTCAAACAAAGCCTTACAAGGGTAAGTTGTAAATAGATCATAACATTGTGACCGATATATAAGTTTGAGTGCGTTAGAAAAATGGTAACCCATTCATCTATACAACAATAAAAACAATAAAAATGAAATTCGAGGTGCTTAATGGTCATCTGGACCCGGGAGTATGTAAACACGCGGCAATTGCCTATTACAATTTTAACCAAGGTCTACCCTGTACCCGTTTGCCAGGCCCACCTCTGCACAAATATAAATATAAACAATAATGCTGATTCACCCAAATACAAGAGTTACTGTCTTATTTTAGCAGATTTCAGATTAATGAGCCCGCGTGCGAATGAGATACCTTTGCAAGGCAATGTTTGATTTTTAATACATTATATAGGCTTGTAAAATTATTTGCTGCGAGCTTTCATTTGTATAAAAATATCTACTTACACTTGAATATATTCCCTTTAGTTAAACACTTTACCACCAACGCGACGAGTTAAGATACGCGGTTTAAAACTCGGCGCCGCTGCGATTAATTATAGATTAATTTTTGGAAAAACTTACATTAAAACCTACACAAAAAGAAAAGAACGAATTAGCGTTTTAGTTTTGCTAAAAGGTACACGACAAAATCTTTATAGACCGAACGGTTTACAACGGGAGTTTCTAATTAAAACAATAAAAGCAATCCGGCTCAATCAAAATTTCTAGCAACTGCCTTTTCCTCCGATTTCAAACTAACTATATTTACTCTCGAAAATCAACCCCCATTATTGAAGTAATAATAAAAAAAGAAAGAAGAAATTATTTCGTGGCAGCATTTTTCGCATTCCTAACGGAACGAAATCTTAATTTTAAAAATATGCATTCGTCCGTAACAATCCCTACATTTAATATCACATTTCCTAGTACCAAACAAAGACGTCTTTAATTGCAGTGTGTACGTAATTAATTATTAAACTAGTGACATGCGCATAATAATTTCCAATGATTCGTTACGCCCCTTTAGTAAAGCAGTTTTTAAGCGTACACCTGCTAGTTAAACCGCAACATGTGTTTTTCAACCCTTACCCAAATATCAGTTACATACATTCCCACATTCCTTACATAAAAATACCTAAAATAAATTATTCCGAAAACATTAGCAAATTACGACGTATTATCAAGAGATAAAAAATCCACTAATTATCTTTTCTATCGCGGTAACAATGGCGATTTGACAAATGTTTATTACAATAAAAAAATTTTTGTGGTCCGCTACCTACAAACTCTGTACCAAATGGAAATAAAATAAATCTATCGAAAATCACGCCGACTATATTGCCGCAAGGAATAGTTGCAAAAGCATTATCACCAAGGTCAAAAAGATGTTTGAAGAACGTAAATGCAAAGAATTAGTCTCATGTTCTTTGGGTGGTTGTAAGTTTTGGTCATTAGGTAAAGCCATCAATAAAAACTTTAGTACATCTCCCATGACGTCTCGCGGCGGAAGTGTAGTAGCTGATCCTGCTGAAAAAGTCAACATCTTTGTTGATTATTTTGCAACAAATTCATGTCTTAATGATTTTGGTAAAACTGTGCCGTCGTCCAAATCTACCCCATACGTTATTAAACCAATCCACTTTCGTTACAAGCTCCTAGAATCAATTATAAATAAACTTGACTCAAACAAGACGACTGGTCTTGACCGTATTCCAGCTATCGTCCTTAAAAAACGCTACCCCGAGCTAGTACCTGTATCGTCCAAACTCTTTTTGATCTCCATGTCATCTGGAGAGTTTCCCGCATAATGGAAGTTGTCAAATGTCCAACCTATTCCTACAAAGAGCGAAAAAACCGATCCCTCAAACTATCGACCAATAGCTACCACTTCCGTTCTGTCGAAAATCATGGAGAAAGCCATTAACTACCAACTACTTTCGTTCTTCGAGTCAATAAACTCCTAAACGGCCACCAGTATGGGTTCAGACACTCGTTCAACGAGTGATCTTCTTTCATGTCACTCAACTTTGGAATAACACGTTAGAGAGGTCATGTGAAACAGTCGTAATAGCAAGAAACTACTTAACGCGGGAGTACCCCAAGGATCAGTGATAGCTCCCACGCTTTTCCAGCTATACATAAATGGCCTCATTTCCTCAACAACTAACCCGATCCATTGCTTTGCAGACGGCAGCACTCTACAGTGTAGTTTTTCTCAGTTTTCCCACAACAATAAGTCTAGTCAGGACGTTAAGGTGAAAATGGCAGCCTCAATCAACAGTGACTTAGAACGTGTCCTTGAATGGGGAAGAAATAATCTACTCACGTTCAACGCCGACAAAATCCAGTATTGCCTTGTGTCCGCCAAAAAAGACTGATCATTTCCTGCTGTAACTATGAATGCCTTAGAACTCAAGTTTTCAAACTCTATTTCTATGTTAGGGATGTCCATATCATCGAACCTTTTGTCAGCCAGCAAAACAGCTGACCGTAAACTGGGCCTTCTATACAGATCTAAACAGTACTTCACTTCGCAACAATTCCTTTTATTACTGTATAAGGCCCAAATTCGATCTCATCTTGAATACAATTCCACCTCTGGGTCAGTGTTCACCAATATGTCCTTGATTTGGTAAACTGCATCTAAAAAAGAGCTATAAGGGTTATACATGACCCATCTCTGACTTCTGACTTATAGTCTCTTGAGCATAGAGGAATAGTTTCGGTTCTTTCCTTGTTCTATCGCCATTACCACGGCAAGTGTGCCTCCGAACTATACTCCTTAATACCTTCGCAGGCTATCTTCACTAGGAACACTTGGTTTGCCCATTCACACCATAATTACGCACTCAAAATTCCATCGTGTTACACTAAACGGGCGCAATCTACATTTTTCCACATGCGGCCAAATTGCGAAATGCACTCCCAGTTCCTGTTTTCCTCCAAACTTTGACTTAAGTCAATTTAAGGTAGCCATTCATAAACATTTCTCGGCAGCCTAACAATATCCCTAAACCCTCCCAGTGTTCCTGATGGCTTTAGTACGTTAGACAAATCTTAGCCTGTTCGGGAATAGTACAAGTAAAAAAAAAAGTTAAAATAAGGGAGAAGTGCATGGAGGTCCTTCTCAGAACTAAGTCAACATCTGTGTCCGCTGGCTCTGTGTGCACACTCTAAATTTGTGCCATTAATATATTTTCAATATAATGATATTTTTAGTTACATTATTTTCACAATTTCCAAATATTGAAGAAGGCTGAGGTGGTACGGAAATTATTTATTAATTATTTTATTTTTAGGTGTTTGCCGATAAAATCGATTATCCAAGAAGATCAATAAATTTTTCTCAATTATCTAAAGGTTCAAGTGGACTTACTTCAAGCTGTTTATTAGTGAGACGTTTACGACATATGCGAAATTTGTAATTAGCCGTTAAGAGATGATCGCAAAATATTTTTAACTGAATTTTACGAACATTCTGTTCAAACCAGAACTGATAGATCAATTTGTGTAATATGCAAATAATCAAAGTTTTTCTTTATATATAAATATACCTGGTGCGTTTTAAGATATATTTATTTTTTTATTACTTATATAGTTTTTGTCTGTTATAAACATGCATGAAATGCTTTACGCTAAAATAATTGCTTAATATAATCATGACAATATTTTAAATTTTGCAAAAATTAATCGGATATTATATCTGATGTCGAGGCTGTATACCGTTGTTAAAAAAATTTTGCTTTTAACACATAAAATGTACAAAAAATGTTGATATTGAATAATTGTATTTTGACATTAGATGTTTTTGTCGTTGTTTGTTAGAAATATGCCTTTAGGCGGACCAAATAAAATATTTGTAAATTTTAATGTAAAGTGCATCTCAAAGTCCGGATAATGTTGATATTTACTAAGTGAAGTGGAGAAAATTATGTATAATATAAATTTTATTATTACTGTACATTAACATCTTGGACTTCACTCGTAACTTATACCGATGAATGAATTTCATTCGTTCACGTACTCAAAAGCGCACATTTGTTCAAAATCGCACACAATAAATTTTAACAAAACTTTTCATGTAAGATAAAAAAAAATTGTGATCACCCTGAAATGGAGGACTTGTTCATTCCAATTTGCACGTTAAATAATTTAACTGTAATTTTATATATGTGATTTGCTTCTATTTTTTTATAATTTTATTATAAATGTAAGTAAAGAAAATTTCTGCAAGCAAATTTTTCAGGGATTTTTAATTATTAAGTGTAATATTAAAGGTAGCTTTAAAATTATTGTGAAAATTGTTGTGATTATGTATCTCTGTTAATTTTAATCATATTAAATTGATGTCTATATGAAAATGAAATTCATTAATTTTATAATTAAAAACTGTCGTTAGAATTTTAGAAAATATTTGCAAAGTAACGCATTCTTCAGATGCTTCATTACCACTGTTGTGTGTTTATGACGTTAAAACAGACGAGAGGAGTAACAGGTTTTTTTCCGATAGAACAAAAATAAGTCGTAAGTATCTATAGTGACGAAAAACTAAATCTACCCAAAATTGCCACATAATAGTAAATGAATGGTAACAAAACTTATTTCAATAGATAATCTATCTTCATTAGTAACTGATTGGCTCTTCTGTTTACAATTTTTTTTTTTATGATTGTGGACCTAAACGGGCTAAATTTGGCCTATCGTGCTCAGCACTAAGGAACACTTAGGAGGATGGATAATGAATTACCAATAGATGCCTATGAACAGCTACCTTAAATTTTCTCATATCATAAGTGAGAGGAAAACAGGAACTAGGGAGATCATTCCAGAGTTTAGAAGCCGTGTAGAAAAATGTAGATTGCGTCCGTTTGGTACGACAAGTGGAGATTTGTACTGCATACTGATGATGTGAATGAGCAAACCGAGTGTTTCTGGCAAAGATAGCCTGAGATGGTATCAAAGAATATAATTCAGCAGCACAATAGCCGTTATAATAACGATAATACAAGAACTGAAACCATCCGTCTATGCACGAGGGACTGTATGTGAGTAGTTAAGGACGGGTCATTTATAAGCCTAATAGCTCTCTTTTGAATACGATCAACGATATCGAGAGCGTATTGGGGAGCACTTACCCAGAGGTGAGAATTATATTCCAGATGAGGCCGAATTTGGGCCTTATACAGCACAAGGAGTTGTCGAGAGGTAAAGTACTGCTTAGATCTGTACAAAAAGCCTATTTTACAAGCAGCTGTTTATCTTGAAAAGCGTAATTTGAACTTAATTGCAATAATGAAAATTCAAGACTAAAACAATCGCTAAGTGATTTATCTTGAATTGACTGACAATAATGTCACTATTACTCAAATAATTGCCTGTCTTACTTTGACTTTCTGGGCAATAATTAAAACATTAGAATTTATGACATTTAATTACTCGCAAACCTCAAATCTGTTCAAACGAAGTGGCCGTTTAGTGGTAGGTACGTTGTGCTATCTAAATTAGATAGGTTGGATGAGGTGAGTGTTGCATCATGAGGGGCAGGTAAAAAAAATGAAACTACTCAAATTAATATGAATGAACGTTGCGCAGCGGTGGTTCAGCCCGTTAATATACTCTTGTGGGAAAGAACCACCAATATAACCCACTTTATTCATAAATAAGTAATTGCACAAGTACATTAATAAATCAAATAACACAAAAAAAAAACAATGAAAGGGTTAAATATATAACAAAACACCATTAACTCGAATTAAAGTGCGTACAAAATTGTAACATTAAGAGAAAATGAATAAAAAGCAGTTTAGTTATACAGAAACACAATAATAAAAAAACACACGCACAATTGGGTCATAAAGAATCAAAATAAAAGTCGTAACACCAAACATGTGGCCCTTTAAAACCAATCATGCCGGCCTTTAAGTAAATAAGCACATAAAACAATAAAGCAAATTACGGTACATATAAAATACAACAGTAGAAATTGTACAGGTGATAATAAGGTGAAGGCAAGGACAAACGAAAACAGACAAGGAATTTGCACGTACCCCATTGTTTAGTGACCACTAAAGCACAGATTACATAAATCAAATTACAATAAAGCAGATACAAAGAGAAATCAGCTCGCAGGCAAATAATTCTACTTAAACAAACTGACAAAAAACTCATTAAAACAAAGCCTTACAAGGGTAAGTTATAAATAGATCACTAACATCGTGACCGATATATAAGTTTGAGTGCGTTAGAAAAATACAGTGCTCCTCTTCCAGGTTACACATTCATCTATACAACAAATAAAAGCAATAGAAATAATTCTTGGTGTTTAATGGTCTGGCCTGGGAGTGTGTACCTACTGGCAATTGCCTTTTACAATTAATAACCACCAGTATCACATACCCATTCACCAACCACCTCTACACAAATATAAATATAAACAACAACCCACAATACTAATTCGCACAAATACCAGAGTGAGAGGTCTCTGTACTGTCTTTTTATTTTAGCAGATTTCAGCTTAATGAGGCCGCGTACGAATACGATACCTTTGCAAGCCAATGTTTGATTCTTTTAATACGTTACATAGGGTGGTAAAATGATTCGCTGCGAGCTTTCAGTTATATAAAAATACATACTTACACTAGAATAAATATTCCCTTAATTGATCACAGACACAAATCGTTAACATACGCGGTTTAACCTCGAAAGAATAGACAACTTAATGTTGCCGAATTGAAACGAAAAGTGTACACGCAAGGATTATTTTAAAGACAAACTGTTTACAATGAAGGTATTTAATTCACCCAAAAATCGATCTGGCTCGATTGACATTCTAACTGTAACTACTCTTCCCCAGATAACCCAACCAACTTCACTCCCGCAATCAACCCCCCCCCCCCATCATTCAAAAGTAATATAAAAACACGAAACACTAATGTCCGTTGGAACAGTTTCATATTGAATATTGCACAACATATTAATTTTAAAATATGCATTCGCCCGTAACAACACTACATTTCTCTCTCGAAGTTTCAAGTAACAAAGATATCTTTTGATTGCGGCCCGTTTATCCGTAATTAACCATTAGATCAATGATATTTTTACATCAAGAGCGCGCATAAGAAATTACAATGATTCGTTACGTCCCTTCAGTAAAGCATTTTTAAGCGTGCAACCTTAGACAAATATCAGTTAGAACATTCCTTACATAAAAATATATAAATAAAATATTTTGAAAACATTAAACAAATTATGACATATTATCAAGATATTAAAAATCCACTAATTATCTTTTCTATCGTGGTAACAATGGCGATTTGACAAACGTTTATTACAATAATAAAAATTTCCCGGTCCGCTATCTACACATGTTTGTCCCATCAGTACTGTAATGAAGTGAGACATGGGTATGTCAAAAAAAGTACGAAAGAAAAAAAATGATGTGGATATGAGATTCCTGAGGAGCGCATGTGGTAAACGAGAAGGGATAAGATAAAGAATTTTATTCTTAACGGGGTCGTACAAATAATTCACGCACTTAAGATTAAATACTTCTAGCCCAGAGCTATAATTAGCTATGGAAAATAATGGATAACTAGAAGATTTTATGCCACTTTGTTCGTCGGTAGCTTAATAGGTCCAGGTTCAATAACATTTGATTTGCTTTTTAACAAAAATAGAATTGCTTCGATATTTTCGCTTTACAAAAAAAGGTGTTGCTTCAAACCTGACAATAAATAATGTAATCTCGGACGCCAATTTGTTTTTAAGGAACAAGTAAACCTTAAAAATAGAAAAGTCACAAAAAACTCATGAAAATAATATAACAAATAAAAAATTTAAGTGTTTTGTTGTTACAAAGGTAAATCGCACCACGGTCTAGCTCAGTGAGGTACAAACTTATAAAACTTACTGAAATTGAGAACTCGTTCATCAGGTGTGAGGAAAGCAGAGATATTTTCATAGATATAATCAGTATTAGCATTTGTTTTAATTGGGCACCACTCAATTTCTAGGTTTAATAAATAAAATACAACAAAAATTGAGAACGGTTGTATCTCAGAACATAATAGGTAATCTGAATAAGCACTAAACATCTGTATTTATATGTATATTTAATAAAGCAAAATGTTTGATTAATATCAGAGTAAAATAACTAAAACGATACTTCTTGTACGGCCTTACAATCTTAAAATCACTAAATTAAACACTGTAGATAAGCTTACAATCTATGTATACTTAGAATCCAAAATGCAATCTATTCAAAATGTTTTCAATAATGAAACGTGTATTGACCCATGTCAACAAATTACAGTTGTGATAGGTTATGAACTCAAATGTTTTTATATCAGGAGCAGGACTCGGCTGTTCCTTTTCTTAACCGTATTAAAATAACACTAACTGATTTATTTACTTAACTGCACTAAAAGGATAAGTACTTACTTGTACAAAATAAATATTTTAATCTCGTCTTGAACGAACTGTAGCTTGAGAATTTTCGTTTCCAATTCCAAGACAAATATACGATAATATAAAGGTAATTTCCATTTGTAATTAACGTACAAATAAACGAAACAGAGACGTATAGGTAAGCACTATAAGTTTCAACTGTCTTCAACATAAAAATTATACGAACGCAGAATATGTATAACAGCATATGTGATTGATGCAAAACAAAGGTATCTCCATTTATGTTCATAAAGATGACATTGCATTAACCTGCCATTTTAACAAAGTAACTGTTCGTGATGTCATACCCACGCCACTCAATGATACGTAAATTTACCAAAATGAAAGCTTTTTCTTGAAGATAAACTGTATTCTTATTCCTACCTTTGTTCTGATTCCCTAGTCTTATTCCCTTATAAAAATAAAGCAAAACTTAAAAAAAGATAACGTCTTAAAGGCACGACATGATAAACGGAATTGCATCAAGCATGCTCAACTCACGCTGCGCATAGAACTAAAATTGAATGTCTAAAATATACACAGGGACGTTCGTAATTATGTAGACTGAAGAGAAAATATTGCGATATAAAAATTTAATTATTGAACGAAAAAAGAAATGCTTAAAAATACTAAGGTAATGTAAATATACTTATCGATAATAATGCAAATTTCTAAATTTAAATTAAGGTAACGACAGACAATAATTGGCACGTTACAATAACAAGTAAAAAATAATGACAACAATGAGTTTTATTACGATACTTAATTGATTATAATGAAGATCTCTTAAAAACTAATGTTAGTGATTCTTAATTAATTGCCTTAAACTATAATTTGAATTAATTAACAATATAAAATACCTTATGTAATTTCTTTTACATTTTGGGTGTCACTGGAACTTCAGCAGATAAGCAAAGGCTGTCGACTCATCACTTTAAATTTTATTGCGCAATTTTAATGGAAGTTGAAGTAAACATCAGATTGATATGCTGGTAATTTCAAATATATAGAAATTTCTTTATAAACCACCAAACTTTTGTATGGTTCAAAGTAAAATTTGGTTATTGAAATCCCACTTCGCAGTAACAAAGCTATTCCATCATCTTGTAAAGTTAACGTTAAAATAAAATTAAACCCAAAGTAAAATAAGTGGTAGGAGTATAACTAAAGTTGAGTTGCCTGGTGTGTAAATTGTCTCAAATCTCCGTGTGATAAATTTAAAACTCACCATATAAATGTGACAATCTAAATAAAAAATTAGACAAAGCGAAAATGGCTTCTACATAAACACGTAGTTCAAGCAATGAATGACGGATGCTCAAAGTAACCCTGCGCAATGACCGAAAATAACTCAAAGCGCGGAAACGGATGTGTAGACGTATTGAAATAATTTACGCCAACTAACGCTACACGAAATGCACTTAAGTTGCCACTAAGAACGTGATTTTAAACATACACAAAAAGTTTGTTACGGAATGAGTGTACAATGACGGAGTGTGGCGAGGAAAAGACAATGATGGATAGATATAAAATTAGTTCATTACGTTGGTTTTGTCACATTGAGAGAATGAACAACGCAAGATTAACGAAGCAAATATATGTGGGCGAGGTTAGAGGTAAGGCCTGGCCTGGTAGGCCGCGTAAAACTTGGCTGAATGCAGTAGAATGTATGATAAAAGAAAGAAAGATACGGAGTTTTAAAAATAAAAGGACATGTATGAATCTTGTGAAAGCTAGGGAGGTAATCAGAGATGGGAAAGCATGGCGAAATACTGTGAATGAAAAATAATTAAGAGGCAGGGATCGTATACCCCGCAAGGGAATAGCGTGAAGGTTATGTTAGACGTTATTTAAGCCATTTTAGAAAATTATATCGGATCATTAAAAATTATTTCAATAATCATAGCTATAACAATTTAGAGTGATTGTGCTAACCTGTATTTAATTTAATTGCTTTCTCATATAATTACGTGTAAAGGGAAAGCTATGTAATCGGTTTAAATTTTTAGAAAAGAAAATTTCTTCTGTGTGTGTGTGTGTGTGTGCGCGCGATATCTTTTGAACCATTAAAGCTATCGTTATGAAATTTGGTACAAAAATTCTTTGCCATAAAATCTAGATCCAGTTGGTTAATGACCAAAAATCCAACCAGCGGCAGGGAATTTTTAGAGGCTTAGAAAATTAAAAAAATTCATTGCTTCAAATTTTAAAAAGTTACAAAATTAAAAAAACAAACATACCTTTTTTATATAATTTCAAAATAAAAAAAATAACCAGTGGCGTACTGTTTTTAAATTCAGGTATTGTGTGCTTTGAAGTTGCTTATTACAAATTTTTTGTGAAAATTTGTTTAGATATATGAGAAAGTATTTGGCAGCGATTTTTTTCTTTCGAAGTATTTTTTGCAAATGCGTCAAAAAAGATCCAAACTGAGGATTTTTTAAGAAATAGTGAATTACTTAACCATAACATTACTCTTGATACTGGTATGTGTGGTAATATGAAAAATTGCATTTTGAAATAAATTTGATTTCCAAATTTGAAAATTAAAAAAACTGTTTTTAAATGAATTAACAAATCCAATATCAAGTTAAAGGAACCAAGATTTACTTTCAAAATGATTAAAAGCGCTAGAAAGACAAATACAGAACAAATTACTCGAAATAAGAAGAGCAGCAAGTACGAAAAAGGGTAAAAGTAGGATATCAATAAAACTTTAAAGATAGCTGTGGGATAAGTAGGAAGGAAGAATTAAGATTTCAAAAAACTAATTGAGAGGGGGCATGAGCAAGATAGAAAACAGATTACAAACAGAGCAATGGCAAAGTAAACAAATAAAAATAATGGAAAAAAAGCGAACATAGAATGAGTATTGCAATTTGAAATATAAAAACACTAAATGGAATAGAACCATAGATAGTAGAAGAAATGGAAAAATACAAACTTTAGATACTGGGAATAAGCGGAACAAAAAAGAAAGGAAACGGAAAAATATTGCTAGATAGACATTTTATGATTAGAGATAGAAAAATTGGTAACAGGTTATGAAACAATAAACTCACGAATCATAAAAATCGATTTAATGACTCCAGAAACAATGAGTACAATACAAATATATACATCAACAACAGATGCATTGGAAGAGGGAAAAAAACTAATTCTATGAAGATCTACGTAAAATAGTAGAAGCAAGCAGAGAAAAGGTAGAAAATGTTATAATTATGGGAGATTGGAATGCATAGGAACGTATGGAATAGACAATAGGATAAACTCATTTCGTTCGGCTTACCCGATTCGTTCATCAATTGGATATCCAGCTTTCTTGACAAAAGACGTACATGCGTTGTGGTCGATGGCTTCTTTTCGCAAGAAACTACTATTAACGCGGGAGTCAGGGATCAGTGCTAGCTCCCACACTTTTCCTGCTGTACATATATGACCTCATTTCCTCAACAACTAACCCGATCCATTGCTTTGCGGATGACACCACTCTACATTGTAGTTCTTTTCAGTTTTCCCACAACAATAAGTCTAGACAGGACGTTAAGGTGAAAATGGCAGCCTCAATCAACAGTGACTTAGAACGTGTCCTTGAATTGGGAAGGAATAATTTACTCAGTTCAACGCCGACAAAACGCAGTGTTGCCTTGTGTCCGCCAAGGAAGACCGATCATTTCCTGCTGTAATGTTAGGGATGTCCGTATCATCGAACCTTTCATGGGTTGACCACATTTTGTCAGCCAGCAAAAGAGCTGCCTGTAAATTAGGATTTCTATACAGATCTAAACAGTACTTCACATCGCAACAGTTCCTTTTAATGTATAAGGCTCAAATTTGACCTCATCTGGAATACAATTCCCATCTCTGGGTCAGTGCTCAACAATACGCCCTTGATATGGTAAACCGCATCCAAAAAAGAGCTATCAGACTTATAAATCACCCGTCTCTGACTTCTGACCTGCAGCCTCTTGAGTATGGAAGAATAGTTTCGGTTCTTTCCTTGTTCTATCGCTATTACCATGGAAAGTGTGCCTCCGCAATACACTCCTTAATTCAAAATTGCATCGTGTCACGCTAAACTGGCTCAATCTACATTTTTCCACACGGCGGCGGCTAAATTGTGGAATGCACTACCCAGTTCCTGTTTTCCTCCAAACTTTAACTTAAGTCAATTTAAGCTAGCCATTCATTAACATTTCAAGGCAGCCAAACAATATCCCTAAACCCTCGCAGTATTCGTGAGTGCTTTAGCACGTTAGGCAAATCTTAGCCTGTTCGGGAATACTAACAGTAAAAAAACAACGGAAATGGGAAAAAATAATACAATTCTATATTGAAAACCAAATGATAATAGGAAATACAGTATTCGCAAATTAAGAGAGACCTAAATATACATGTATAGGGCAGTGGCGAAACTAGGGAGGCTGCAAGGTGTGCCAGGCACACCCCAGGCAAGCCGTGATACACGGCAGAAAAACGGAGCACTTCCCCATTTTTCATTCTTATCTTAAATTCCATCTAACAACTTAATTCGTTAAATCTTAAACCATTGCGATAAACAAACGAGTAGTAATAGTTACATAGTGATAAGTACAATTATTATTTATTATGTAAGGACATTAGAATATTCGTCATTAGAGCATAAGTTGTATCGGTGAAATAATATTTGTTTAGCCAAGCGGCGCGGCGGCGGTAGACTGCTGACTGTGACTGTGCTGCTCTTGGAATTGTTTTGGTTCGTGATACTGATATGTGTTGAGTGTTGATGCATAAACAGTAGTTCCTCTTTCACGATGTAGTAAACCCAGCAAGCATAAAGACGCCGCAAAGATTAGTAATTAGATTAGTTTACATACAGTTTACATTAACATTCTAAAAGATAACTTTTTATAAAGGAAGCGAGACTTGAAACTTAAAAATAGTGTAACATACCGGAAATGGTGACTCATTATTCCGAACAATCTAGATGAATGAATCACAATTACGATGCCTCGGCAGACGCAGACAGCGGCTTACGTAAATTATTAGTCATCGAACTTCTAGAAGATTCGAGAAGGGTTGCTTGCGTCATCGGTACCTATATAAGCAACGCTGCAACGCACGATGAGTTCATGGGGTTAGTACTTGTTATAGTTATGTTTAATGTTTTATGTAATATTATTATTATTATTATGAGCCAAGTGCCAATATAACCTGTGTTCGGTGTTTCATGTTCTGAGTCTTCTGTGCTGACAGCACAGTGCTGTGTGAAATAAAACATCAAAGCAAACAAATAGCCACTGCCAAGGCCAACTGCCACAAACAACTAAGGACTAAGGTAATTTTACTTATTTGTATGTTTGTTTTAGAGTATTATAAGATGTTAAAATTTTGATGGGTGAAAAAAAAAGGAAAGATTGCATCACAAGTTTCAGCTAATAATAATAATAGTTTAAAGTTAAAACTGCAAAGAGATTTTGATTTGTACTTTCTTTCACGCCTTTTACTTGTTTCCCCATCAGTGTCCGAGCAGTTAGCTTCGGTGTTTATAAATTTGTTTTATTTGAATTTGCGTTGCAGATTGCAGATTGTGGGCGGTTTGAACATGAAGAAATTCAAAGACATACGATCGTTTTTCAAATCTGCCACAAATCAACCCGACAAAGATGAGACTGAGACAAGGCAAACGTCTACTCAGTATGTGACTCAACAACAAATATTGAGATAGCTTGTGATTTAACACAATCTTCAACTTCAAATATAGAAAATGTTGGTGGAGGCATACGAGAAGATGTAAATAAAGCCGCTGAAGAAGGGCAAGGTAGCAAAACATCCGATGTTTTACATCTGCAGAAACAAATCAAAGAGGACGAAATGATCCAGAAGATCAAGATCTGGGAACTCTTGATAGTGGTCCTTCGCAGCCAAGGGTCCCAAGGGTTGTTTTTCCAAAAAGTTCATTTGGAGATAGACGGAGATCGTTTTCGTCTCAATTCATTGATACTTATCAGTGGCTTGAATATAGTGTGAAGTTAGATAAAGCGTTCTGCTTTGTCTGCAGACATTTTCGGCATTCTGCAAATATTCGAGATCAAAATGAAAAGTTTTCGATTAATGGGTTCAGTAATTGGAGGAAACTAGGTGAGTCGCTGAAAAAACATGACACCTCTTTGGTTCACAGTGACTGTATGCAAAGGTTTGTAGGCTACAAGCATTCCTTGAAGGCCGGAGATGTTCATAAGAAACTAACCATACAACATGAAGAAATGATAATACAGAACCGAGATTATATGATAAAATTAATCGACATGATTTTATACTTGACACGTCAAGGGCTGCCACTCCGAGGACACCGAGAAGACGCAACATCTATTAACCGAGGAAATTTTCTGGAGTTGGGTGAACTTATGGCAAAACATGACACGAATTTTTCGATGCATCTAGATAGACATATCAGTTATTGCAGTTCCAAAATACAAAATGAAATAATAAGCATCGCATCTCAACTTGTTATTGAACAGATTGTAGAAGAAGTGCGGCAATGTGGTTTTTTTTCGATAATGGTTGATGAAGCTAGGTGCTACAAACAAGAACAATTGTCCGTGGCAATCAGATATACCGTAGGCTTGGAAGTTGAGGAACGTTTTTCTTGGTTTCGTAGATTGTTCTTCTTCTAGAGATGCCGAAAGTTTAAAAATACTTATTCAAAAGTATCTAAGTAAATGCAGTTTGTTGAATAACGCCATATTAATTGGCCAATCTTATGATGGAGCCAGTGTAATGTCTGGGAAACACCAAGGACTGCAAGCCAAAATAAGGGAGGATCATCCACAAGCCATTCACTTTCATTGCTTGGCACACAGGATGAACTTGGTAATTGTCGACAGTTGTGCTAAGGTGTCTACTGCAACTGCGTTTTTCAACACTCTGGAGGCAATATACGTCCACTTTTCTCAACCCGGTCATCACTCTCATCTCATAAACGCCCGTGATGCTCTAGGTATAAAGTCGGGGGGCGAAATGGAAAGTCTTGGCAGTACCAGGTGGAGTTGTCGATATGAAAGTTGTAAATCCCTTTTGAAAAATTTCTAAGCAATTCGAAATGCTCTGGATGAGGAAATTGAACAAGGCCGAGACAAAAATCCTGTAGAAGCACTTCCAATATCAATGATAAAGCCACAATTTATCGTTTGTTTGTTCGTCTTCCATTCAGTGTTCATGGTCGCAAATGTACTGAGTAAATATTTTCAGAGAAAAGATGCCACACTAGGTCAGGCTAGTGATATCATACATGGCACTATAAGTAGCTTTGAAGAGAAGAGGAACAAATTTGAGGACCTGTGGAGTGAAATAGAAAAATTCTCAGGAGAACAAGACATTTGTTTGGAGCCTTTAAGGATTTAAAAAAAAAAGGAAGCAACCACAAAGGCTTAATGAATATCTATCTGACTCAACCTTGGGTAAATCTTCTCTGATCGACATACCTGCAGGAACTACAGCTCCCGAATACTGGAAAGTCAACATTTACTACCAAGTCATGGACAACGTGATTGGCAATATGAAAAAACGATTTGAAAATCTTCCCCTTGCAAGATCGATTGATTCCTTTATGAAGCTAGATTTGGATCAAACATTTGAGTTCGTCGCCAATTATCAGAGGGCCTTCAATATCGAAATCTCAACACTTCAAGCTGAAGTTTTAGTGATACGAAATTTATTCAAAAATAAAAATCTTGAAATCACGTTGGAAAATCTAAACGTTCAAGTGAAGGGGGATCTGACTCCAAATCTTTACAAATTACTACAAATTGCTGTAGGCCTTCCAATCAGTTCAGCTGGTTGCGAAAGAAGTTTCTCCGCTATGAGGCGGATAAAAACATGGCTGAGAACCACAATGGTACAAGATAGATTTTCGAATTTATCACTTCTCTGTATCGAAAATGCTTTAGTTAAGCAGAAATTGTCGGCTGAACAAGTTCTCTCTGTTTTATAAAAACAGATAGAAAACTAAAATTAGTTTGACGTTTTTTTTATTCATACTTATATGTTATATTTCCTAAATAAAATGTGAAAACAAGAAAGTCTTTTACTTAAAGTAGGTATATGACAAACCATGATGATGAAAACCAAAACTGTTTAAAATTGAGAGTGAAAACAAGATTGACGTAGTTTTCATGCGCATGCATCTATAAAAAAGTGGTGTGTACGCCCCAACAAAATTTTTATACGCACCCCTCCCCAAAAAGAGCCCGTGGGGCCTGGCCCCCCCCAGAAAAATTTTGTAGTTTCGCCACTGGAAGCATTAAAACAACTATAGATTACATAACATTTGGTACAATCACAAAGGCAAAGGTGAAAGATATGAGTGTGTGGAGGCAAGGAGCTAGATCCTGATCACAGATTATTAATGAGGGTATTAAAATTTAAAAAACCAGAAAAGAGGAAACCATAGAAAAAGTTAATATGAGTAATAAAGATAAAAGAAAATCAAATCGCATATAGGGATAGAATACTGGAAAGAACGAAAAGGGAAATTAATGAAGAAAAGATATTATTAAATTATGGAAAACATTAAAAGCAATAATATTAGAAGAAGCAAAACAAATATGTGGAATAAGGAATGTGGATACGCGGTTAAAGTGAACAAAGTGGTGGAATGATAGAATACGAGAAGCAGTTAAAAATAAAAAAATACTATGGAAAAAATATATGCAACAAAGTTGCTAACAGAACAATACACAGGGTTGCTCATTAGTGCGTCAAAATGAATTTGCGGCTAAACTGTGCACAGCAGAAAAAATCGTTTATACAAAAGTTCCTTGAATTCAAGCACGCTATAACCTAAAAGTACTTTCGCATAACGAAGAGACTAACGTAGCGGAATGCAAAATTAGAGCTACGTGAATTTGTGCGCATGCGCAATGTGCGCCGTTATGAATTGATCAGCTGGTCGCGCACTTTATCTAGTTTAGACAAACAAAACTACTGTAACTTAACAAAAATAGATTAGATAAACAAAACTACTGCAACCTAACAGAAAAAAAGAATTGCATGTACCGGGAGTCGAACTTGCTCCAACCGCGTGTCAGCGAGGCGACCACAACCACAACCACTAGACCAAACGTGGTTTACCATTTTGACATTGTGAAGCATTAATCGGAACGCATCAATTCCCCTTAGCTCTAATTTTGCAACGATCCGCTACGTTAACGTAGCGTTAGTCACTTTGTTTCCATAACAGCGGTGCATAACCTACCTTTCTTTTTTATTAATTGAATGGTATAGTTTTTACTGCAGATTTCCTTTTTGCTCTGAAAAACAACCACTTCTAGCTAAACTTAACCGTTTTTGAAATATTTTTAATCGTAAAGATTTTTGATCTCATTTTGGTGCATAGAAAAAAATAATTTTCTCCTTTTTAGTGCACTTTCTACGCGTAAATAAAAGAGGGCTTTTTAAAAAAAAATCTTTTTTCATAGTATTATTTTTATATCTATTAATTTTTTCTTATAAAATTACATTTAACTCAAAAACCGTTGCAGATGGACAAAATTTACTTATTACAAAAAATGTAGGTCTTTCTTTGCGATAATTTAATAATACACAGGCTGTTCTAATTAAGACAAGGTAGTTATTTACATTTAAAACAAAAAAACTATAATCCTTGGCGGTATTGCAGGCTCACATTCCATTAAAATAAATGATTTGATTGTAATCTCATTATATTTAGAATTTACATCAGTTCTACATACATAAAGACAAAATTTACATCGATTGGGGCTTGAACCTTTATGGCGCAGTTGGTTAGCGCGGTACTCTAGCAAAGTACAGGTCGTAGGTTCAAATCCTACTTGAGGTAAACTTTTTATTTATGTATTTAACAAAATTAATAATAATTTTTAATTAAAAAGCTATAAGTTCATATTTCTGGTACACCCTGTACAAAAATTAAACAAGTCAATATTTCTTAAAAGATCAGATGTGGAGTTACAAATTCATAGATTTGGTAGTAACCTCAAAATAAATTTTTGAACTACGACGAAAAATGATCATTTTTTGTTTAAAAGTAGAAATATTTCAAAAACGGTCAAGTTTAGCTATAGGACATGTTTAATAGAAAGTGGCTGTTTTTCAGAGTAGAAACGAAATCAGCAGTAGAAACTATACCATTCTATTTAAAATAAGAAAGATGTATTATGTACCGCTGTTACGGAACATGCGAAAATATTTTTATGTTATAGCGTGTTTGAATTCAAGCAACTTTTGTACAAAACATTCTACTGTGCACGGTTTGACCGCAAATTCGTTTTGACGCACTAAAATGAGCAACCCTGTATAAAAGAAAGGAACAAAGCTAAAGATGGATTGAAATTAGCCGAAAGAAGAACTTGAGAGGAATTCAGAAATGGAATCGAAGTAAATTATGAACGAAACTAAGCAAACTTTTGGGCAATAATAAAACGAATCGAAGGAAAGAGAAAACCCAGAATAAAAAACATTAAAGATACAGATAATAAATTGATCACAAACCCAGAAACATGGCGGAACTACTATGAAGATAAATTTCAAGCAGTTGTAGAAGAAGATGGTAGTAAGGCTTTAAAAGAAAAAAGATAAGACAAACATATAGAAACACAACAGGGGAGCTTAGAGAAGTAATGAAGAAGTTACAAAATGCAATATCAGTAGGAATAGATAATATAACACCGGAGTTAATAAAGTTAGGAGTAGAAGGCATAGTAAAGCAATTAACAAAATTATATAAAAACAATAGGAAGAAATACCTAATACTCAAGGAATGGGAGCAAAACATTATTATGTCAATTCATAAAAAAGGTAGTGTAACGAAATGTGAGAATTACAAAGCATTGAGTCTATCTACAGTAAATAAAAAAAATTATTCAGAAATAATAGAAAAGAAGCTAATGAAGAAGTAGAAATAAAATTGAAGGAATAATAAACCAGTCAGATAAACACAAGATAGTATATACACGTTAAGAAGAATAATAAAAAAGAGCTTAGAAAATGGTAAAAATATACACATAGCATAACACTATTATTTACGCAAGAAAATGATAACCGAGACCAAAGCCAAGCTACATAAGTATTACCCGGACTCTGCACCGGCGATAAAGATGATTCAAAAGTGGTTTTCTGACTTTCGTTGTGGCCGTGCAAGCACCGATGACGCTGGACGCCCAAAAGACCTCAAAGTGAAATTAAAGGAGCAAGTTAAGACCACAAAGATGTCGTATGGTAGTGTGTTAGTAGAAGGGATGCAGCTGAGGAAGTGACGTCATAGTGGTGGGGGTGGGCGGGGATCGGGGGTGCTTTTGGCCGTATTAAGAGCCTTTTTGGCCGTCTAACCCCCTGGTTAGGGTGCTGGATGTCGCTAGGGTACGGTCTAGCGGCCATTTTGTCTGCGTTAAGGTGGGAATTTAAGGCACTTATGACTTCATTAAAGCGTGGCCACACCCATCACCTTTTATCTTATTGGGTCGCGTAAGCTCCGCCTCTTTGCTGTTTTCTGATTGGTCCTTAGCCCCACTACTCATCAGCTGTGCTCTGATAGAAGGACTAAGACTACATTCTGATTGGTTATGGCGGGAAATTTGAATTTGTATTTTAATAAGGGGGTCTAGGGGCCTAATGCTAACTTGTAAGACAGGTGTAGGGCTTCTCAACTTGCTCTCGAGGAATCGCCTCCTTGCCGTGTACGGAACTGCCCATTGGCAGGAAATTTGAATTTGTATTCTAATGAGGGAGCCTATGCTAACTTGTAAGATAGGTGTAGGGCTTCGCAATTTGCTCTCGGGGCTTTGCCCCCACTGGCGGAAAATTTGTATTTAAGTCTGCATTCTGGTTGGTTATGGCTGGAATTATGAATTCGTATTGTAATAAGGGGCCTAACACTAACTTGTATGACAGGTGTAGGGCTTAGCAACGTGCTCTCAGGCCTTCGCCCCCCTTGACCAAAAATTTGAATTTGTTTGTGGCGCCATCTCGTGGTATATTTTTTAAAGTACATACAGGGCCCTGTTATGGCGGGAAATTTGAAGTAAGGAGTCTAACACTTCTTTAGTCATTATTGCTTTTAATTATGAGTTATAATAACTCTTAAATAAAACAATTAAAGTAGTAAAAACTCTTTTTTATTCATCAGACTAGAATAGTAGTAGAAAAACAAACATTATACAGCAACTTGATTATCTCATCATTTATAATTAAACACGTAGTAAACAATTTATTTACAAAATCAATCATTGATAAATTATTTAATCTAAAATGCAAAAACATTAGCGTATAAAGTCCACACACATTCGAGTGGTAATCCTGTAGTATCGTTTTGTTATAATGAAACCATCTAGAATTCTCGAAACGTAAATGATATCTTTGCGGGGGCCGTTCAAAGGAATCAAAATACTCGCCGTCACCATTCTCGTCAATGTAGATAGCAGTCCAATGTTGACCCGGTTTGTTTGCTAGATCCGTATTTATAATAATTGCACACGGTCTAGGTGCCTGCCTGGATAGTTGATTAGAAGCACATTACAAGTCGAAACGCATTCTTGGGCTGTGGATCGATTTCAAACATTTCAACACTTGTGCGCATACACCTTTGCCCGACCTTGTAATAGTAATGCGTTTTCCAGTGCACACATAGGCTCAGCGATGTTATGGTTTAAACAACTATAAGCCTTTGCTTCTTTTTTCAATTTTTAAGCGATGGACAACCAGTCTCGCCTCGTCTCGTCCAGGATTATTATTGGTTTGTTAATAAATCTTAAAAACCGTAGTTTTCAGTGCCCTTAACGTGAATTTTGTTAAATGACAGCAGCGCTCTTATCAGATCCTCTTGGAAATTGTTGTAGGGTACATACCCCGATCGCCATTTGAAACCGTGACGTTTATCCTCTAATCTTATCTATCTTGACATGGGTTTTGATATAAAATAATCTCGAGATGACTATATCAACATCAACAATGACGAACTGTGATCTGTAACCACAGAAATTTCTTTCGGTATGAATTCATCATCATCACCTCTAAACCCTTGTACGTCCAAGTATGCGTCCATCTTTTTTCAACTCCTGCTGTACACTGAAGCTTGTATTGTAGAGCTGCTCCTTTTAACATCTGAAATCTACGACAACATTCCTATGTTTATCGATCTCGATCACATTGTCGAATTCCGTGTATACCAAAAGGTTAACGTTTGCCGTGAGAGCTTCCTCAAAGCCGACTTCCAGCCGAAGGGACCCGTTTCTAACTAAATTCCAGTGGGTGCTAGCATTTGCAGACAAGTCAGGAGTTAGGTCAAAGGCCATTAAAGAGTAACCGTCGGGGTAATCACTTCTCAATATATTGTTACCCTAATTTCAAAATGAATACCCGTACCGAAGAATAAGGTGTGATACACCCTTACATATAAACCATTAGCTGTAAAGTCTGGTTGTAAGGCTTTCGAAGGAATTTGTTGCCCATCAATATATAACGATATGTAGTTAATATTGTTGTGATGAAAATTGAACGGGTTTGAGGGGTAATCACCGTTGAAGGTTTTATTTGCTACAAAACCTACGATACATCGTTTAGGTAACTGCCCCAGGAAGACATTATCCAATGACTTTCGCTGTATGCCTGTAGGTATAGTTAACACTTTCACGTCTGTCCTATTTTGCGGCAGGTATTTCTAAGGCTTTAGCGTGAGCAATTAGAATGGTGGGATTGATTCGAATACGTCTCACCAGTAAACTAGCGTCTATAATTCGCGTCTTGTAACTTGAATCTTGTGCTGCCATTAGACTAAAGCTACCTCTTGATCGTACAAATTTAACCTTTAACTCAACACCACCTATAAGAAACTTTTCTTGATTAAACAAATCCGAGTGCACGTGGCCAATCATCTCAATCTGCTTGCTGGCCGTTGCAAGTACTTGACGTTTTGAGAAACCATTATTTGCGTGACCCATCGTATTCATATGTCCGGCTGTATCATTTTTCCATAAGGTGCAACCTAGATGTGAGTTCTTGCCTTCCTTTCCATAATTTAACAACGTTCGATGTATCAGCGGTAGGCATAGGTGTTGTTTGGTTGTGACACCATCTTCTGATTTAAGTAATCCTCCACTTGCGAGAAAATTGAATGCATCCGATTGTTTACCGGTGCTACAACATCTGCGTCAGTAAGCGATGTATCATCTTGCTTTAGAACTTTAGCGGTGATGTACAACATGGTAAGGCGAACAAATCCAATTCGGACTTGACACATTAACACGATTGTGCATGTCGAAAGGCCATTATCTTGAAAATATATCGTCGTAAGTAGTTTTCTTCTTCTTATTAGCAACAGCTCTCGGTAGAGACTGGCTCTTATCGGTCACACGTACTCTTTTATAGCCCGAACTTTCATTTTATCGTTTAATCAATTTTCACGTAGGCTTTACGATTAAGGTTTCTACCCGCCTCGTGAAATCTCTCTTGAAACGACTCCTTAATAGGTCGATCCTCTATGACATCACCGATGATATTGGTACCCGCCCTTAGAGCTTATTTTCCAATAGCCTTTGCACCAGACTAAAATGACGGTATTATACTTCTAAATATGCCTCCTAACCAGCTTCCTATGCCATGCCCACGCTGATATGGTGCACCTCTGTAAATGGACCCGATACCGTTACCGGCATAATTCATATAATATCGTTGATAAGAACAAACCATTATTGTACTTTCTAAAAGTGTAGTTTCAGACACAACGTCCCAAACTCGAATGGCATTGCTGTGCCCGTATCTGTTTTTATATCAATCTCGATGTTTTCAAATTCTCGCGTCATCCCCGGTATGTGCAGGCGAAAAAATCGTTATGACTCCCGTAAGCATAGTTTTCTGAAGTAATGTTTATTATACGCATAAGCGGAGAACATCACCCACAATTTGCGGTTCAACGATGTTGCAGTAAGCAAACATCTGCGTTGGTAATCCTATCCATATACTGGCGGGGTGCGGGGGTATTGGTTCCATACCTATATTCTGATACGGACGATAACCCAACTGCAAGGCTAAATGTTGTGAGAAGCCGAATAACGAGAGTTAGGTTTTTAATTTTGTAGTGACACGCTTAGTTAACGTATGGTATTCGATTGTTAACAATGTACTAATTAGCTCGTAGTTAATCACCTCGTTAGCAAGGTTTTCTATATTGGCATAATTCCCCGAAGCGAAACGTAGCACATACCAACCGTCCTCAATATAACTGATTTTCTCGCTGTCTTGTTGAAAATCCGATACAGCCTTTTTTAATATAGCCTGTCGCACTTACAGCGGCAAAAGAGCAAGGGTACTGAATGTCCTAAATTCCCACAACCCAAGAGCCGCAAGAGCCTGTTAATCTTATTCGCTTGGGCAACTGTGCCTGCAACGAATTTTTCACTTCGCCATATTTGCCTTTTACTGCGTTAGCTAAAGGTGTTATACCCGCAAACCCTGCCGGATGCGTGAGATCATAGTATACAGCTTCAATATTATGTTCGCCAACTATCCCAATCTAGTGAAAGTCTTCCTCGAGAGGATTTTATCGGTGTTTCCCGCGATTCACTATCAGCATCGTAATTCTCACCTATAGTTGTGAGGGTCCGTTCAAAGTTAGGTGTTACAGCAGCATCACGTTTTTCCGATAAACTCTCGTGGTATATTTATTTCTTTAATGTACGTTGCAAACTGTCGCAAACCGTGTGGGTTTGTAGTTTTTCGTTGCCTTAGCATTTCCTGAACCAGATCGATAATGTTGAAATGAGGGATGATTTCGTCTTTATTGTGACACTACCCCTTTTATCCCAAAATACATCACCGTTCATATTCAGTATACGTAAAAAGGCCGTAACTTTCTTCCTACATGAAGTCGGTAGTGTTGATAATATGTCATCTGCAAGACCCTTGCGTTTCGGTGAATCATCAACATCACCGCTGATGGTTATGCTAGCAGGTTGACGAAGTTGATTGGAAAAGTGTAGATATCTCTGAAGGACTTGGTTGTACTGCTGCCATTTGTCGTGGTCAGTCATTTTGGTTTTAAAACTGTATCCATATCGTTGTCCAGCTGCGTTAAAATGTTGTTTTGTGTGACGTCTGGAGCCTGAAAGCGTTGTATAAAGTCCAATAGTCGAATAGCCATCTTCTTCAGATTGTGGTGCATGGTTGTTATAGAAACAGATTACCCAGAATACCTCCAAGTAATGGTCCTAGCAAGAGTGGTAGAAATGCACCGCCCTTTGATACAAGAAACTGTTTCTTCCTTTTTATAGATTCACCTCTCTGCGCTAAGCGTCTTAAAGTGTGCTTACGTTGAGAGAGTCGATGCTTCTGATCAGCTGACAGAGGTACACTACCTTTTAAAACGATGTGTGCACACTCACAGATACATTAGACCTGCTTACTATCCAGGCATTTCAGTAAAGCATCACGTTGGCTTTTACTTAAACTGGCTAATGCGCGGAGGATATCGCGGTTTAAACCCTTTTTTAGCTATATATACCTGACAAATGGCTGGAGGCCCGAATAAACTTTGTCTATATGGTAACACGTCTGGCGTATTCTGTTTTAAATCGAACAATAAATACCCGTGTGGATCTGAAGTGGCATCTTTGTATGCAGCCTCTTAAAATTTCGGGTTGTCAGGTGAAATCTGTCTTGCTAAAAGCTGTATCTCTTTGCCCGCGCCCTTGGTGAAATATGTTTTGTGTTGAGAAAAACACGCTTAGGTGGCTATGATGACAATCCTTTGTAAAAATATCCACCACCGACCCGTTAGTTTCGCGCATTAGATCGTCAATTATTATTAAGACCGGTTTTACGATTTCCCGCAACCCGAGGGGCTGCAACTATTGATGAAAAAGGATGCTTAAACTAGCCCTCCATCTTGAAAATCAAAACGGTACCAAAGGGCATTCTGTTAACAGCCTCTCTTAAAAACCCAAGAATCTGTGGGCACCGGTATAATGTACTTTTTTGACATTCTTACCTTTTAATATAAAAATGTTTTTTTTTGTTTTCTAGAACATAAACATAAAAATTATTATTCATTACGTAACTAGTTAATTATAAGACTTTTCATTGCAGCGTGAAATTTTGTTATTGCTTTATCGACATTGAGTGTGTGACGACTTACACGTTTTTACATAATGGGGTTTCCACCCGAACGTTACAGAAGTAATTGAATAGTATAAGTTTGTTATTGTTATTTCAAAATTGTGAATGAATGACGAATTGAATGTCTTTTACAATCTATTATTAACTATAATTATTTTTCTTTAAGTAACCAACTAATTAACAGTTTTAATAACCTTGTGAAAGTTTGCCATTACTTTAACAAAATTTGGTGATAATGTCGAATTGTACGCCTTTAATTAATTACAGACTTTAGGCAGGTTTTAGAATCGTAGTTGAATAGTGGAAGTTTGATATTGTTTTATCAAAGCTGAGTTTTGAATGTTATCCATAAATTCTATATTTATTTTTAGAAAGTTAGCTAATTAGGGAAACATTGTTTACTCTACTTGTTTTTTTATGTTGCTAAAAGACCTTCAAATAATTAGATTGTGTGTATATAAAAACGAATGAGGTATTCTTTAGCTTCAGTTGCAATTTTATCGCTCGTGTGTCAACTTTCCGTTTCTTCTTCAATACAACACTGGTGAGTTATTATTTCTTGCCTTAGCTTTTACTTTATTTATTTTATTCGTTCGTGCAGTTTTTTTAATATTGTGGTATAATTAAAGCTATGGATTTGGCTAACCTAAACTCTGCAATTTGTTTTAAACCTTTTAAAAATATTAAGGATCTGGAGATTAATGTTGAACGCAAAATACTTGCTCTTGGAGTCGTATCAACAAAGTATGGTGAAAGGGTTACTGTGGAACTGACTGAGTTTAAATGTATACTACCTGAACGTTTCTACAAGTTTTTCAAGGCCGCGGACCAGCGTATAAACCAATTTAATGAGCAGCTGAAGATTAAAGACGTTTCATTAGTTTTCTTTAGGAGCCGCAGGGAAAACAACAAATTTAATATTCAACTAGTAAACGGTATTATAAAATTACTTTGTTATGTGTTGTAGGTTTAATAAACTTCTTGTTCAGTTGTGCATGAGATTAATTTGGTAGTGATAGACCTGAACGACGGCGAAATTTAATTATGACTCATAATTAAAGCAAAAGGATTACGATACATTGTGATAATTAAAACCAAAATATATTGTGCGTATCAGAGGATTGAGACCCTGATGCATACGGCGCGCCTTAAAACTTGGTGTCAGACTCCTTACTTCAATTTTCCCGCCATAACCATTACAGTATCCTATATATACTTTTAAAAATATACCGCGAGATGGCGCCACAAACAAATTCAAATTTTTGGTCAAGGGGGGCGAAGGCCTGAGAGCAAGTTGCTAAGCCCTACACCTGTCTTACAAATTAGCATTAAGTCCCTTATTAGAATACAAATTAACATTTCCAGCCATAGCCAATCAGAATGCAGACTTAAATATAAATTCAAATTTTCCGCCTATAGGACCTCGACAAGTGGGGCAAAGCCTCGAGAGCATGTTGCGAAGCCCTACACCTGTCTTACAGGTTAGCAGTAGGCCCCTTAGTAGAATAGGGGAGAGTTGGATAATTGCGCGTGGCTGATAATACCGCACCCTCCACTAACTCGCGATATAAAGTAGTATCCGGCAACACTGCATATTAGATCATCACCTCCAGCGTGCTCCTGGGTCCCGCAGTTCAAATATTGATTCTCTGTGTGTGTTACAGGTGGGCAAGTGTTTATTGTTTTGCGTGGAAATCTTATAACTTTTGCAGATTTTTGGATCGAGGTAAGTACAAAGACCTTTTAATTAAATATTAGATATTTCACTGTTATAGTCTGCCACTCATATTATAAATACTGTCTAACAGCGGTTATTTGTCTCAAATTTTAGTTGTCAGAATTAGGTGAATATATTCTTAAAATGGCGTCGTCTGGTAACTGCGCTCTAAGGGCGCGGTATTATCAGACGAGGCACGGTATTATCAGAGGTGCCCTTACTAAGATAGAAAACCTATCTTTATTTATATTATTTTTTATGTTTCTTTTTCAGATGGCTGAGCCTGGACCAAAGCGAAAAAAAGAGTTCTGGGATCCACTTACGATGAAAGCTGCTTTAGAAGCTGTGCGTTTCGGAAGGAAAGTTACAGAAGTGGTAGGAACTTTTGCGCTGCCTGAATCATTAATAAGAGACAGACTTAAAACAGGGGAATACTATGACCATCGTATGGGTCGACATGCAACGTTTTCAAAGGTAGAATAGAAAGACTTATGTGGGTTTACTCTTTCCAAAAAACGAATCCTGGGATTTCCTTACGAGCACCGGAGCGAATAGAGTATTAGGTTTCAATAAAACAGAAATTAATAGGTTTTATAAGAATTTAGAGGAATTAGTGGGAAAATATGTTTACGGTCAAACAGATATTTAATGTGAACGAAACAGGTGTCTCAACCGTCCAAAGACCTGGTAAAATTTATGTACCTACTGGATTAAAACAGGTTGGTAAAATAACAAGCGGCCAACGAGGAAAGAATGTGACAGTTGTCTGTGCCTTTAATGCATCGGAACATTACGTCTCTCCAATGTTTATTTATCCTCGACAGAGGATCAAGCATGCTTTGAAGACTAGGGGCCCCATTGATGCCGCGTATGAATGCGCAAAATCACGGTGGATAAACGAAGAAATTTTTGTGAAATGGTTAGGTTTTGACAAACATACTGGTGCCGCTTGTGATAATCCTAAGCTCCTCGTCCTTGATAATCATTCCAGCCATTTATCTTTGGAAGGTTATCGATATTGCCGAAACAATGGAATTAATATGCTATCTCTGCCTCCTCATACTTCACATAGAATGCAACCACTGGACGTGACATTCTTTGGGCCTCTTAAGTCAGCCTACAACAGAGAGTGCGATTTGTACATGAAAAACCAATCATATAAAAAAATAACTCATGACATTTTGGCTTATAGTTCTAACAAGGCTTATTTAAGGGTTGCTTCTATGGACAAGGCGGCAAAGGGATTTGAAGTAACTGGCATATACCCTGTCAACCCACATGTGTTCCAAGATGACGAGTTTACATCTGATCCAGTAACAGAAAATCTGACATCACAGATAAACAACGAAAATTGTAACCTAGAAACTGAAACTGTTCCTGTTGCAGATAATGTCGAACCTATTCCGAGCACATCGAAAGAAATTTTAATAAAAAGTCTTAAAAATTAGGCGGCGTAATACCAAACAACATTCCAAAATATTAACTAGCACCCCCACAGCTGGAAGAGAAAGAGAAAGAAAATTTTTAAACAATGTAATGTTAAAGGAAAACACATTCCAGGTAAAAATTTGGCAAAAGCTCTGGTAGTAACGATAAAAGCAGTGACGAAGATCGTCTCCCCTTGGCAGTTCCTAGCAATAATCTTAAAGAACCAAAAAAAAATTAAGCCAAAGACTTAGCTAAGAAACAATTGTTTCACAGCAGTGGCGAAAGTTGTGAAGAAGACGTTTCCATAGATGCCTTATGTGATGATGACTCAAAAATGATGACATCGAAGTTAGTGTGGATACGGAAAATTGTGTCCAAGGCAAGCAATTGCATGCAGTGAATGATATCTGTGCCATATGTGTAGAGTTTGGCTGTGACAGAGAATTATGGTTCCGTTGTTGCATGTGTTAGTGGGTCCATAAAGAATGCAGTGGCAAGGACTCTGCAGTAGCTTATATTTGCGATTTTTGTTAGTGTTTGCACCAAAAATAAATAATTTTCTAATTTACTCATATTTTTGGGGCACGGTATTATCAAATTAGTTTGATAATACCGCGCTTTGAACGACTTTGATTTTTTTCTACTCTCTCCTCCAGTTTACCTTAAAGTCCAAATTTTTTTCTTGGGTTTATTTGCCACTAAAGTATTTTATTGGCTGATTGGTGAAAAATACACCTAATAATTTCTAGACCATGCTTCCCTTAAGGGTGCGCCAATATCCGACTCTCCCTAGAAATTCAAATTTTCTGCTAATGGGGTTACGACAATGCGCGAAGGTTCCCCGAACAAGTTCCGTTCAGGACAAGGGGGCGAAGCAGCGAGAGCAAGTTGCGAAGCCCTACACTTGTCTTACAAGTTAGCATTAGGTCCCTTTATTAGATTACAAATTCAAATTTCCCGCCATAACCAATCAGAATGCAAAGACTTGGTCCTCCTATCAGAGCACAGCTGCTGAGTAGTGGGGCTAAGGACCAATCAGAAAACGGCGAGGCTTACGCGAGCCAACCCGGTAAAAGGAAATGGGTGTGGCCTAGTCATAGCCACGCCTTAATGAAGCCATAAGGGCCTTAAACCCCACCTTAACGCAGACAAAATGGCCGCTAGACCACACCCTTGCGCCATCCAACTACCTTAACTAGGGGTCAGACCGCCAGAAAGGCTCTTAATACGGCCAAAAGGACCTTCATTAGGGGTAAAACCAACCCCAGGGGTTGAGTAATTAGGGGCAAAACCACGCTCAAGGGTTGAAAACGTCCCGGAAGAGAAGTAGACCCCATCCTAACCCCCACTCTTACCCCACCACTTCTTCAGCTGCACCCTTCTACTTGTGTTCAATATCATACACGAGTTTATATTGTGTTTCAAACATTAGTGCTATTAAATATGGAATTCCACGAAGCAAGGTTATAAAATATGAATTTAAATGTTGGTGTAACTGGACTTATACGACGCCAAAAAATGACATTGGTGTTGTCCCATTTTAAATGTAATAATTAATGCGGCTTCCTCACTAAAGAATAAAATCTTATTTTCCTCATCCTTTCTAGAGATGAATACAATTGTTTCCTAGGTAGTTTTAGAAAAACCTAATTTCCTATATGTAAGACACTGTTTAATTTCCTTATCAATGAAACGCCACTGTCACTATACGGCGTGGTCCGTAAGTAATGGTACAAAGTGAAATGTAAGATTTTCGGCCTCAAAATATTACGATCTGACGCAACTTGCTATAATAAAATATTGATAATAAAAAAGCCACAGGGTATCAAAGTTCCAAAAAAAATGTTGACTTTTGAAATATCTCCAAAACGGAAAAAAGGTATTTTTCTCATTCTTGGTATAATAAATAGAGATATAAAGTACATTCATTTTAGCTTAATACGTTTTTATTATGTACAGTGGCGTAGAACGCCACGGGCAGAACAACCTATTAATCCCTAGTTTCTATGCCAATGGAGTTAATTGGATTTTTTTTATTAAAATACGAAACCTGGATGTTTTTCAGATAAAAAAGATACACTTTGTCTAAATCGATAATAACTTTAAGTTTCTAAGATATTGGCGTTTTTAGGTATTTATTGCCAACTGCTTAAGCAGGTTATTACCTTTGACACCCTGTATCTCGAAAATGAAGCACTATTGGACTTACCTTTGTATGAATGTTTTGTGTTAAAATGATTAGATCTCTCATTTCCTGAATTTACGTGTATTCTTCCCGAAATACTAATTTTCACAGTTTGTTGTTTCCCGAATATTAGAGAATGATAAAAACCTGCTTAAGCAGTTGGTAATAAATACCTAAAAATACAAATATCTTGGAAACAGTTAAAGTTATCGATTTAGACAAAGTATACCTTTTTTATACAATTTACCCCATTAGCGTAGAAATTAGGGATTATAAGGTTGCTCTACACCTAGCGTTCTACGCGACTGTACATAATAAAAACGTATTAAGCTATAATCAATGTACTGTATATCTCTATTTATTATACCAAGAATGAGAAAAATACTTTTTCTCGTTTTGGAGATATTACAAAAATCAACTTTTTTTTGGAACTTTGACACCCTGTGCCCTTTTTATTATCAATATTTTATTAAAGCAAGTTGCGTCAGATCGTAATATTTTGAGGCCGAAAATCTTACGTTTTACTTTGGATCATTCATTACTTACGGACCGCCCCGTATAATAAAAAAACTGTCGCACAAAATAAAATCCCTAACTTATTTAAACAAAATAACATAACCTTAAAAACTGAAATTTCAAAGTATAAAAATAGTAATATTTGCATATTTTGATTAATTTTCTAAATTTTTAGAATAATGGATATAGTTTTAACGACAAGACATTTACCAAAGTTACTGCAATGTTTTAATCAAAGATCAATACAATTATGTAGATACTTGTCAAGTTCCGGTGAATCGGATAAAGGGAAAGGTGAATTTATAAAAAAGTTGGATGTATCTAGTAAAGTTGAGTTAACAAAGAACGTTACAAAGAAAGATTTAGAATGGCGTACACCATGGCACGCGAAGGAAGGTTACTATTACAGTTTTTTACGTTCATTTTATAGTGAAGATAGTAATACATCACTATTAAAGCTTCTTCAAACACCAATTGATCTAAAACCTGAAACTATTAAAAAATGGTGGATGAGGAAGAAGGAACGTGAAAATATATTTTTACAACAGTATATACCCGAACGAAACCAAATATTAGGTAACGAATTAGCAGCTGCACATTTTACTGTATATAGGGGTGGTGCAGTGAAATTTCATGATGATGATAAATGGATTAAGGCAAATGAATCTAATCAATATAGTTTACCGAAGCATTACGATTCTGAGAAAGTACTAGAAGGAATTGATTGTTCAAATATGAATTTGTATTACGAAGGGTTAGTTAATTTTCGGAATTTGAAAAAAATGGAATGGTTTAGTGTGAACGGGTGTAAACATATGGATGATTGGGCATTAGATCGTATTACAAATATTTTTAGTGACACTTTAATTTATTTAGATATTAGGAACTGCCCTTATATTACTGTACGGGGTTTATGTTCTTTGTATAAAATGAAAAACCTAAAAATTTTGCTTGTGGACGATTTACTAAGTCCGAAAGCTTTTGAATTAACTTGTATTTTGTTACAGGATATACTTCCTGATTTAGATATAAGGGTTGATTGAATTGTGCATTAAGGAATATAAGAGTTACTATAAATGTGTTTTATGTTTTTAACTAATTTTTTTTGTGTTTGTTGATATATAATATGACTAACATAAATATTCTATAACAAATAGAAAATTTGTCAAATATAGCATGGTAATTTTCAAGTCAAAGACAATCACTTTCAATTTTAGATCATAGAGACATCTTTGTGTTTTATCAATGAAATTCTATAACACAGTTTGAAAATCATAATGTTCAAAATTTTGTATAACGTAATATTTGTGGTCATGTGTTCGTAATCTTTTGATTATTTTACATGCTCATGAAGAACCACACACTTTTTCTTATGCAAACGAGAGCACCGTCAAATTGTCTGAATTTTTGATATGTAATAGTACTTGATGTTCTGCTCAAAAGTCTCCATTGGCCCAATTCTATCTTATGGCTAGTTTTCGATACATAGGGCGCTGAAGTTCAAGATTCCGTAATTTTTAAAATGCGTACCAAAAAGTTCCTTTTGAATATTTTTGAAAGTTTTTGGCTGATATATGTAGCCAAAATACATACTTAATGATCAAAATAAAAAGATTGATAGTTACAGGGCGATTCAAGCTGTCAGACTTTTTGTGGATAAAGCATGTATTTTTACATTGCAAATATAGCATAAAATACGATATGTAACATTAAAAAAAAACTTCCGGCAAAGTTTCTGAATATTTGATATTTGAATATTTGATGTCCTCGTTCAAAATTCCTAATGGTAAAATTAGATCCTATGGCTACTTTTCGAGATATGAAATGTTTAGTCTATAAAATACCAATCTTTATAGTAACAAATAACTACAAAATAAGGGAAATGTTATAAATTATTTATTTTCACATATTGCGTTAGATTATAGTACTATTTTATTGTTTAAAGGTAGACTAAAGGACTCACACATACAGGGTTATCCTACTTTTAAGATGACTAAATCTATAAATCCAAAGCAGATGCTAAATAATAGAAACTAGATACATATTACCTACTTATTTTATAATAAAAAAAATCTTACGCTTCAACATGGGTTATTAATTGGGTTTTACATATAATACAGAGCCATTCAATACTCCAGTACAAAAAAGGTTTAAAGTTTGTAGATAAATTCAAAAATCAGATTATGCACTCGTATTTACCATGGTACATGCAGAAAGGAGTGTTCACTTGATTGGGTTACAAGTAAGTCGAACTGTGACATATTTGAGTTTTTTTCTTATTGAACCTATAGTTTAGATGTTAAGTTCGTTTCCACACCACCTGTGAGGTAGAGCCTTTGGCACGTTTTTCTAAAGGGGTATCTCCTGTAGGCCTATTCCACTGATATTTATGGCAATTATTAAAGCTATGGGAAAAAACTAATTACTTTATGAGGCTACCACTCATATTGAAAAATCTGGAACACTGGAATTGTGGGCAGGATCTGTAACAAACAAAATACACCCACGTACCACACAAAATTAAAAAACACCGAACGCGTTTTGATAGCTACGCTATCATCATCAGCGGTCGACTAAGGCGGATTAAAGAATATTTCTAACATATATACCATCAGCGAGTAACGCTTCGTTGCTAATCTGCTAAATGTGAAAGTTATGAAAGTTTAATGAGTTCTGAGTAGCCTAAAGGTCCTTTATCATCATTATTCATTAGAATTTATTTGTTTTTGAAGATCTATAAACTTTCATAACAATCAAGCTCGTGCTTATTTACTCCTGTGGCTGAGGGTGGTTGTGTAAGGATAGTTATGTATAGAGGGTTACCCTGCGGAATATTTTAATATACTATCAGGACATAAAAAAAAAATTGGGTAGACATCTGGGGTCCTGGCCGGATTTCAGAAAATGACGTCATAAGTTATATGTATTACCGGTTCATGGATATAATAGGCTCTTCCAAAAGTTGTGCTAAACGATTGCAATATGGGTATCTAATGAAAGCTACTGATTAGAAGAACATGTTTTTAGCATCAAAAATTAATTTCTATTTATATGACGTCATTATAGTTATACTTCCAGTTCATTGAAATGCATAACTATTATGTTTCTTCATCATTAATGATGAACCTACAGAAATAAAACAGAAGTTCTTGGGATATGACGATATATTTTCATAAATGGATATAATATAGTAACTAACAAATTCTTACAATCTTATTGAACAAAGGTACGTAATTACAGTTATTTAACTTAATAAATCAACAGGGTAACTCACGAACTTCTTTTAGTTAGAAACAGTAGCCTATTAAAAAATCACCATAACTTTTTACTATCAGTCTATATGAGTGTTTTGGCAGTCTATGTTCTCAGGTAGAACAGCTTGACATTTACAGAAACTGATACATGGAATTGCATTACGTTTGCATTCACAACTTTGTCTTGCGCACTTCTTGCATTTGCAGTCTAGTATAAGGTCGTCTGAAGGGTATCCAGTTTTCTGGGTCTCTCCAGGCAGGTTGTATACATATGGGTTATGTAGAATGCTCTTCGGATGTGACTGGTGATTTCTCTACTTGTTGGAGGAAGATCTTTCAAGGAAGTAGCTTTACTGTGATGATATAGCCAATATCGTAGTTCGTCTAAAGTTTTGAACTGAGAGTCCTTCTTAAATAGTTGAACAATGTACGATTCAGCATTTGCTGAACATACTTCTCCATAATTTGCACTCCTTCCAAACCCGGTAAGATACATCACGGGATTTACTTTTAGCGCAGCAGATTTGGTACCAACTTTACTTGTGTTGTCGCAACCGCTTATAGAATGCACAGATGGTAGAATGCGGCAAACATCAGAGCCTAATTTTGCACACAAAGTGTGCACAGGAATGTGCCGAACTGAATTACCAACACCTGCTCGAATCCAAACTTCCTCCAGTCCTTGTTCATTTAAAACATTCCAGTAATAAATTAGGACATTGTCTATAATTTTAGACAATGATTAGGAGAACCAAAACGTCTGTGTCTGAAGACAGCACAACAATTCTTTTATAACCTGCTCTTGCAGTATGCATTGCATGGGGTATGATGCGTAAATCAGCTTCTTCGATGTCATAACATAGCTCAGGAAGTTGTACTATGCTGTTCTGGAAACTAACTGCAGGAGTGGGAGCATCACCGCCTGTACCACTCATTACAACTGTAGCATGAGGGAACTTTGTATTTGCTTCAGAGATGATGCGTTCTTTCAAAAAAACCTGTAACTTTGTCTTGTTACTACTTGAAGGCCAGAATGTGTTTAGGTTTTTGGGCAGAGGAACATCAGCTGCTATGGAGTGGATGTCTATCGGTGTTGTTTTTGTACGATGAAGTCTTTCAGCATCTTTCACAGATCCTGCAACATATGTATCGAAGATAAAATCCATCCTTGTAGCACTGCAAGCCCTGCTACGAATCATATTTAGGAAGCCATCACCGAATGAACCATAGTTTTCGTGTTTCTTCATTTCAATACCCCTTATATTTGCCATAACATCGACCAGACATGCAGTTTGGAGCTGATCCCATTTATCTTGTGTAACATAATCACTGGGTTGTAGAGTTTTTTCAAGTTCTGTCATCAAGTTGCTTTTAATAGCTTTGGTGATATTCCCATCATTTTCAAACAAATAGTTATTTGAAAGAACAATGTTATACGAAAAGAGAGTCTTCTTGTTATAATTCCGTTCACGTGCAAGATCAAGAGTTTTTGCTCCTTCATTACCATCTTTCGTTGTCCTTTTTTTACCAATAGCTGTTGATGTTCGTATGTTGCGTTACTGGAATGTTGGAAGATTTTGTCTATGAATGACATCCCAGATTGTACTGCTTTTATTAATGAATCTTTTATTACGGAAAGAAGTGTAAAGTTCAGCACCGATATTTTGGGATTGTAGAAGCTTTACAGCTACTTCTAAAGCAACACTTTCCCTAGTTAATATGTTGTGCAGGGTTTTGCCACCTTCTGTGTCCTGCATCATAAATGGATTAGCATATGACGCTACATACGCAACCATGGCGCGAACACTGTCTTCATTCTTTTGTGTCTCTGAATTGCTGAACTCATGGTGTAAGCTCAATTCACTATTGCTTGTGTTAATTCCACTAATATCTCTATATACATTACTTATTGCCAACAGCTGATGGTACAGAATATCCCACTGAGCAACAAACATTTTTTTCTTTGTATTACCAATTATTCCTGAAGAACTTTTCTTAGATCTATTAATCGTTTGCTCAAGAGCCATATCTACCCCCACTGCACTAAAACACCTCTGAGATCGTTTTATAACAAATCCTCCTTTCAGGAATTTTTCATATATATCAGGAGCTGTTTGCGGTAATTTAATCATATCTTCTAAGAAAATTGAACATCACCGAGCATAATTTGAGCAGTCAAATACAAGAAATAATGGCATAACACGCTTCACAGTATGTAGAAACAAGAGCCAGTTGCCTTCTCTGTCCGATCTCAATAAATCTTTCAAATACGTAAGCATTAGCAAAAATTGTCCCAGTAGATGCAAGTTTCAGAATTGTTTCGTCTTGTCTCCATAAATTTAGATAAGTCGTTTTCAAAACCATCGATCTTTTCTGAAATTTGCTTGAAAAGCTGCTGACATCTAATTTTATTCTTACAAGAAACCATTTTCTGCAAGTTACATATTTCTTGAAATAGTTCTTGATATAACCCATGCTCAAATTCCTTGAAAAATTCGATCAGTTTTAATCTTTCCATTGCTTCTCCTAGAAAAAACATTCCTTTGACTGATCGGTTATAGTTTGAACCTTTCAATACCGATTCTACTACATTTACTCCAAATACACCTGTCTCTGTTAACACAGTCTCGGCGCCACTTCCTCTAAGGTATTTGCCCATGCAACCAAGAAAGATTTTTATCATGTGAAATGAGCCCATCATTAGCACAAGATCCTGGAACTCTTCTGGTCGAATTAGTTGAATTTCACGAGCAATGTGAAACACACCTTCATCACATACAATTGGTAGCTTGGCTTGACTTAGTTGAGAGCGTACATTTTAAAAATTCTTCATGGCTGTGTAAACGGTATCATATTCCGTGACTGGATAAGGAAGCACTGGTAGAAATCCAACTGCACCCTCTGGTATTGTTTCTTCGGTAACAATTGAGTTAAATGCACTCCAGGAGGGAATGTTTTGAGGATCTGCTGTAGGAACTGTATTGTGTGCGGTCATACCAATTCGACTCAAAGACCAAACCAAGTCCTTCCTCTGCATAACCTTGTAATCTTCTGCTGTTACAAGCTCAGCATTTTTTCAACTTTGTAACTGTCTGGTAGATTTGGTTTTTTGGTTGGCTTACAGAATTTTCTTAATTCCTGACAGAGCAATTCCGATTTGAAAGTTTTACCTCCGTGTGTAACATTAGTTTCAGATATTAGTGGCTTGCTATTATGTCCATTTCCTTTATCTTGGAATAGAACCGATACGGTATCGTGGCATCCACCAATTCCAGACAAGGTAGCTTCGTTATGGTCGAAGTTATCAAAAGCTGCCATTGTGAATACCGCTGGATCAAAGTGATTTGGCAATGGCACATTACCTTGACTGGTTTCAACAACAAATGAGACCAAGTCATTGTGATGTCTCAATATTTCATCGTAGCTAATGCTTAAGCCAAAATGGTTTAAACTCTTGACGAGTGTGCTACTCCTACAAATTTCATGCACTGTTAATCCAGTCATCACATGCAATGGGGTTCTTTTTCTGCCCTTATGCAACATGTAATACATTATCTGTACCAAAGACAGCATTTTCAATCTTTTTGAATCTGAAACATGTTTTCCATCATTTTCATCTTCGTCATTGCAGACTTCATTGAAACACTTAGATTCAAACTTGAATAATTCAGAGAGAAATGACAGAACTGGTTCTGGAATAGTAATATCTTTCCATGACTTTTCACAATCTTTGGCATCACAAAAATTGTCTTGCAAATTGAAATTCATCTTCAATAATTCTTCTCTAATTGAACTAGCAGCAGATTTAATAGCGTCAAAAGAGCGGACAGTATCAGCAACATCTTCCACAGGAACATCTAGAAACGCCATTGCTGACTGAACTGTGCCGAAGTTACCAATTCATTAGCCTTATCCCTGATAGCACTGAGTGGGAATCCTTCCCTCTTTTGAGGCCAGGTTCAATCTGTTTCATAATTTCACAGAACACAAATCTCTTATTTGATGGCGGTTTGGTATGACAGCTTCCTGTAATAGCCCTATCGTATTTCAGAAGATACGCTGACATGCAATTGGAATGATAATAGAGATCGGCACCAAACACACTGGAGGTATATCTTCTAAATCACAAATACGCAAGTACACCTCGTCTTGAAAAAACACTGCAGCCTTCAAGAATTTTGTGGCTCTTTCACATTCAGATATTCTGTACTTTGTATAAACGGAACCATGTTTTTGATGAGAGCATATAATGCAACTGCAATGGCGATGTACATTTACATTAATGGCTGGACGATTACGTGGCACAGCAGATGACCGTGTTCCGATTCTTGTAGAACTTTCAATGGCCGTTTCAATATCATTGCCATCATCTGCTTCCTCTCGCTTCCTCTTTACCTGTTCCACTGACTTGCGTAATGTGTACCGCTTGTAGCAAGTATTATCCACGTGATAAACGAATGCACTCTGGTCTACTGCTTGTAATCGTTCAAAGACTTCATCTCTTCGGGATTCTGCTGCCTCCAAAATTCGTTTTCTTCCATTTTCTGTAGTCGATGTTTCGAGGTTACCTTTATCTTGTTGGCAAACTATGCACTTTAGTTCATCTACTTTTTCAATTTGTCTATTTCTTACTAATGGTACTCCTTCCATTATGTACTCGATTTAGCCTTTTCAACACACCACTTCACTTCCGTATTCCATGACTTTCTTCACATACAGTCCGTTTAGTTAAAAAAAGAAAGAAAAAAATTGGTCATGTTGTATTTGGCAGGTGAAGTATACAAGTAGTTACTGCATTAAAGTATTAATGTTTATTTTTGTGTTTACAAGAACCCCCCTCCATTAATTACAAAACAAATTTGTTCTTACTTAGAGCGTAGGACTGTGGATTATTTATGTTTAGTTCGTGTAGTTCAATAAATGCAAGTTGACACAGGATTAGAGTTTTCTTATTGAGATATATTCTTTTAATTGAACATCTTACATCTTATAAACTATCTTAAACTTTGTTAAAACAGCGAGAATGGAACTTACAACTTACAACGTGATTTCTTTTAGCTCCCGAACAACAACTTATCATTTCGTATACAGGAAAACTCACTCGTACAGAACAATTAACTCTTGTCGTTGATACAACGTGGTTGGACGAGGGTTCCGTGGCGGGGGAAAGGCACCAAGCATTGGCGTAGTATCCCGACTTTGGGGAATAAAGATCAATATATTATTTAAGGGCCGCAACAAAATTAACTTAACATGTTCTCCTAATCAGTAGCTTTCATTAGATACCCATATTGCAATGGTTTAGCACAACTTTTGGAAGAGCCTATTATATCCATGGACCGGCAATACGCATAACTTATGACGTCATTTTCTGAAATCCGACCAGGACCCCAGATGTCTACCCAATTTTTTTTTTATGTCCTGATAGTATATTAAAATATTCCGCAGGGTAACCCTCTATACATAACTATCCTTACACAACCACCCTCAGCCACTGTAATAATTACTAACATGTTTGATTAATGATACCTCATCTACTACATGATTTTTATCACTTGTCCCAACGTTTGTATTTTATATGAGCTAAATGTTCTTTAAAGCGAATTTTAATAGGTCGTTTAGTTTGCCCCACATATATTTGTTCACAATTTAGCAATTAATCTCATCAATTCCCGACCTATCCTGCTTATCCACTTTATCTTTTGGATTGCCTAAAAGAGTTTGCAAACTATCATCTGAAGTAGTGACTGTTTTCAAATTAATTTTGGAAAAGATTTTAGGTAGACCTTTTGTATAAGCAGGATAGTTTGGTAACTTTACATACTTTGTTTCTATTTGTTCTCTAGCGTTACCTAATGTAGTTACGTTCTTAACCCTCGTCCTATAGGTTTGTTTCCTAACTATATTCGTAACCACTTCATCTGTAAACCCATTGTATGCAGCAATTTCTTTAATAGTGCACAATTCTTTGTTATAATTTTGAAGTGAAAGAGGAAAATTATGCAATCTATGAACCAAAAAGTTAAAAGTCGCGAGTTTATGCTGTTTACAGTGATTTGTGTGATTGGTTATGAACCGTTTAGTGCTAGTTTCCTTACGATAAATATCTATATCTAGTTTACTACCATTTCTTGTTACCAGAGTATCAAAGAACGGGAGACTGTCACTTGCCTCTATCACATAGGTAAATTTGATTGTCGGAAATTTAGAATTTAAAGTTTCTAAAAAGTTCTCAACGCTACAAATTTTAGTATTAAGGATGGCAAACACATCATCCAACGTATCTAATCCAAACTCTAGGAAAATAAGGCAAATCGCGTTTTAAGTCTGTCTCAAATTTACCCATAAATAGATTGGCTATAAACGGCCCATTGTCGTGCCATGTTCTTACTGGAAAAATTGATGGTTAATTTTGAAAAAGGTTTGTTTCATACACAAATCTGTTAATTTAAGAAAATCTTCTACTTCTCTATCGTCCAAATGGTTTTGTTTTAAAGCATCTTCTAAATAAACTAAGGTTTGATCTATTGGAACGCTCGGAAACAGTGAACAAATGTCGAATGAGGCTAAAATTTCATTTTCTGTAAGTTCAATGTTTTTAATTTTATCAATAGATTCATACGAATTTGCCACATTGAAGTTGGGCTGTTGGTAGGAGAGGTTATAAAATTTACAAGATAACCATTTGGACAGCAGATAAGTAGGTGTTATTAATACCAGAAACAATGGGTCGCATACCATTACCTGGTTTATGAATCTTAAGCAAGCAATACATTCTAGGTAGCAGCGGATTGGAAACCGTTAGTCGATACCTAAGAGAGTCATCCACAACTCTTTTACATGCTAATAAAACCTTCCTAGTTGAAGTAATCATTTTAAGAAGAGGATCTTTGGTAATTACTGAATAAGAATCTTTGACTGAAGCAAAATAATCCTCTTTGTTTAAAATGATTACTTGATTGCCTTTATCTGATTTGAGGTAAAAACAATTTTTACTTTTGAGATCTTTAACAATTCGAATTTCTGAATGATCAAATGGGGTAGGGATCAATATAGCTCATGGCTAGAATCATATAATCATAAGTAGAGCTCCTAACCAAAATAAATGCAATTGTGGATCTTAACAATTATGGGATCATATTCTATTTTACTATTTATTGAAACACCATGTATCAATTCAATTATATGGTGTTGTGCGCATGCGAATCTGAATTTGTATTCGTATGTTCATGACTAAACCACATTAAGAATAATATATTTTTAGTAAGTATCCTTTCCTTTTTGTAACAATAATAACTCAACATAAATTCAATACATGATTTTGTCATTTCCAGACCACCACGCAGTTTACTAATATCCTTTACACGAATGCACATAAATAATACACAATGATAAAGAACATAACCTCAAATAAGTATAAAGAATTGATAGACTCACATTTACTTTTCTTTGTCTTTAGCTGCACCATAATACAATGAAGAACCAATGTCCATATCAGCTGTGGTTTGAATTCCATACATACACTTAGTCCCACCGTGGAAGTTCTCAAGCCATAGGTATGTGGCTTAAATATTTTCGTTAAACACTTTATTTTAAGCACTTTTATTTTAATTACAATTTTGATAAATTTAACATTTCATGTTTTTTAGGCTGTTTTTAGAATTTTTTTTTCTTGCACCATTTCATAATTTTTATTTCCATTCAATAATAAGGGATGGATAACTTGCATAAAATAATTTTAATTTACAACGAAAATACATTACGAACACTGGTATAACGACCACTCGTTATTCAAGAACATATTACCGGAACTTAAATTACGATAACCAAACTTATTTGCAAAATATTTGAATTTTAATTATTTGTTATTATGAAATTTAAAAAGTTATACGGACCAGTTGTACGATTTAAAATTTTTATACATACACACTGAGTAAACATGTTATTACTTTAAGAAATAACAGGAAAATATCAAGATTTGTTTTTTCACTTGCTTGTATACCTTCTGAAAATTTCTCAATTACCTAAGAAATTTTGTCAATAGAAACATACTGTTTGTATTGGCTAAACATTTTTCTAAAATTTGTAAAATCTTAATTTTACACATAACTTCCATACACATGTTCAGATCTTAAAACTATAATCATTTTTGGACTCTACACAATTTTTCCTTTCTTTAGATACCACTTTTGCTATGCTTTGTTCCAATATTTACAATTTAACTATTTCACAAAATTTTATAACTAACTTAATCTAGTCTCCACATGAAAACTAAGACCATAAATGGATTCTGTGGGTCAAACTACATAAGAATAACACAGTCTCAAACACTTTTATGGTTTATTAAGAAAAATTTCATCTCACATTTTAAATTAGAATTTCCTAACCTGGTTTTTCCTAACCTTATGTTTAAATTACATATAAAAATGTTAATTTAAATTGGAACATTTTCCAAACACTTCGTTATGTAAGTTTTTAACATAATTTTTCTTTACTTTCACTTTTAAAGTTTGTAAGCTCTATGAATCCTCTCAATTCTGTTCAAGTTTCATACACATTACCGCATATTTTAACTTCTTACGTTGATTTAAACAATTTTATTTTTATATTTGTTTTAGAATGGAAGTATAATATACTGCTACACTGGAAAATATTTATACAAATGGAATTACATGTATAGCGTAGAAGAAGAAAACTACATATAATTCAACTTCGAAGATGCTCGAAAAGTAATATAATGACAATTCTCATTGTTCAGCCATGTTCATACTTTTATATTTATGAAAATGAATTTAATTAGCTAATAAGATGCGATATAATCACTCTTGTACATAGTTTTACATATATTTTAACTTAAGCAACATGCGCTTAACATATATGATTATTTAATTCCATCGAACTCTTTTTATGAGTATACTAATTTTTAACTTGAGCTTATATATATATATATATATATATATATATATATATATACCTTATATATCATCTCAAAATAATGCAACCACGTACTGAATAGGGAATTAAAACCTTAAGTCTGTGGCAATTCGGATTACTTTGAATCTGTCTGAGGTCCCCTGTAATAGCCTGATAACAATTTAAATAGCATCTTGCTTCATCTAGATTCTCTTCAGCAGGATGTCCGGCGGTTTGTCGTCTATAAGTTGGCTTGTTTAGAAAATCTAAGTTATCTCTTTCGTTTAAAGGCGTAAGTCGAACTGGAATGTTTCTGTGACAAACAACAATTTTTTCTTTGCAAAAGCCATATTTGCTACGGTGTAGCGACAAATCATCGCGGTCAGTTCACCGCACGACAATTCATCGCGGGCTATTTGTCGTCAGACATTTCATCGCTGAGACAATTTATCGCAACGAGAATTCGTCGCATTTTCAATGTAATTGTTACTTTTAAAACTCTACGAGTCTTTCAATGCCAGTGAACCACAGAACAAAGGGTTGCTAATTACGAAATCACCATAATTAGAGAATGTTAATGATAAGTGACAATAAGTACAGATTTGGAATGTTGTTTGTTATATTAATGTAGTAAGGAATTCTTCTTAGGAGTTGCCATTCAGATCGCATCGTGTTTTGTAGTTATAATCATTTATCTTTCGCTTCGTAATTTTTTAGTTTCCATTGCATTTGTAAACACCTTTTTTTTAAAACTATTATTATTAATATTCACTATTAAGAGGTAAGTTTATAATGCAAAATGTATTTCCAATTGACTGAATGCATTTATTTATTTTGCAGCAAATAATGATGTCATTAAAAGGTAAATCTTTGAAAAGCCAAACTCAAGTAATGTTAATGAATATATTGCATTATTTCGAGATGGAACGCGATAACGGGGGGCCAAGTTTACCTTTAACTTTCATTATCCAGGTACTTACGCTAATAATTTTCACTATTTAAATTTGACAGCGCGGCTTAAATTTGAAAATAACCTAGAAACATTGACGATGTTTTGTTGGGATTCAAAATTACTAACTACATGAACCAATAACGACATACGTTTTTAAAATCTTAAACCATACTTTCCTAAAAGACGAGTCATGAAACACCCCTCGCCGTCCCGACCATAATATACAATTTTTTTCATCACGATTCACAATTTAATAATAAAATAGTTTCCTTTAAACGTGTAAACTTTTATGAAACATATACAGGGTTGTTCAATTTTTTTGATAATAAAATCTACGTTATTTAAAACAATAAAACAGTGATTTAAGAAACCGCTTTAACCAGCATTAATACAGTTTGAGACTTCTCTGACCTTGTCGATTTTTTATAGTCTCTGAATTACTTTATCGTTCACAATAAATAAAGGCATTTGCAATTTAGTTTTTTTATAACAAGTGTCATTTGCAGTCGTTTTGAATAACTTAATTGTTTTATTTAAAATTGTAGTGTTTAAATAAAGAAAATTTTTTTAACATGGTGACTTATAGAGAATCACGAGAGAATCTTGTTTCAATCGTTATCATGTAATTGTAGAGGACTCAAATGGATTGAAAATAAACAAAATTGTCCCAGACTTCGTAAGAAGCAAAATATCAACAGAGAGCAGAGCAAATATTTTTCTATCAAATATTTTTCGATTTTCTAATATTTATGTACCTCGTCCTTTGAACAAATTCATTTGGATTTCGTCTTCATTGTTTAATTTATGCTTAGTATTATCAAATGTGGCCTTATAAAGTATCTAAGGTTTTCAAAAATTACCACAAACGTGATCATTCTACAATAACATCAGTGGAATAGTTCTACAGCGCTTACCACTTAAAAAATGCGCCTGAGGCTTTACTTTAGTTACATCTAAATTATAGGTTCAATAAAAAACTCAAATATGTCACAGTTCGACTTTCCTGTAATCCGACCAAGTTAACAGTCCTTTCTGCATCTACCATACAGTGCATAATCTGATCTTTGAATTTATTTTCAAACTTTAAACCTTTTTTGTAATGAAGTATTGAATGGCCCTGTATTATATGTAAAACCCAATTAATAACCCATATTGCCCTATATTGATATGGCTGCCATTCCACTATGAACAACATCCAATTATAAAATAACTAAAATGGTGTAAGTGTAACATTGTAATGAAAGGGATATTTCAGTTGGCTACTCTGAACCGCATTTTCCATCCTTTCCTACAACATTATAATAGCAAGAGACAAATATAATAACAAATACGACCTTCAAACGTCTTAAAATACTATTTGACAACTCAGTAGCGTATCACGCGAGAGGTAACTTAGGTTAGTAAAATTGAAAATGTTTCAATTAAATTAATTATTGTAAGAAATAAACATCGTTAAAATAAAAGAATATTCCAAACAAATATCATTATTGTTAAGAATTTCTGAAAATTTACCGCTACTAATTCCTAATTAATGTTGAAACTGCAAATTCATATTGCCCTACATGTATGATTTCAACAAGTAAAGCAAGAACGTGCACTAGTTATCTGAATTAAGAGTTACACTATACGTTTGAAAGTATTCGTCATAACAACCGTCAGGTTAGAAAGAAATAGAAAATAAAGCAACCATGCGTTTTCTTAAACACATTTCGAACTTTAACAAACAAGTTTTTAATGACATTGCAAAAATTCTAAAACATTTTCGAAGAGTTTTAGTACAATCACCAGTGATTGTTTAATTGAAGAAATAATTATTTCACTTAGCATAAATGTAGGTGAATAAATTAAGTGAAAATAAAAACGCTATGGGAACTTGGTTATTAAGTAAATACTGCAAACAACTAAACTAAAGCCCTTATTTCAGTTACAAAGATATACACATAAATAGATAAATAAAATATATGTAGGTAAGTAGAAGTGAGACATTTGTCGGCGCCATTTTGGATTTTCTGGGGAAGACCCACCTTTCACTTTTTTACATGGCCACGTGGGGATCGTATTTTTTCACGCCTATGGCTCCTTTTCGGAAACCATTTTCAACCATTGATGGAATTTTTGCCCTAATTAGAGCCCTTTTGGATGTATTAAAAACGTTTTGTCAGTTCACACCTATGTTTCTTTTCGGTGGTCATTTTTATCCCTTGATGGAATTTTCACCCTAATTACGGCCTCTTTGGTAGTTTAGCCCCTGGTAGGTAGGCAAATGCGTGCGCATACAATGTTCTAATAAGGGGCTCTAATGATAACTTGTAAGACATGTGTAGATCTTCAAAACTTGTTCTCAGGCATTCGCCCCCTGCCGCGGCCCCCTGGTTGGAAATGTTATGGGGCCCTAACCATATGTACAGGGTGTTACAAAAAGGTTGGGCTGGCTATACGTTTTTAGATTTTATGGACAATTTTGAAAAAAAAATCAAGAATAAGTTTTTTTCGATTTCGGATTCATTTAGCCGCTAACCGCCATTTTGTATTTTTTCTAAATAAAATTATATCTGTGTTGTTTTTTAAGATATTTTCATAAAAATTGGCACACGGATGTATCTTACAAAGACACAACATAAGAAAAATATTCATTTACGTAATTTAATTTTTTTCAAAATGGTGGCCATGTCAATTTTTTAACGTGGAATTACGAAAAAACCGTAGCCCAAATGAAAATTTTAGAAGAGACTAAATAACTTCGAAATTAATTTATCTTTCTAGTGTTTGTTGAAATCGGTTAAGAAATAAGGAAGATTGTAGTTTTCACGTTACGCGTTACTAGTTAATCGCGGTGCGCGAGTAATTCAAACAACAATTAGGCGGCAGGCTTTGTCCGCACAAGAAATGATGTGGTCGCCAAATAAATAAATACAATAGCATAAATAATAATAAATAGCATAAATAAATAATAATAAATAGCATAAATAAATACAACAATTCTCATAAAGCAAATCCAATAAATATTTTGGTCAACAAATTGCTCATATTAAGTGTTCAAAGTGACCACCGTTGCTGAAAACACATTGCCGCAGTCGACATAACATGGATTCCCTAACTCGTTGTAACAGTCCTGGCGTATCCCTGATTCGTCTTATTTCATGCTAAATCCGCTGTCTCAGCTCTCCAACATTGGCAACCGGAGTTGCATAGACCAGGGATTTTAAATGTTCCTAAAGATAAAAGTCAACACGGGAACTGTCACTGGTAGTAATGCGTTTGTTTCGTTTACATTTAACAGCTGTTCGTTAATTATTATCAGATGTTTTCATTGTTGCGGCATTGTATTGAAAATGTAGCAGGTTAGATAACAGCATACCAGAATTTTAATAAAGTGACATTATTGAATGTGTTTATACTAAATGCAAAAATAACCTCACTTAGATAAATTTCAAATAAATCAGTAATAGCGACCTAGCTGAGTCCCCCCGACCGCAAACTTTGTTGTGAAAGTTTTTATAGTTGTTTTTTTAATTAGTAAAACATAAATTTAGCCTGAATATTTTCCTTTGTAAATAAATTGATTGTTGCAGTGACAGTTGTATTTATTTATTTATGCTATTTATTATTATTTACGCTATTGTATCTATTTATTTGTCGACCACGTCCTTTCTTGTGCGAACCAAGCCTGCCGCCTACTTGTTGTTTGAATTACTCCCGCATCGCGATTGACTAGTAACGCGTAACGTGGAAACTACAATCTTCCTTATTTCTTAACCGATTGCAACAAACAAGGTGTCATTAGGAAGATAAATTAATTTACAAATTATTTAGTTTCTTGTAAAATTTTTATTTGGGCTACGGTTTTTTCGTAATTCCACGTAAAAAAATTGACATGGCCGCCATTTTGAAAAAAATTAAATTACGTAAATGAATATTTTTCCTATGTTGTGTTTTTGTAAGATACATCCGTGTACCAATTTTTATGAAAATATCTTAAAAAACAACACAGATATAATTTTATTTAAAAAAAATACAGAATGGCGGTTAGCGGCTAAATGAAGCCGAAATCGAAAAAAAGTTATTCTTGATTCTTTTTTCAAAATTGTCCATAA